>VZTB01012331.1:66633-119376 GCA_013397245.1 Thryothorus ludovicianus | reverse complement strand
TGGGCACAGGGCAGGATCCATGGCGATCCTCGTTCCTGGAGGGTTGGACATGGACAGGGCAGGATCCATGGCGATCCTCGTTGCTGGAGGGTTGGACATAGAGCAGGATCCATGGAAACCCTCATTGCTGGAGGGTTGGACATAGAGCAGGATCCATGGAAATCCTTGTTGCTGGAGGGTTGGACACAGAGCAGGATCCATGGAAATCCTCATTGCTGGAGGGTTGGGCTTCTCCACGGGATGGAACCTGCCTGCTTTACCCCCTGCTTGATGGACACAGAGCACCTTCAAGGTGGTCCAGAGGATGTGGCATTAGCGAAATCTCCAACTGTTGTGAGAAAAATACTCATCCTTTGTTTCTTTTTTTGTTGTTCTCACTTGCAGCATCACCAGCTGTGGCCAGGACTGGGGTTCAGAGGCAAACAAGGCCAGGCTGCTCTGCCCCAACAGGGACAAATTTCAGATTTTCAGTTGCTCTCTCCTGGTAGGATTTCACTGTTCAAGGGTGGGATGGATGTTCTGAAATATGGAAACAGTCTTGTTCCAGTGAGGCAGCTCAGCAGGAGCATTGCCCAGATGTGAGCATGGAAATAGAGGATATTGGAGCCATGGATTACTGTGGACAGGTTTTTTCTCTGTAGACAGGGGCAGTGGTGTAAACCTGAGACAAATTTTGCACCCCTCTAATTTCAGTGGGATGAAACTATTTCATAGCAGAGACTGAAAATTTGGGTGAGGAAAGGTGTAGGTGATGTCTCTAGAGCCTGGTGTCCATTCCCTGTGCCACTGATGAGCAGGACCATGGCTTTGAGTTCCACTTCCTTCCTGTTTTCTCTTTAAACTGGGAACAAGGATTAGTGTTTGGTTTGAGATTGTAATATTCAAGGGTAGATTAATACAACAGCAGCCTGATGTTAGATGACCTTAGATACCAAATGCTATCAAAATCTCCAGCAGCATCAAATCAAGCCCTAAATCCTAAAAGCTTTGTACTTTTCCCCAAAAAATTACACCAGAGTATCACCTTTGGAACAGTGTTGTTCTTTGTTCAGTGATAAATGAGCAATTTCTGGAGAAATCCCTTTGGGGCAGTCGTGGCCCTCCCTTGGCCAAGCCCTGAGTGAAAGGCAGATTCTCATTGCTGAATTACAGAGCCACTAAACAAAATGGAAATGTTGATGTTCATTATTGATTTTATCCTTTGCTGCTCTAGAATGGTGCTAGTGGGAGCTGTTGTAATCAAATTACCTTAAAACTTACTTACAGAATGAAGTGCTTAATTTATCCCCCCTTTTTTCCTTTCCCAAAGCAATACAACAGGAAGGGATCAGCTGTGCTTCTTGTAGAGCAGCCCTTCTCTTTTTGGTTTCTTGCTGTGTTTGTGTAATTCATCTTTTATCACTCTCAATATCTTTTTTTAAAAACATTTTGCATTTGTTACATCTCCTCAAGTAATCGCTCATATTGGTTATGGGATAGAATAGACTGTGATTGTTGGAGAAATAACTGCAAAATGTTTCCAATTTCTGGGAATATCTATTGGAAAGTACATTTACTAAACATCCATCTCCAGCTCCCTGCGCTGTCAGGTCACAGCTCCGTGTCTCTACAGCCTGGATGTCTTTGGGATTCAAGTCAGCCAGGCTGATTCCAGTTTAACTGAGGAGCTGGGAAGTGCTGCATTTTGAATGATACATCCTCTCATAATCCGGGAGGTTAAATGGTTTTTCTGATTTGATTCTTTACTGCCTTCCCCATTTCGCATCAGATGAAACCGGCTGTGAAATGACAGCAAATCCAAGTGGCACATTTGTGTGCCTGCCCTCGGCTCTCTGAGCGACTGCAGCGAGCAGGGGAACGAGGAATTGGGCTTTAATTGCCCCTCATTAGTCATATGCTGTGTTACACACATGTGAGTGGCAATTTCAGTGGGCAGGGTGTTAATTTATCCCCCCTCCTGTGGTTATCCCAGGCTGCCTGTGGGGCTGGAAGTGCCTCTGACTCCGGGGTCCTGCCAGGTCTGTGGCCAAGCAGCGTCTTGGGAAAATGGACCCTGCAAGCTCTGCCCCTTGGCTGGGCTCAGGGAGGATGGGTGAGCATGATCAGAGTCCCAGTCTGCTTTGGGAAGGACCCTAAAGGCCACCCAGTGCCACCTCTGCCATGGCAGGGACCCCTCCCACTGTCCCAGGCTGCTCCAGCCCCAGTGACACACCCTGGCCAGGGATCCAGGGGCAGCCACAGCTGCTCTGGGCACCTGTGCCAGCCCTGCCCACCCTCCCAGGGAACAATTCCTGCCCAATATCCCATCCAGCCCTGCCTTCTGGCAGTGGGAAGCCATTCCCCTTGTCCTGTCTCTCCATCTCTCGTCCCAAGCCCCTCCAGCTCTCCTGGAGCCCCTTTAGGCACTGGAAGGAGCTCTAAGGTCTCTCTGGATCCTTCTCTTCTCCAGGCTGAACCACCTTGTTTTTGCTGTGTTCTGTGTTCTCATTCATGTGGAATCTGACTCTTAAGCCCATGGTGGGCACCTGATCCTGAGCAAAGCACTCAGGCCAGGCCATCTCCTTGCAAAAACACGGGATCATGGAATGCTTTAGGTTGGAAAAGGTCTCTGAGATCCTCGAGTCCCACCACAAAGCAGCCCCGTCACAGCTGTGCTGCTCCCCAGGGATATCAGACTGTGACCCTGCCATCATCCTCCCCAAGTGCCCCTCAGTGCCCCTCACCTGCCTTTCAAAGGAAAAAGGCTTTTAATCTCTACATTTATCAAATTTAACCCTCTCCTTGCTGTGTCCTGCTGGCATTCCCTGCCATTCCTTGGCAGCGAGCAGCTCTGATCCCAGCTCTTCCCATCACTCCTCTCCCTGATCACCACTTTGGAAGGAGAATGGAGATTTTTTTGTGGCTTAGCAGATGGCAGCAAATCTTGATACCTGCATTTCAAAGCCTAGCCTGTGGGGTTACAGTGATGTATTTACTCCAGCACCTAAAGTCAATGAATTACATCCAACCCTGCAAATGGTCATAAATATGATATTCTGTGTGAGCTGAGGTAATTGCCTGCTTTATATATGTGTTTATCTTCCCTGCATTGCATACACAATGTGCATTATGTCAGGGGGATGACAAAGTGCAGCCATAATGCTCCTCAACTGCATATTTCTTCTTAGTTTATGGCTGAGGCTCGGAGTTATCTTATGCAGAGTTGGCTGCAGTGGTTTCATATAAATTAACATACTTAGAAAATATCAAGGAGCATTAATTGACAATTTCAGAGGCCTACCTTGCTAAATACCAGTTCGGTTCTGAAGTCTGTCTCTGCAAGCTTAATATATGGAAAATAATGCTTATTCATGAATGGCTTATGTAACTTGGCATTAATTACGTGGCAGCGAGTGCTGGCTGTCACAGATGGTCTCTCTATAAAACCAGGTGCCAAAAATAAAGTTTCAAGCCCCACGAGGGAACTTCTGGGCTGGGTACTCAGCACTTTGGAAAACCAGGGCACATCATCTTGTGTGGAAATACCGACTTACTAACCTAATTCTGGACCCACTTTTGGCAGAGGATTGGCCTATATAAAAATATTTCACGTCAGCACCTTCTCCTGCTCCTCAAACCAGGGGATCCATGGCAGCAACCTGGTGTGTGCCCCCAGGCCAGCACTCCCCTAGCCCTTCCCACCTGGCAAACGGGGATCACACTGAATATTCCCCTGGATAAAAGGTGAAACTGGCTGAGGTTTTGATCTCAGCAATTAGGACAGTGTTGGTGGCTGCTTTGCCTGCCCTCCAGCCTGAGCTGTGTCACAGCTGGTTGCTGTGGAGGTGCTCATGAATGCTAATTGTTGGTTAATATAGCCCTGGGTTATAAAACCCCACTTTCTCTCTTTAGGGTTTTCTTTTTTTTGCCATACACCAGGAAGGTGCTGCTGTGTCTCCAAGGTTTCCTGCTCCTCATTCCAGCTGGGAGCCTGGCCAGCTCCACAGCTCCTGGGAACTTCCCTGCCTCCCTAAACAAAGTTAAGCAAGGCTGAAAGATGAGACTTGAAGGCATTTATTGATTTTGCTTTAATATTCTGTTATTTCTTTCCCATCAATACGCTATTTGCTTTATGCAGTGCACTGTGGTGTAAGTGTATTCCCAGAAAATGATGCACATAATGTTATCCCAAATGGGAGCATATGGGTATCAAATGAGAGCTGGGCTGTAAATCACTGGGAATCAGGGGTGGAGGCACCGTGCAGGCAGCTGCACTCGAGCTCTCCCTGCTCTGCTCCCGAGCTGGAGAGGGAAGGGCAGCCCTTCCTGAGCCCCGAGGGTTGGGTTTCCTTGGCATCACTGGATGCTGCAGAGTTTGGGGCCCCAGAGCTCTGCAGTGATGGGTTTCTATGGCAACTGGCTGGTAAAGCCAGGGGTGGGGGGACCTGCCCTGTGCCCCCATCTTTTACTTAGTTGGGTTTGGTTTTTTTTGCCAAATAGACCCTTCTTTCATGATTTCCATCTTTTTTTGCGTTGTTGCTGTTGAAATATTTTCTGTGGTCCCTAAGTTAAGTCGTCCCCTGAGATCAGGGCAATACTGAACCTAGAAATGCTCTCCTGGACTAACAGCAAGGATTTATTGCCCTGACCCCCCCTGCCCTCCTCTTCCTGCTGCTTTTCCATCCCCTACTCCTCCCATTCTGGGGACCTGTGGGGGTACAACCTCTCTCTTCAAATCCCAGACTGGTTTGGGCTGGGAGGGACCTTAAATCCCATCCATTCCCAGCTCTGCCATGGCAGGGACACCTCCCACTGTCCCAGGCTGCTCCAGCCTGGCCTTGGGCACTGCCAGGGATCCAGGGGCAGCCACAGCTTCCCCTTCCCATTCCAATGCCTGACCTGCCCTGTGGGGATCTCCCGCGCCACTTTTGAATATAATCCCAGGGATCATTTTGTCTTCTCTTGCTTGAAACCTAAAAAAAAGATACAAAAAAAATGCTTTAAGCCATGCAAATGAAATGCTGTGATAAATCCAAAGGAAGTGTAATTGAGGAGGGACAAGAGGAGCCAGGGCGATGGGGAATTCCCTGGGATGGTGGTGCCATTGTCCCTCTGTGTCACCCCAAATGTCCCCACTGGCACTGGGGCAGTTGTTGCTGTCCTTGTGAACATTTCAGATGTCCTTTCCTCCGATGGCAGTGTCAGAATTCAGCTCAGCCCTCGGAAATGAAGGGAAACTGTCCCGAGCTGTGTTCCCAGAGGTGCTGCTCAGGGCAGGGGCAGACACTGCAGAGAGCACAGCCTGGCTCTGGCAGGCTGCTCGCCCATGAAATTGCCCGTGAAATGGGAATCTATTGTTTATCATGCTAATTAGTAACCCCACAAGTTTATTTAAAGGTCACTGGAAAGCCATGAGAAATTTCTTAGATGTGAAAAGAAGAAAAGTCAAGAAGCCATAGGGGGTTTAGGTTATTTAGTAGAATGTTATTGCTAATATTTAGGATACTTTCTGAGATGTGCATTAAATTAATAAGGGAGATGGAGTGTTTTAATATAACTTAGTGTGAAAGCAGCCCTCAGAATTTATTTTATTCATAGATTTTTGCATCAAAGGTCCTATAATGATTAATTTTCAAACTTACAGGTTTAAACAGCAAAATAAGAAATAATAGCTCTGAAGTTGCTTTGAAATACTTAATAAAATGGTGTTCTTTAAAGCACTAAATGGCCTCCTAATGCCACTAGCACTTCAAAGAACAGCATTCTTTGCAATATTTCTATTCAGTTTTCTGCACTCTGCAAAGCTGACTCGCTGTATTGGGCATGGAAATATTTTCAAGTGGGCAAAATGAAGGTATTGTTACATCCCAACAAAAGCCTGGGATGAAAACCTGCACGGAGTGCTTGGTAGGGCAGGAGTTAATCTGATGGTGCAGAAGGTTCCTTGGCATTCCAGATTCCAGGACAAACTCAAAATCAGTTTTTTCCAATCAGCTGGAAAGGGATGTTGCTGTTCTGAGGGATGTCTGGTGTGGGGCTGCTGCAGAGGCTCAGAGGGACTGACACAGCCCCAAATCCAAATGTTCTTTGTAGGAAATTTCACATCTTTCTGTGGACAAAAAGCATCTCCGTGTCAAACCCAAGGGGTGTAAAATCTGAGGTTCCAGCTGGAGAGTGCCCAAATTTAGGTGTTGGAGGGAAATAAATTCCTCCTGGGATGCTCCAGAGATAAGAGAGAAATTCCTCCTTAAATACCCTGAAATAAGAGCAGGATTTGGCCCCTTGCAGCTCCTGGGGAGGCAGAGGGCAGCTGGGATCCAGAGTTGAATCCTGGTACAGGAGGGCTCCTAATTGTAAATTCCAGCATGCAGAGGATTAATTGCCAGCAGGTGTCAAAGATAAGAAATTCCTCTCTGATCTGGGCAGGGGGTAACTCTGAGTATTTCCCTGTATTGTTCTGTTCTGGCCATTGTTCAGGGGGACAGAGAATGAAAATCTACATGAGGAAATGGGATAAACAATTTTGCTGCTGTCAGAAAAGGAGAAAACGCAGCATAAGGCTTCAAAGGGGAGAAATTGTTAATTAGGAAATTAGTGCTTGAAAAAAATATAAATGGGGAGGTCAGAGAGTTGTGCAAAGGCAGCCTGTAGATTCGTGACCTGCCCTGAGCCAAGGGTTACACTCAGCCCGCCCCAGCAATTTACTCGGGTTCCTTCCTCCCTGTGCTGTGGGAAAATGAGTGAATTTAGCAATTAGTGGAGCTGCTGATTGACTCCTGAGCATCCCCAGCTCCTCGCCCCCTGCCTTGGGGCTGCCCTGGTGTCTCCAGCCCCGGGCACAGGGCTCAGCCTGGGAGGTCCTGCCACCACCTCTGCTCCTCAGGAGGAGATGCAGAGCCTGGCCAAGCCTCTAATGAGGGGGCTGGTCCCTGTGGAGAGCAAATGGAGCAAAATAAAAGAAGGAAAACCTTCAGAGGGAGATTTCCTGCAGCCCCTGAGGCCCAGATTGCCTGGTTTTGTTGTCTTTGCAGGTGGCAGGGAAAGAGGTTCCTGCTGAGAGGAGCAGGGCAAGAACCTGATGGGAGCACCTTGCTGTCCATGGGATGTCCTGGGGCATCCATGGAGGGAATTTCTGCTGGGAAGCAGCATTCTGCAAATGCAGGCTTCTGTTTGCTCTCCATCCACACAAACAAAGCCTGAGCAGGTCACTGAGGAGTTTGCCCCAGGTCTGGAGCTGTGTCAGGGGAGGGTCAGGCTGGAGATCAGGGAAAGGGCTGGAGAAAGGAGGGTGCTGGGCACTGCCCAGGGAATGGGCACGGCCCCGAGGCTGCCAGAGCTCCAGGAGCCTTTGGAAAACCCTCCCAGGGGTGCCCAGGGTGGGATTGTTGGGGGGTCTGGGCAGGAGTTGGACTCGATGGTCCTCGTGGGTCCCTTCCAGCTCAGGATATTCCCTGACCCTCTGAAGGAATTCACCTGACCAGTCTGATGCTGGTTTGGAGTATTAAACCCAGCACCACAACAGGAACAGCTGAGTCAGAGAGGGATGGATTAAAATCATCCAGGGTTAGGTGGGATATTGGGAAGAAATCCTTCCCTGTGAGGGTGGGGAGGTCCTGCCACAAGGGGGGCAGACTGGAAGTGTCCCAGGCCAGGTTGGACAGGACTTGGAGCAGCCTGGGATAGTGGAAGGTGCCCCTGCCATGGTGGAACAAAATGAACTTTAAAGTTCCTTCCAACCCCAACCATCCTGGGATTTTCATGATGATGCTTGTCCATCCTCCCTGAGCCCAAGCAGGAAATTCCTGTGGTGCCAAGCTCATAGAGTTCATTTTCCTGGGCAGAAGATCCATCTGGATAGGTTTCTTTTCCTTTCTTGCTGTAAGAGGAACGTGCACTCAAGCAGAATTTGAAGGCACTGGCAGAAAATAAGGCAGCGAGAGCACACGAGGGAAAGCAGAGGGACTGTGCAGGTGTGAGGAGTGCATGGAATAGTAATGAGGGAGTTAGGGAAAAGACTGGGAATATGTAACACGGGAGAGTAAAAAATAAGCAAAGCAAAACGTCCAGGGCTGACAGTATCCCAGCAACAATAAATTGTGTGTGTGATAGGGCCGGGTGAGTGAGCTGGGGACTGACAGCTCTCTAATCTCCTGCCAAAATCCCTGGGCACCCGTTCCCCTGCACAGTGTCAGGTGGAAGGTGTGATCATTCCCAGGAGCATCATTCCCAGGATGGGAGGTGACACCCAGAGCCGGGCTCGGCATCAGAACTGAGAATTAACTCCACTCCCAGCTCAGGGGGAAGTGCTGACGCTGCTGCTGGGCAATTTTGGGGTTATGTTTTCTGCCCAGAGGTGGTGTTGGCCTGAGCCCATCTGCTCCCGAGGAGAAGCGATGGCTGGTTGCCACAGGGATCAGTTTATCAATGTAACAGGGCCTCTGTGGACTCAAATAAATGAGAATTTCCTGTGGGTGAGCATCTGAGTGGCAGTAAATGGTATCAAAGAGAAGATCTGCACATTTTTTTGAGGAAGGGGAGACAGGAGGCTCACGCAGGTGGACTTAGGCAAGCTGCCAGTGCCAGGAAAGAAAGTGATAAATCGATGTCTTGGAAAAGCCTGAATGGAGGAATAATAACCATCAACAGCAGAAGACATTGAATGAGATGGATTCTCACCTCTAGAAGCTTCCTATGTTTATTATTGATGGCACTGCAGGTTTGATTTCTTTGCTTTTTGTACTTTTCAGTACAATCTGGTTAGGAATTCAACATGCCAAGGCAGGTGATGGAAGGATTCTGGAAGAAAAGTGAAAAATGACATAAATGAGCTGCAACAACAGCCCAGCTCTGGCAAGGAGTACAACGAATGGGAGGTAATCCTAAATGACAAAGGTTTTGTTTTCCTAGTTACCACTAAAACATCATGGAAAGAGTCACAGGACAGGGCAAATCTCTGTTTCCATGAGATCTCTGGTTAACTGACCTTTTTTTTCCCTTCTCTAATATCCTAGACCTGACTTTAAAGGTGACTGAACACCAAGGGGTTTGAATTAGCACATAAAAAAATTCACTGCTTCCCTCCTCGAACTCTTCACTCCCTTTAAACTCTTTGCAAACTCTTGCACATCTTTTAAATTGGGAAATTCTGTCCTGTGTCCTCTGGTGAGGGCTGCTCAAGAGGGTGCAGTGGGATCTCACACAGAGAGGGAGGCAATGTGCTGCTGAGTAATGGTGAATTTTTCAGGAAATTAATAACTTTGGGACTTTCTAAAGGTCACTTTAAGTTCCCCTGAACTTTTATAGTTGGTTATATAAAATGAAAAGAGAGAACTCTTAGTCTAGATAACTGTCAGCCGGGTGAGATAACCTGAGAAAAGCTCTGGCAGGTCAAGCCACTTCAGTGACAGTTTTTGGGAAGAGACCAGTCAGCAGAGCTGCCTCCCCTGATGGGTGTCTGAAATGGAAATTCCAGCTCTCCCTCTTGCAGCACATTCAAGTGGAAGTTCACTGCCCTGGTGGGCACCTGGATTTGATAACTGACCTCTGAGAAGTACCTGAGCCAACCTTTTGTCTCCACTTCTGTAAATGAAAGCCCAGACAGGGACAGGTCAGCTGGAGGGCTGAAGGCAGGTGTGGGAAGGACAGACTGACTGATCCTGCTTTTCCAGGATCCCCTGGGGGCAGCTCAGGATGATTCTGAAGGGTTCAGGGGTTCTGTGAGGGGGTGCTGTGCTGTTCCTGCTGGGTTTGGATCTCGATGCTCTGCAGGATCAGCTCTGGAGCCCCCCTGGCAGCACGGCTGAGCTTGGTGGGCTGGGACAGGGATTCTCCCATGGAATCTGCAGGTCCTGCAGATCATGCTGTACCTGCAGATCCGCAGCCAGGAACAGGCAGGGCCCTGGTGGCAGTGCCAGTCCAGCCTGGCAGAGCCCACAGACACTGCGGAGGGAACACGGCACAGAGCTTTCCATGGAAAACCATTGTGAAAAACGAGGTTCACTTTCTTGGTGAAATTTAGAAAGTTTGATAAAAGACAATAAGGGCAACAAAGCAAAAAATACAGCCAGGTGTCTTGGCAGTGAGCTGAGAGCACACCCTAACTTAGAACACGTTTCTTTAAATGCACCAACACGTTGCATATTCATAGACCCTTCTGCATTATTTAAAAACATTTTTTTGAGTTCTCCAACCTGTCTCTCCTCATCTTCTGATAACAGCTGATCAATGAATTCCTTTCCTGAGGATCTGATATCTGTCACATCTTCTTCATCCAAATAGGATAATCCAAGAATGCAAAGAATTTCCTGATTATCTTTTCATCATTCTCTGAGATAGTTACAAAAACTTTTTAACATCACACTACTATTTCTAAGTTTTGTTAATAGCAGAAATAAAAGAAACTATACTAATACAGTGACGTTTTTCTACATTATACATATAGCATTCCTTTTAATATTTGCAAAAAGCCAACTTTACAATATGCATTTCTAACACTGTGAACAACTGGAGACCTACACTAACAAAGACTGGAATTCAATAATGTTTCCCTTTGTTAAAATAATTCCAATTCCAGGTATGTAGATTTATTTTTTTTCTAATTCTAATCCAAATCCACTCGGTGATTGCCAGGAATGAGAAATGGATTGGGTTTTCCACGCTGCTGTGCTCCAGGTCAGCTTGAAAACATGGGAAGTGGCAGGTTAATGGCACTTTAACACCAATTAACAGGCCCCTTTATAAGAGATTAGCATTCGGAGTCTGGTCAATGGGTAATTACAATAATTAACTCTCGGAGCTTGCCTGCACTTGTGAACAGAAATTTGGTGCCTCTGTTTACTCCAGAGAAGGCAACGCAGGAGCAGACGTGGATCATTTGGAGTGCTGGAGCCAGGCAGGATGGCAAGGACACTAAATTTGGGCTTGCTCTTGAAATGTGCTCACAGGTGACATCCCCAGGTGGAGGGGACTCTGTCAGTGACTGTTTAACCTGAGCACAGCTGAGGTTTAATGTGCTGCACAACAGCTCTGCATCCCTGTCTTCCCACAGATGGATTTCCCCCCTCCTTGGGCCGGATCTTTTCAGCATTCAGCACTTGTAGCCAAAGTCAGACTCCCAAATAAATCCCTTCCTGTTGGGAGCACTGATGGTGAGGAGTGTTTGGCAAGAGGTGACTCAGAAGGGCTCAACGTGCAGCAGGATGCTGTCCCGAATTCTTTGGGAAAGCTCTGAATCCTTCAGGAAGTGCAGTGGTTTCCTGTGGGGCTGGAATCAGGGCGTGGAGGCAGCAGGATGGACAAATCTCTGCTCACAGTTGTGCTGCTGGGTTAAAGGCTGTAAAATCTCCTTTGTAATTCTTGACTTCCTGTTGAGTTGATGCATCTCATTTCATTTAATTGACCTTATCTCTTAAATACTGTGAAATCTGCTGAGAACTGCTAAAGGTGAGCTCTGGTTGTGGTTATTTTTTAAATATTCAGGCAGTGGACTGAGCTAACACAGCAAATGTAGCCTGTGTGTGTATGACTTCACTCCTGCATTAATTAAATAATTTAATAAAACCACTGCATTGAGGCACCAACCCTGGAGAGCCATGATCCAAATCCCACTTCTTCAGGGGATGGATTCCAGAGGATTCCAGGATGGATTGTCATTCAGGAACCAGGATCTGTTCTGGCAATGGGGAAAAAGAGGTTCAAAATCAAAACTGGGATTTTAGGGTAGAATTGCATTGCTCAGATTTTGGTGTGGCTGGATTTTTGTCATCCAGGCTGTTCCAGGTGCAGCAATGGGCCAGGCCAAAAGCAATTTGGGGGAAAAGAATTTGGCAGAAAAATGAGAATAATTGGTAAAGCTGAAGAAGGGTTCAAAAATTCCTCAGTCCAGTGGCAGAGTCGCTGCTCTGAGAAACCTCAGCCTTGTTCATAAAACTAAAAATGTATTTCCTTTCAACATTAATAAGAACTTTTTCTCTCTCCTGCCTGTTCCAGGACCTTGCCTTGCTGCTCAACAGGAGGGGAACCCTCTGCAGAGCCTCTTCACACACAAATGAGTCCTGCAAGGCCCTCTGGGGGTGAGGAGCAGCTCTTTGGGAGCACAGCTGCTCCACAGCCTCACTGCTGCTCACTCCTGGCTTTTAGAGCCAATGGCTCCCCGTGGTTGCATAAAGAACATTTTCTGTCCCCGAGGTGCCCCGGATGAGCTGGAGGTGTCTCCTGCCCTTGGATCACCAGGGTTCTGGTGAGGAGCTGCTGCTCTGGGGCTCTGAGGGTGCCCCTGGTGCAGGAGGGGTTTGATGGGCTGGAGAAGGAGCCAATTTTAGCTGTTCTCAGCACCAAGGTGGATCTTTGGCACTGGGGTAATAAAGCAGCTCATGAAACAGGGAGATCTTTGTGATGCATCAGCACTTCCCAAAGGAGCAGGGCAGGCCCTGGATGCAGGTGAGCAAAGGCTCCAGAGGTTCCACAGGTCAGGCATTAATCCCTAATATCCAATAATTTATGTGCTGCTCTCTGTGCCATGGATCAAATATTCCAGTGGCTTTGGGGTGCTGACCCTGGGAGCGTCACAGGAGGACACACCTCGGACCTCTGAGCCCTTGCTGTGATGAAAAGCTGCAGACAAAACTCCCCAACAAATGTCTTCATAATACTTAACATTCAGTGGAGCAAAAGGAGAATAATGAGCACTGCAGCCATCCCAGGTTAGTAATTACCGCCGTCATTATTAATTTTCCAGAGCAATCTCGTCAAATGAGTCATTATTATCTCAATTCCTTAGCCAGGACTGATTGATTCTTTCTCCCTGTTGTGACTAATTCCATATAATGTCCGAGTACAATATAGAACTATAGAGCCAGTGTAATTCCAAGGCAGGATAATTCTAAATAACCAAATCCCTTGCCTTCAGCTCTCTTTAGATCTGATGCTTTATAGTGCTTAATTGAAATAAATACCCCAATTCTGTCACTCCCTACTCTCCACAGCCACTGGAATTCCACTGGAGACAGGGATTCCTGTCAGCCTGGGCTGTGCCCTGTGTGTTCCAGTGGTGGATCTGCAGGCACCAAGCAGGAGCTCACAGCACTCACAGAAGTGCCGTGGTCTGAAGGAAGTGCTGATCATCCTCAGCTCTTCCTGATTAATTTTCACCATTTTTACGGAAGGTTTTGTTGCTTTGTCTGTCTGTGCAGGGTTTGTTTTTGGAGGAGAGGCTATGAGTGATTTTTTTAGCTCTGTCCATGATTTCTGTTTGCAGTTGGGTGTCTCTCAGCACACCTGGCCATGGAGAAGTTCAGTGCAGGACAGGGACAGGGGTGGCTGTGGGGATGGGAATGTGGTTCCTGCCTCTCTGGAAAGGGTGAGGCAGAACAATTACCTTTCCTTTAGAGGAACTGGAAACCCACTCCTTGCATTTCCCTTGAGCTGCAGGGAAGGGAAGGAGGAGGACACTGCAGTTATTTTAAAACTTTGACCTTTTTGTCCCCCAGACTTCAAACACGATCAGACTGGAGAGGGAAAAAAAAGCTGCAAAGCCAGGAGGAGCAGCAGAGGGGCTGTCAGGGGAACCTTCAGCACTGGGACTTTTCTTTTCAGACCGGGAGGTTGTGATGGTTTAATCCTGAACCACGGGGAGGGGTGAGACACTCCCTGGCCCTGCTCTCAGCCTTGGCTTTGCCTCCCTAAAACCCTAAAGCCCTTCCCCAGCAGCACATCCTCGTGCCAGCAGGGATGGTGCCTGTGCTGACATTTAAGGATATTGGTGTAGGTTGCTCTGAATTGGATTGGGGGAATTAAAAATATTGAATTGGACAGTAAATAAAGAAGGAGAGGTCATTGCCATCCAGCTCTCCTTTATTTCTGGTTATTTATTGAGGCAGTTCCACTTGAGTCCATTAGTGCTGAATTCAAAATTCCCTTCATACCCCTGAAGCAGAACTTGGCTGTGCCCCGAGAGCCTCTCCCCTGGTCAGGATTGAAATCCAGCAGGATTCTGTGCTGCACCAGGGCTTGATGTTGGCCATGGCATTCAGCCAGGTCCAGCCAGCCCCGTGCCACCACCTCCCCTGCTGGGTCCTGTTCCCCAAGGTGTATTGCAGAGAAGCTGTAAAATGTGTGTTAAAATGTCACAATTCCCAGATTTTAATAGGAACACCCCATAATATTGTGCCACCTTCTTGGAGGTGTGTCTCTGCTGTAAATTCCTGCTTTTTCTGCCAGCAAGAACAAACTCAGAGGGTACTTTTGCCTATTATTTATCTTATTTATCTTTTAAATTTAGTTAAAACAACACCCTGCGTATAGTTATTAATTAGATATTTACTAGACGTGAGATGCTGAAATGAAAGCAAACCTTGAACTGATGGGAGGGTCCTTCTGGGCACCTGGAGCCAGTGCTGGAGTCAGAGGTGGCACAGGTGGGCCCAGAGCTGGTGACACAGTTGGTGCCCCAGAGCAGGAGCTGACCTGTGTCCAAACCCCTCCTGCACCCAGGGCTGTGACCAGCTCAGCTGGAATCAGTGCAAAACAATCTGCAAAGGATGGATTTGTAGGAAAAACAAGCTGAGGTTTGGCTTGCTGCAAAACCCGCCCCTTGGTTCTGGTATTACAACAATTTGAGTGTCAGTTAAAGTAAGTGGAACTTCTTTCATCCAACCATGCTGGGAGATAAATCTCCGTGTTTTTATAAGAAATGTTATTTTATGGCAATCACCATATGCTACCTCTGGTCCTGTTTGGAGTGTAAATCATAACAAGTGTGGATCCTAAAATGCTTTATTGCCTTTTTATGGCCACATACTGCTGCTGCTCCTTCCATTTGTGATTAATTTTTTTAATGGTTCCCCCTAGAACCTAAAAAATAATTAAAGCTAATGAATACTCTGTGGTGACAGTAAAGGAAGGAGCATATTGCATCTCTTCTCACTCCCCAGATCTGATCAAAAGCGGGCTGGAGCTGTGAAGTTGTGACACTGACATTTTGTACTGAGCTGCCGACCACCTCCTGAGACCAAACGATGGCTTTGGGGAAGAGCAGGAATTAGAGTTTTCATTGTTTCACAGCAATAGTGCTGAGAGGGTGGAATTAGAAGCAGTTGAAGTCACAATGTTTATTTCTTAGCGAATCTTCTTTAAAGAAATCAATCCAAGATGTAAAGGATTTTAAGACAGATTTTTTTTTTCCCTTTGTCCTTGCCCCCGGGTGTGTGAAGTGAGATATTCTATGCACTGGGACTGGCCAAAATATTCATTTCAGAGCCCCTTTTCCTTTCCAAGCCTGCCAGCCACAGGTCTGTGTGTCCATCCAGGCTGGGGGCCCTGGCTCAGGGAGCTGCTGGAAATCAGAGCACAGCCCCAGCTCTGGCACAGCTGCCCTGGCAGAGCCTCCCCAGTGCCATTGGTGCCACCTGCACTCCAGATCCAGAGCAGGGACTCTGCTGCCTCCCAGCCAGGGGTTTTATCTGCCCTCCAAAATCTCTGGAGTTTGAGTTTCTTATTTTTCCCCTCCTCTGCACTTGGGTGTTGAACTCCTGCCTGTTCTGCAGGGAGCACAGCCAGTGTTGAGCACTGCTTAAAAACCTTCAAAATTCACTCCTCAAAACTAATAATTACCTGTAAAGGCTGGAGTTAGAGTGTGGGGGGTGTTGCTGTGCATGGAGCTGCCTCTCTCTGGGTTTCCTGCAGCTCACAGGGCTTTGAATTGAAACTTGAGGGGAATCATTGACAACCAAGTGCTGGGCTGGGGTGAAGGTGAAGAAACTTCCAAGGTCCCATTCTGGGGGGACTGGCCAGGGCTGCAGCTCTGGGGCAGATGAAAAACAAACCAAACTCCCCAGGCAGCTCTTGGCATGGGCTCGCCTCCTCCTTCAGTGCTGGAATTCGGGGCTTGGAATTCACTGGGAATTTTCCATGCCTGCTTTTCAGGCCCTGAGTGACTCTGGCTCCTTCTCCTCCTTCTCCTCTGTTGCAGTTTCAGCCTTTCTGCTCTCCCAACTTCATGGCAGTTCCCAGTTACATCAATTAATAACTTTCCTCTACAACAGCTCTGATTACAAAACCAAGCAAATAAAGGCTAATTAAGGATTGCCATCCTCTGCAGAGCTGGTGGGAGAATGAGCTGCCTTGCAGTTAAGTCCCTGGTAGAGCCCTAAAATTGAGTCCCACCTTCTGAATTCCAGTTTGACATCTTGAGCTGGATATTCTTGCTTGCATTTTATGATTTATGTTGATTAATCTCTGGTTTTATGAGTTTTAATTGGTTAAGTCAATTTGTTTGGCAAGAGAAAACCAGAGCTTTAAGAAAGCACTTTTTAATTTGCAGATGTTCATTCCAAAGGGAGAACCATTTATAGTTAAAACCTGAAATGTGTAAGGAAAAGGGACATTGAAGTCAATGTCAAGGTACTTCCAGGTGGTCAAACTTTACTGTCATGGCTCCTTTTTCTAAAAAAACTTTGATGACCATAAAGTTGCCATTTTCTGGAGTAGGTTCCCCGTGAGCTTCCCCCTGTACAGTTGTACAGTATCATGAATTAAAGTGAACCAAATTAAACTGTTGTGGCATATAAAAACAGCCAACAAAGGCAGGCAGCTTTTTTCCTGAACCCCCTGAGATTTATTCTGACAGTTTGCAACTCGATGAAATGGATAATGGAAGTCCCTTGTCACAATAACTCAGCTTAAATGTATTGTTGGATTAATAGACTCAGTTATCCACTCTTCCAAGGAGAAAAATAACTTGTGGTTTCAAATCAGGCCCTCACTCGTGGCATCCCATCAAATTAACCAAACAGGCCAAATTTAAACTCCTGGCAGAAGGCAGGCACTCTGTGAGTTGTGTCATAAAAATGAGTTTATTTATTTTTAATGATTCCCAATTGCCATGGCAACAGCTGTGGGTGACACGGTGGTGGCTGTGAATCCCCAGAGGGGGGAGGTGGGAGCCAGGGGGATGGAAGTCCCTGTGCCCTGCTCAGGGAGCTCCTGCCTGCTGTCACCTCCCTCTGCAGCAGCAAATTCGGGGAGGGAGCTCGCTGAGGATGTGAAACACCTGTGGGAGGGCTCAGGGCTGATTTCCTCCGCTGGAGATTGATGTGGGCAGTGGGAATTCACAGTGGGAACAGCTCGCTGCCTCTCCCTTGTGCAGCATTCCCTGGGATTTTCCTCTCACACCTGGGCCAAGGCTCTCCCTGTCCTCTCAGCCCAGGGACAATCCACGCTGGCCGTGTCACTCCTGCCTCTCTTGCCCTTGCACTGCAGAACCTCAGGAGATACTTTCACCCTTTGCAAGGTCATGGCTTGGTCCAGTCTTACACAAAACCCTCCCTGGCACAGGGTGCCCAGAGCAGCTGGGGCTGCCCCTGGATCCCAGGCTGGACATTGGGGCTGGAGCAGCCTGGGACAGTGGGAGGTGTCCCTGCCATGGCAGGGGTGGCACTGGGTGGGATTTAGGGTCCCTTCACCCCAAATCTTGCAACCATCCAATGCTCCTCTACTGCTCCACAGTGCCAGGGGGCAGGTGGGATATTGGGAAGGAATTCCTGGCTTAGAGGGAGGGCAGGGCTGGCACAGGGTGCCCAGAGCAGCTGGGGCTGCCCCTGGATCCCAGGCTGGACACTGGGGCTGGAGCAGCCTGGGACAGTGGGAGCTGTCCCTGCCCATGGTGTGCCCAGAAAGTCTGGCAGGGATCTCCAGGGTGGCTCTGTGGAACTTGGAGCCCCCAGCACAGCTGGTGATGGGAGCATTCCAAGGACCCTCCTTGGAGCAGCAAAGCTGCTGAGCACAGCACATCCCTGCAGCGCAGGGAAGAGCTTTTATTTTAAACTGTGACCATGAAACAGGAAAAAGCTTGTGTCTTTTGATTTTTCCCTTTAACATGTTAAAATAGAAGCACCTGCTGCCTGCTGGGCTCATTAAATATGTCTTTTTATTTTCATAAATCACCACGGTAGAATTTGAATTATTTACTCGGTAAACTCAAGGCTACATTCATTTACATTCTCCAAGGTTTTTGTGCATTAGCTTTGGAGCCTTTTTCTTCCCACCTTTTGTTCAGTGCCCACCTTGGCTCCCTGAGCAGGATCCCTCCCCTTGGTGACTGCAGGGGTTTCGTGAACTTCAAAAGCATCCTGAAATGTCAGGCACACGCAGCCGTTGTGCCGCCGCTGAATTATGGATCAGAATACAGCACATCAAACACTCAGGATTATTCACTTGTGGGTCTTTGCTTGGTAAAGCAATAAAAATCCCTGCATTTCTCCTTTGCTGAGATGTGGGGTGGTTGTTTTACATGCTCCAGAGTAATGTTAGCAAGGGTGTGGGGGGGAAGTGGAATAATTTTTTTTTTTTTTTAAGCCAGGCACTTCAATCAAAGCTTCATTCTACTGTAAACCCAATTAGCTCCAGTCTGCCAAGTCAGCTCCACTGTCTGCAAGGATGTGTGTAAGGCTATGAATAATTGCTAAACTCGGGTCTCATTCTATCTAGGAAATGCCACGAGGTTTTTGCTACCCCCACACAAACCCCCTGCACTTGGCTCTGGGGTTCCAGCTGGAGACACACGTCCAGAACCCGTCCGTGTGTCTGGACAGCCTGGGAGGCTCAGGGAGGAGGCACTGCTGGCTCTGCTCTGCAGCAGAACCCGGATCCTGGGCTCTCCAAAGGCTCAGGGATGGTTCCAGCAGCTGAGCTGAGGTTCCATGGCTCTGCTGCACGTGGCTGCAGACCAGGCCCGTTTCTGCAGGAAAGCAGTGCTGTGCCCTCCAGGGGGAAGGGCTGGAAAATGAAATGCTCCAACAAAACGTGTGGAAAATGGGTCACCTGCTTCTGGAGAGGAAGTGCACAGGGTGTCCAGCTGAATCTAAGGTGCCACGAGCTGCTTTGTGCCAGTTTGGACACGGCTGGGATGGTGGGAATTGAGGCTGGGTAAGCAGTGCCCAGGCGTGGGGCAGCCCAGGCACTGGGATCTTTGGGATCCTGTCAGCCACAGGAGGAGAGGGGACGGCCTCATGTTGTGCCAGGGGAGGTTTGCTTTGGGTATCAGGGGAAATTTCTTCCTGGAAAGGTTTGTCAGGCGTTGGGACAGGGCAGTGGTGCAGTCACCATCCTTGGGAGTGTTTTAAAAAACCTGAGTGTGGGACTTGGGGAGGTTGTTGGGTGGTGCTGCTGGGTTGGTGGTTGGACCCGATGAGCTCCGAGCTCTTTTCCAGCCTGGATGACTCTGTGGTGACACCAGAGGTGTCCCTGGGACTCAGCTGCACCACCCAACCCCACACAGGGAGGTGGGACCCAGAATTGCCTCCAGGGCTCCTCCCAGCCCTGAGGAATGTCCCTCCCCTTGCTTTGGCCAGCTGCATTCCCTCAGGTGAGAAAGGCTGAGGGGCTTGGTTGGTTCCAGTAGGACACACCTTCCCCAACTGCAATGGCTTTTTCCTTGGATATTTACTTCTCTTTCCACCACACATCCAAAATGTCCCGATTTTCCCCTTTCCATCTGTAGAGCACCTCAAAAGTTGCCATGGGAGTGTCACCCCCCTCACTTAGGCTCAGGTTTGATGGACTCTGATTCTTGTGAATGTCCCTCAGGGGTGGCCACATTCCAGTGGCATCTTGAAGACTCTCCCACTCTCCAAATTTACTTTTAATTTTAATTTTCCTTGAAGCCTAAGGTCCATCAAGTGTTTTAATACTCCGTATGATGGCCATTGGTGAGATGTATGACATGATTTTGACATCTCAAGAAAAAGGCTGGATGTTTTGCAAGATTTTTGTAAGTTCAGTGTTAAATGCTGTGTGTTTACACTGACACACATTTAAGCAGGAGATTTTTTTCCCCCAGATATGGCACTGTATAAAGTATCACAACATTACTCCCTTCTTTTGTAACGTCTGCCAAAAATAACGTTTGAGAACCGGGAAAACTTGGATATGAAAATATTTTTACTCCAGGGGAAGAAGTGATTTTGGCTGATTTTCTGCTAGCAGGTACATAAACAAATTCCTGTTTTGACCAGCGTGACCCAAGCTGCACGAGTGCCAGGGACTGCCAGCAGCAGCAGTGGGTGCCACTCTGGTTTGTGACACTCCAGCTCCCCTTTCCCTGGGGTTGTGACCCACTTACACTCCCTCGCCACTCACTCCGTGTGGGGGTGGCTCAGAGGAGCAGGTGACACCTGAGAATAGAACATTATCCACAGGGAGAGGGTTTGCTTTAAATAGAAGCCATATCTGGAGAGCTGCGAGACTCCCAGACACTGAAATCTAGAGGGAGATTTTAATCTTAGCTCGTGCTGTGGGATAATCTGAAAAACACATGCACGGCCCAGATCTTTTGAAAAATGTCTTAAGTGATCACTGCTGCTCCTAAATGTGGGTGTGAAGGGCCCCACAGAGCCCAGGCAGGGTGGGTGGCTCGCTGGTGGCTCTTCTAGCAGTGGGAAGCACCACACAGAGTGTGGGAATGCAGGGATAGCCCTCAGAAATGGAGTTTCCAGTGCTACTGGTATCAGTTAGGTGCAAGAGAAGTTTTATTAGCATTTATTAGAAGTGCTGGCTGTTCCTGGAGTGTCTCTGTCGGCTCCAGGGATCTCAGCTGGGATGTTCTGGACACATCCAGGGAATCTGATGGGAGCCCATCCAGGGCTGCCTGCTCAGAGCTGTGCAGGAGGTCCTGCTCCTCTGCAAAGCTCCTGCAGCAGCTTCTTGAAGCCTTTTACTTATTTTCTGTTTATATGGCACTGCTTAGGGTGAGGTTTTATAATGCTTTGCAATTGGAAGGACACTCGGAGCCTGAATCAGGTTGGGTTTTGTGGTGGGGACTGAGTTTAATGCACTCAGTGCTCTCTGAATGAAGACAGCTCTGGAGTGGGAGAACATGTGGAAGCTATTTCAGAAGATGGACATGTACAAAAACACAGGGTGCTTTAAATGCAGTTACAGGGAGTCAGCTGCAGGTTCTGCATTAGGGAATTCGAGTGTGGCAGCTGGGAGTGATCCTGCAGCAAGGGGCTGCAGGGGGGAAATTCAGGAGCCCTGCCTGGAGAATCCCAGGATCAGACAGGCTCCTTCAAGGAATCCCAGGCATCTCCTGAGATGGATTTTGGACAGGATCAGTGCCCACTGTTTATCGGGCTGGGGAGAGCAGCAGGGGGAGCAGAGCCGTGGGTTTGTGCACAGCAGTTCTGGCGGCTGGGCTGACACACCGAGCGTGGTTTGCACTTTGCCCAGGCAGAGCTGAGATTTTGGGCTCCATCAGGAGCCGTCTGGGGGCTCAGTGCAGGTGCAGAACCTGCGGGTGCTGCCCCAGCCTTTGGCTGCAGCATCGCTGCCCCTTTTGGGAGGCAGAGATGGGGACAAGGAGGGCCCTGGGGAGAGTGGCAGCAGTGCCAGGGCTCTGCGGGAACAGTCCTGAGTGCTCCTGCTGTCCCCAGGGCTGTCCGAGGGGAAGGACATGCTGTGGCCACTCGTCACTTTTAATGGCTCTGCTCCGCTGCAGCTTAGAGCCAATTAATTTTATGAATCCTATTTGTAGCTCCCGTTCCTCCTTATATAATCCTCATTTGTTTCAAATGAGCAGAGAGTGTGCCCCTGAGATTCTAAACATACCTCTTTATTAGTTCAAACAGAAACTGTTACCTACAGAAGCTAAACTTAGCACTAATGTATGAAATGAGATGAAGAGTTCCTTTTAAATCCCCTACCAGGTGTTAGATAACAGGGACTGTGCTGGGAGGGGGAGCAGGGGACTGCAGAGTGCTGGGAACAGAACTTTAATGATCCATTGGATTTATTTCTCCAATAAGAAACAGATGAAACCCCAAAATGCAGGCATGGCTGCGCAGCAATCAGTCCCTGCTCCCTTTAATGTCACCCTCACCTCAGGACAGGCTTGGAGAGTGTCTCAGGAGCACTTTTGGAGCTGTTAACCCCATCTGAATTGTCTTTGTCTCACTCTGCTCAGCTTGCTCCAGTTGGGATATCCATCTCCCAGATTCCCTTCACAGCCTTGGGGTTCATCTCCCAAGGAGATTCCTGTCCCAGCCAAAGCATGAGAGAACCCAGGTTGTTTAAGGTATGGAAGGTTTTAAGGAGCCAAGCTGGAAAATGTTCAGCTTTTCTAAGAAGCAGAGTTAGGGAGCCCGAGGAGGAGGGAGAGGGAGGAACCATGGCACAGTGCAGGGAATTGTGATTGTGGCACCCTCCAAAATCACCATCCACAGCCCCTGCCACAGGGTGACAGATTGCTTGGACATCTCAGAAGGATTTTTCTCCAGACTGCAGCTCCTGAAAGGCCTGGGTTTAGTCATGTCCATTTTCTGTGCCATAAGCAGAAACGAGGAAGAGCAGAGGTTCCCTCTGGGATTTCTGCACTGGGGGAAGTAGGGCTGGGAAGAACTGGGGCTGTGGGAGAGCTGGGACTGCCCCAGAGGCAGGTTTGGAAGAAGGGGCGGTTTTAGACATTTTTGTGGATGTATTTAGGTGTTTCTTGCCATTCTCCAGCCCAATTTACAGCTGGTTCTGTGTGTGTGTGTCAAAGGCAAATTCCTGACTTCCATGAGCAGCTCTTCCTGCAAAAGCTCTTACCTGAATTAAGTTGCAGGAGTGCAGATGAGAAAAAAATTGCTTTTCCTCTGAGGAATATGAAGATGTTTGTCAATTCCTCTCCATTAGGAGCCCAGCACACTGCGAGGCAAGGATGAAGAGTGAGGCTCAGATGAAAGGATGGAAATGATCACTCAGGTAACTCAGGGATGTGACACAGGCTGTCACCATGGAGATCCCCCAGCAGCTCTTCCCAGGCACTGCTGGGAACACTGGGGGCACGTCTGGCATCTCATTGCTCTGGGAATTCTCCTCCTGCCTGTGCAGGGATGCTCCTCAGGCCTGGAATGGTTTTGGATAACTGGCAGCCACACATTGATTGGCTGGTTGGATATTATGGTTTTGTAGCCAGGGGTTATTCCAGGTGTTTCCATGTGCCGTGGGCAAGCAGGGGGTGGAGTTCAGGTGTTCTGGGTTTGTGGCTGCTCAGGAAGCTGGGTTTGAGTGCTGGATGAGGCAGGATGATGTTTGCTGTGGCTTACCCTACCTTCCTTGTATTTTCAGGTAGCTGTACACTCATTTTCCCAGATTTCTGACTTGGAAAGCCTCTGCACTGCAGTACCTGCTCCCCAGGTGAGTGGGCCCAGCCTTAACAAAGCTTTAACCCAAAAAATGCAATCAGACGTGGCTTTTAAGCTTGTCTACAACCACCCACTTGTCTGGATATGGCTGGAATTTTCAAGGAGTTGGATGGATCCAATCTCCAACGGATTCAGGTGCATTTCCTCCTTCTCCCATCGGCTCAGGGATGGCAGCAGAAAGGTGACTGTGGCTTTAAGTGACATCAAAATATGGCTCTCCTCCTCCTGTGTCCCTAAAACAATTTAGTGCCACTGTAATTATTAGCATTCTCATTAAGGAGAGTTTAGCTGAAAACCAAGACACAAAGAGGCAGTGACTTCATCAGAGCCACGCAAATCCAGATAAAGCAGGATCCTAATTCACTTCCATGCTTTGAAATGAATCCTCAGAGCATCAATTACTGTATCTTTTGTAAAGCAATTACTATCAGCCTCCATTGCTCCCCTTTACACATCGTAATTTAATCATTATTTTTGCTTTAAAATACAGGGTAAGGAATTTCACAGTTCCTCAGGAAGAACTAAAGCAGACAACAACAAAAAAAAAAACCCTGTAAAAGCAGAAATTACTTTCTTTTGTAATCAGGTTGATTAGACTCGTGTATAATCATACACAGCAGGTGGGAAGATTAACATTTCACTAATTCCTAGTGGTCATTACTGCAAGGAAATTTAATCTGCAGAGTTCACAAGGATTGCAGTTGCATGCTGGTAAAGCTCATTTAAAAGACAGAGCAAAAACAACACAACTTTGTATTCTGGAATCCAGTTTTCCTCTGAACTCTTTTGGCCTGCAGGCAGTACACATACACCAGGATCTTCTACTTAATTGAGAAATAGATTTGTATTGATCAGGCCCACTTAACAAGCACATTCAGAGCTGTTCCTGCTCTCAGTTACTGGGGTAGGGAATGCAGGCAGACCCCAGAGGCTTGATAAAATAGATATTTTTACAGCAAATGCATTTTTCTCTGTGGAGGCTGCACTAGTACTCAACACTGAGACTCAGTCCTCATATTTGGAACAATTCAGAGTAATTCTGCTGAAGTTGAACAACTTATTAATTTCTTCCTATGAAAACAAAATGTGACATCATTATTATGATCAGGTTCTGCTTCACTAACCTGGGTTACTCCAAAACTGAATTCCCAGCAGCTCGTGGTGAGCAGGTTCTGGTCACCTGCCACTCCTTCACCTCTGGTCTCTGCTGTCCTTGTTCTCACAGCAGGAGCCTTTCCACCCACAGGGTGGGCTGGGGCTAAGCTGGCAATGCTTGAAGGGACATTGGATGGGTAAATCGGGGTGACTGCTCAGCTTCCCACTCGTGTGGGGTCCTGTCTGCCCCGGGGGAGATGAAAGGGCCGAGGGGAAGGCAGAGCTAAGCCTAAACTGGGCAGGGATTGAGTGGGAGGTGGAAGCAGATCCAGGGGGAGCAGGGCCTGATTCCTTGTGCTGCAGATCCCAAGGCACAAACCCCTCTGGAAGCTGGAAAAGGATGGGAGGAGAAATTCAGCCTGGGCACTTTGAGCTCTCTGTGGCTGGATTTGGCTGGAATTGGGAGCTATTCCCACAGATAAAACATCTCCCTCCAAATGGAGCAAGAGCCCCTGAGCCAGGTGTGATTGAGCATCACGGAATTTCCATTCCTCAGAAAAGCAGGGAATGGGAACAGGGGAGCCCTGAAGGAGCCCCCCACTCCTGCCCTCCCAAAGTCGGGAATGTCCCATCTTTGGGTTAAAAAAAACAAACCAGGAGCCTCGTGGGGCTCCCGGCAGCACAGAGCCAACAGGACAATGTCAAGGAGCTGACACTAACGAGGATAACAAAGTTAATGAGTAAACAATGAGACAACTTAGGCCATCAATATGCAGAGTAACGAGCACCCCTGGATCAGCGGGGATCTGCTGCTTTAATGATGCTGTTGTGAAAGAGATGGCCCTGAGCCATTTCAGACCACGTACACTGAATTTTGGCTGACGCTTATCAGTTTATATGCAAGGAAATTTATAGCACGGAACTGAAATGAAACAGTGCTTTGGACAGGGAAAAATGGATTGCAGGTGCAAACAAGCATGAAATGAAAATCTACTAATGAGTTTCCATTAGCAGCTAAATACATAATCGAATAATTTTTAGCCAACATAAAGCAATGAGAAAATCAATTTATTCCTCCTAAGTACTTCTCTATGGATTGATGCTCTAGCACAGCTCAGGCTGGTTTTGTTAAGTGAGAGCTGAGCTTTGGGTTCAGCTAAAGCAGAGCGTGGGTTTGCTTCTGCTGAGGATGAATGGAATGTATTTTCCTTGGAAACCCGAAATAATATTAAGGTAAAATAGATGCAGTTATGTATCTTAGTTAAAATAGAGTATTTCCATCTGAAAGCTTAAGAATGAAACATTCCAGGAAAATGGACCAGCACTGGCACATAATTGACTCAGAAATATCCATTAGTGCAGTAAGGCTTGTTCTTCACTGCTCTGGAAGCAACAGAATCCTCAATTTCCTTTCCTTTTGCCTTAAAGAGCCTCTGACCTGGGTTCTCTTTGCCTGGTGTTTCATACCTGATTCAATTATGGGAAATATTTTTCTTGAGGCCCTGGCACAGGGGCTGCCCCTGGATCCCTGGAGTGTCCCAGGCCAGGCTGGACATTGGGGCTGGAGCAGCCTGGGACAGTGGGAGGTGTCCCTGCCATGGCAGGGGTGGAAAAGGAAGAGAAGAGTTTTAAAGTCTCTTCCAATCCAAACCGTTCTGGGATTTGTGTACAAATTCAATATAAAGCACACATCAAAATACCTTGTTTTCCTAAGAACCTGTTCATATCTGTGAACTTGAAAGCAAGATGAGCTGTAAATTGTCTGGATATGGCTGGAATCTGAAAAGCTCGTTTAACTCATTTAGTCGAAGATAATGCCCGTGTTTTGGACCCAGCTAAAGGCAATTTCTCATTTCCAGCTGGCTTTGTATCAAACCTCAGCGTGCTCTACAGCAGGCAGATGAGAAAAGCAGCATTTCCAGGGCTCTCTGCAGAGCTGGGAGTGCTGGGGAGCCTGGAGATCCCCACGGGTTCTCCCTGAGTGCACCCACCTGGATGCCCTGTGCAGGTGAGAAACCAGGGACACAGGAAAGCCAAACATTCCTTAGGACACACCCTCTCCACAGCCTCTTCAGCTGAAGGAAGTGTATCTTCTTTCCCATCTCCCTCTAAAACTCTAAATGAGAAACAAATAAAAATTTTATCCCCTTCTATAACCCCTGCCATAAGCCTGTGTATCAGGCAGCATCCTTTATCTGCCACTGGCTGGAAATCTCACATTTTCATTGCCTGAATCACCAGATGCATTCATCAACCCTGACAAATGCCTCCAAACCACTAAATCACACCACTCCATCTCAATGGGCTACATAATCATTGTCAGGCTGACAATAAATTTGGGAATATCTCTGTTCCACACTCCAGTATCTCCAGCTTCTACCAGGGCTGAGAAACTGCTGCAGGAAAACTGGATCCTAAGTTAAGTTTACGAGTTTTTCAGTCCCTCAAAAATTTTGATAAACTTGTGAGTTTCTGTCAGGCTGGTTTATTTTTAGGGAAAAAAAAAAAAAAAAGTATTTTAAGTATTTTTTTCTACCCAAAGGAATAAGTGATGGACTAAGAGATTTTTCCCAAGAATAAGGTAATATCTTAGTAAGTACAAAAATACAGAAAGGGAAAACTATTCCCTGCTCTGCAATACCCCTGCAGCTTCCAGAGGGCAGGAATGCAGCAGTGCAGTATCCCTGCAGCTTCCAGGGGGCAGGAATGCAGCAGTGCAATATCCCTGCAGCTTCCAGAGGGCAGGAATGCAGCAGTGCAATATCCCTGCAGCTTCCAGGGGGCAGGAATGCAGCAGTGCAATATCCCTGCAGTTTCCAGGGGGCAGGAATGCAGCAGTGCATCCCCTTCTGGCTCTGTCTGGCAGGACCTGCATCCCCAGGGCAGTGCAGGACAATGCTGAGGCCATCACAGGTCAAACTTTGGGATTAAAGAAAGGAAAAGTTGGGCAATGGACGAATGAGGGAAATGCCCTGAGGGCCCCGTAAATCAGCTGAGCTGGGAGAGCCTCTCTCCTGTGCCGTGTAAGGGAATTTGATAACCTTAATTAACGAGCTCCTCGTGGTGTGTGCTGGAGCTGGGGGCAGGGGATGCTGCCTCAGATAACCTGGGTTTGTGCAGGGGCACCCACAGATCCTGTGCCAGAAACTGCCTTGGCTTCCATGGAGCTGCTGCTCCGTGGTCAGGGTTTAAAAAACATTTAAATCACAGAATCCCAGAATGGTTTGGTTGGAAGGGACCTTAAATCTCACCCAGTGCCACCCCTGCCATGGCAGGGACACGTCCCACTGTCCCAGGCTGCTCCAGCCCCAATGTCCAGCCTGGCCTGGGACACTGCCAGGGATCCAGGGGCAGCCACAGCTGCTCTGGGCACCCTGTGCCAGCCCTGCCCACCCTCACAGGGAACAATTCCTGCCCAATATCCCATCTAAACCCACTCTCTGTCAGTTTAAAGCCATTCCCCCTTGTCCTGTCCTTCCATCCCTTGTAGAAAGATCCTCTCCACCCTTCTTGTTTCATTTTAAATCAAGTTTCGTAGAAGATGCAGGAATATAAACATTTCCTCTTCAATGCATCCCTCCCAAATTCAGAAGTCTCATGTGTGTGTGTAGGATTGCTCTGTGGGTATGTAGGAAGTTTTTGTTTTCAGTTCATACATGAATCTTGATGTTTTAAAAGTGTATTTATATGCACCTATTTTCCTACACGTTTTGCCCAAAGCAAGGATCCCACTCCCTGCTCTCACAGCATTTCCTTAGCTCTCTGCTGAGTGTTATTTATTACATTTTTAATTTTGAGTCAGGGCAAAAAGGAGACTTGCCTGGGATTTTCACTGGGGTTTTGCTATCCCGTTCTCCCTGAAGCTGAGTGTGATTTTGCTGTTAAAAAAAACAAAAAACAAAAAAAAACCCTCAAAAAGATGCTGATTTTGCGAGAATGCAAAAGCTGTGCTGATGTCAGTGGGAGTTGTGTCTCTGGAGTGATTAAAGACCAAAGGCACTGGTGTGGAACCAGCCTGGGTCTGGGCTGAGTGTGCTGAGCTTCCAGAGATTCCCCAGCTCAGGTATTTTGGGAAGAAGGATCTCTCAGATTGCCATGCCTGCAGATAACTTCCACTCCTATTTTTCCCCAACACCATCTGATTTACTCCAGTGATAAATCCAACGTGCTGTATAAACATTTATTTCTTTGACAACCCCGTTTGCTGTTAGAAAAATGCCCAAAGCTGGGGCCTGCTCTGGGAGGTGACAGGTTCAGACTCCCAGCATCTGTGACTGTAATGCCTGAGCAGAGGGAAGGCAGCACAAGTCACANGCTCTGGGAGGTGACAGGTTCAGATTCCCAGGATCTGTGACAGAGGGAAGGCAGCACAAGTCAAGGCCCAGGGCCACCTCATCACCCTGTGGGAGCCACCAGGGCAGGTTCTTTCCAGCCCTTTGCATTAACAGGGCTGGGATTAAACTCTCTGAAACATCTCCCAGTGCCAAGGACTCAGAGTAATGATCCTTGCAGACTAATTGCCCCCCAGACAAAATTTTAAACCAAAATATTCCAACCCAAACCATTCTGGGATTCTGTGATTAGTATTTTTTTTTGGATCCAGGTTTGCCTGTCAGGCTAAAGAGAGACATCACAAAGCTACACCCCAACCCAAACGTGTGAGGAGCAGCCAGGAGCTGGGCACCAGGGGATTTTCCCAGCTGAGGATTATGACAGAACATCTCCATTTCCCAGCCAGATCCCCAGGTAAGGGTGTAACCCAGCCAGGGTGAGCAGGGCTGTCTGCTGCCATCCTGAACACCCCAGAAAAGGCTGCTCCAGCTGTTTTTAGAGCAGAGCTTTGCCTCCTTTTGTTGTTGAGCAGACATTGGGTGCTGAGGGTCTCTGTTGGAGCCACAGCTGGAGCTCCATTCACAAACATCCTCCGAGGCTCCCGTGCAATCAGAGCAGGCAGGATGGGGCTGGCAGGCTCTCCCCTCCTCCCTGGGGGCTGCCAGGAGCTCAGGAGCAGCAGACATGGATGGAGGGGTGCTCCAGACCTGCTGGAACACCAGCTCCTCTCTGCTGCTTCATCAGCGCTTTCCACTGTAGAGAGCATTTTGGAAGGAGCAGAAAAATGCTTTGTGCAATTAAAATTCCCCAAAAGGACTTGGGCTGGTAGGATGTAAATAACTAAACACCCAAACCAGCTTTCTGTCCTTGGAAGAGGTGCATAACACAGATGCTGGTGGGTGTTTTGTGTTTTGAGTGGCTCTGTCCTGGCCTGCCTGCACCTCCTGCCCTGACACCGCAGTGCCACACTTGATTTACCCAAATAATGGCCTTTTGAAGAAAAATGCCCCTTTGCTCAGGCTGAGGAATGGCTGAATCAGGGAAAGCAGCACTTGGAAGATTTCCTGGGAGGTGTCTGTGTGCAGAGCTGGTCAGGCTGAGCCCCTGGGAGCTGCTGACACTGCACACCCCACAGCTTTTCCTGCTAAACACCCCCCAAAGAATCTCCCTCCCTGCAGGATGAAACAGGAACTTGCATTTTTCCTCATTTCCACAAAATCAGGATGCACAGCAGCTTTTGCACATGGGCACCCACCCAAGCCAGATGTGATTTCCCAGTGGAATTGTCACTTATGGGATGGTGTGTGGGACTGGCAGGATTGGGGAAGTGTGGAGAATGAGATTGTTGTCCCTTAGATGGGCCCAGAGCACTCCATCCATCTTCTGGGAATCTTTGGGCCAGGGTGGATGGGCTGTGGTCCCTGTCAGGGCCTGCAAGTGCAAACCTTCACTTCTGTTCTCATGAAAATCAAATGGAGATCATAAGGAGGCAGCTCTGTTGTTGGCACCTAGTTTGTTAAAATATATCTATCTTTATAAAATGAATAATTATAATGGTCATTTAATTATGTGGAATGCTCACACTTACTGCTCTGACTTTTCTCATGGAAATAATTATAATAAAAGGAAAGGAAGTGATTTTATTGCTGGCCAAATGCAGCCACCTTTGATGAGACACAACTTTTCAACTAGGCAAAACATTCTGCCTTGCAGGAGCTTCAAGAACAGCTTTATTCCTTTAAATTAAATGATTTTTGAATGAAAAGAATTAATCAGCCACCGCTGAAGAACATTCAGCTGTTCTTTCTGTTGCTGCCAAAAGGAATCTCCTCCTTTTACCTCTACAAAGAGTTTTTACTGAAGTCCCGTTTTCCTCAAAGGTTTGTGCTTCAAGTTTGTGAGAGGTTGGGGAATTGGGTGTGAAGAGGAGGACACTGCATCCACCCAGGACAAACCAAGCCCACTTGGGGGTTTGGTGCTCAAAAAAGGAGCCACGAGGCACTTTCTGATCTGGTTGAGTGACTGGGTGAAGGTTGGATTTGATGATCTTGGGGGGTTTTTCCAGCCTGAAGGGTTCAGTGACTCTGTGCCTGCAGCTGAACCTCTCACAGAGCTGTGCTGGCTCTGCCTTCCCCCAGGTGTGACCCCAGGTGTGACCCCAGGTGTGACCCCAAAGCCCCCAGGTGTGACCCCAAAGCCCCCACGGGTTTGGTGCCTGGCCTGGTGGTGATGGACAAACCCCAGGGCAGACACCTGGCCCTGGGAGCAGATCCCCAGAATTACCTTCTCTGGGGTGTGGTAGAAAGGGAAATAAATTATAAAAGAAAGGCCTCATCAAATCAGGCCCTGCTCTGCTAATTAATAGCTGGGTTGCCATTTCTGTGTGCAGCTGAGTGGTTTGCAGGTTCTCATGTGGAAACAGTCTTGGGGATGAGAGTTCCTTAACACAACAAACTATTCCTGGGTGAAAAACAACTGCACCTGCAGTGAATGAGAAATCTGTCTCTTGGGAATCAGGGAACAGAATCTGTAAACTAACCAAGAATAGAGAGATTTGATGGACAAGCAAAATACCTTTAACTAACCAATGAGTGAAGTGCAGGCCTGTGGTGAGAGGAATGGAAAAAAGGGAAAATGTGATTGAAATCAAAGCTTTTTTCTGCCTGGAAACTTTTGGTAGTTTTTGTGTCATGACCACCTCTACAGTGACACTGGAGGGATTTGAGCTCTTTGGGTGCTGGGGCTGTTTAAGAACAAATTACAGCAGAAACAAATGATGACATGGGAGGTTTTGAGGTGGGCTGGGAGAAGGAGGCAGGAGTGGGAGTGGGGAAAAAAATTGTAATTTTTCCAAGGCAGCTCAGCAGTCCCCTGTGTGCAGCCTAATTTCAGAGATAATTGGTACATGATTTCCTGAATAGAATCCATTGTTATCTGTGCCCTGCAAACCAAACAAAGCCCTGGCTAATTCGGGATAACCAGGGGTGATTCCGTAGTTCCACTGCAGGCAGAGTGAGGCTGGTTAATGATCTTTAAAGATCACATCAGTTAATTGGGAGCTGCTGGTATTAAAGCAGACTGGTCACCAAGGGGGCTGTGGGCAGCAGCCCTGGTGAATTCCAAAGGCTGGGAAAAAGGAAATGCTGCTGCTCACACCTTGATGTGCCAGGATCAGCCAGTGCTGAAGGAAAAGCAGGGGAGAATTCCCTGCTTTGTGTGCAGAGCTACTCCCCGAGCCTCTGAAGGGCTCTGAGAGCTCCTCCTTGGACAGGGAATGAGTGGCAGGCTTGGAGCAGGTGGGAATTACCATCCAGAACAGGCTCATCTCCAACAGGACTTTTGGGAATGATGGGAGCTGCAGGGCACTTGATGGGCTGGAGGTAAAAAACCCCATAAACAGCAAAGTACCAAAGCTCAGGAGATGCTGCTGCAGTTTTTCCTGTTTTCCAGTGTTCTCCTGGCTTCAGGTGGGATTCTCCACTTTAATGAAGCCTTTGGCTGACAGGGAGAGAAGGATGGAGTCACATTCCTCTGTGGTTTCCAGAAGGAAAGGAGGGAACAATCCCAAGCTCCTTCCAGAACTCAGAGAGCTCAGTAGGCTGAAATAACCTGATGAAAACCCACAGCTCACCCAACAAAATCAGGTAAATGATTTTCAGCTTACTCAAAATGGATTTGTGGATTTAGAGTTTAGAAAATTTGTTGAAGAACTCTCAACAAAAAGGAAAGAAAATGATCCGAAAAACCAAAAGTTTTGAGATGTTTCTGTTTTTTGTTTGAAAATGGTGCTTCCATTTCAGAGGTAGCACCAGCAGTTCAGAATTTACTCCCAATTTAACCAGTCCTGTGGTGTTTGAATTCAATAAAAAGGTAAAACTCGCTTAGAAGCTGTTTTTTAAAATCCTGCTCCCTCTTTTTTGGAAGCCTGGAAGGAACATAAAATGCAGTTCTCAGCAGAAGGATGTAATTGGGAGGAACTGTAATGGATGGGCCGTGTTTCTCTTTGAAGTTCCCATTGATCAGTGCTGCTGAGATGATTTTTCTAATCCATAACTCAGGAACATGAAGGAATTGTCACTTAATTCTTTGGATATTTGTGTTTCACCTCCTAAGAAAACAGACTCTGGCCTTGATTCAGGTTGTTCCGTGTAAAGTGGGGAAGAATCACCCAGTTCTTGTGAGGTTTTTTGAATATAAATTTTCCTCTCGTTAACCAAAACAGTTCTGTGATTTCTTTTTCATGTCTGATTTTGATGTAAGAAAACTCCAACTAATACCTTCTGCTCCTAGAATGTGCTTTCAGCCAGTGGAGCAGTAATTAAGAGATGATTCCCCCCTCCTCTCCACTGGAGAGGCAGCTTGTGTTGAAAAACCAACCCTTCACAAGGAGGGAGAACCATCTGTCCTCTCTCTGAGGAAAGGGATCATTTTTTTCTGCTCACATTAGTTGAACCTCCGTGTAATAACTCGTTTCCATAAGGAAGGCACCCTCTGGGGTGAATTTCCCTGCCCCTAATTGACACAGCTCTGATGGCAAAGCTGCCACAGGGGCTCTGGGAGGATCAGGGAGTTCCAGTCAGAGGCTTGACCAGCCCTGGGAGCACGGGCACAGAATCCCTCTGGAATTGTGGATGTGCAGAAGAAAAGTGCCACTTGTACTGACAGAACACCTTCTCTGCATGGCCACCCACTGCCAGGTCGTGATCTCTGGAATTTCATTATCTCAGCTGGAACCAAACGCCCTTGGCAGGAATTTCTGAAGAGAAAACGTTGAAGACTTTGAGGATCTCACAAAAATTCCTGCTGGAACCATGTGAGTTCTGGATATGAGGGCTTGGAGGAAAGGGGGAACACTCAAACCCTGGGGGAGGTACTCGAGTTCCTGACTCTGTTTTGATTAGAGAAAGAAAAATTATGCTCCTGCTTGAGGAAATGATGGTGATCCAGAATTTAGAATAACAGTCCTTAATAAATAATGAGAAGAGTTGTGAAGAAAATGAATTTTTCAAGGACTCTGAAGAACATCTTTGGAGCTGAGGTCTGGAACCTGCAGGCAGAGAACTACAACCTTCACCCCACTGCACATTGATCAGAGGTTTGGTAATTAGCTGCTTCTAAAGTGTCTTTTGCAGCTGATCTGATATTAATGAAGTGGTTTGGAGCAATTCTTTCCACTGGTTTGTCCTGGCTTGAAGAAAAAGAAGGAAAATAGTCTTCAATAGCAGTTTTTTAAAGGCTGATGTATTTATAATGTGGGTTTGTTCTGCTACTTACCCCTGCTTTTGCATCTCTTTATCAAGGACTAATAATTCTTCCTAACAGCCTTTTGGGTGGTTTTGGCAGCTATTTTTGCCCAGAAATCTCCTCATCCTTCTCCCTTTCAGAATCCTCTCAAATCCCTCTCCATGCTCAGACACTTGAGGACAAGCTGTGGCCATTGTGTAAGTGCAGAGCACAATCCAAATGGAAATGAAAACAATTAAAAATACATGACAAGCAGGTATTTAGACGAGTCTGAATTTCTTAATGGTTCATTTCCACCTTTCAACTAAATTAAATGTTGCTTTCATCTATTTTTAAAGGAATGTCTATTTTCAGTCAGGAGCTGCCCTGCTCCATCTGTTCCTTGGATGGTTTTGCTTCATCCCAAGGACAGCCCCACTGGCTGTGTCAGAACCACGAGATTTTTATGGGTTCACACAAACCTGGCCTTTGTTACCTCCAGAACCCTTTGGAGAGTCAAGTCCTCTGTAATTAATGACTGTCCCTGTTAATGATGTGGTCCTGGCACCTATGGCATGGATTTTGGGACCTGCTTCTCCCAGTGCCCCTCAGCAGCTGGAAGCTTTGGGGGCTTCAAGTGCTGCCTGTGTCAAACCCATTCCTGGTAATCCAAGACCCAGCCTGTGCCCTGCTTCCATTCCATATCTACAGCTGGAATTCTGCATCCTTTCCCACATCTACAGCTGGAATTCTGCTTCAATTCCATATCTACAGCTGGAATTCTGCTTCCATTCCCACATAAATGGCTGAGCAGGATGACAGGAGCTGGTTAAGGGGCTCCTGGCAGTCGCTGTGCTCCCATCTTGGGAATCTCCTTCTCATTGTCTGGGAAAACAAAAACTTAAGTTTTTTTGCCCCTTGATGACAAGTAAAATGAGGGGGATAATGAGAGAAAAAATGAGTGTAAAATGCAACATGTGAAGAAGATATTTGCATATCCCTGTCTCTTTTGGGTGGCTCGAGTGGATGTGGATCACGGATCTGTCTCCTTTGATATAACAGGTACTGAAAATGGAATTCTGAGGGAGAGTTCCTGGGTTCAAACCCTCCCAGGCAGGATGGGTGCCCTGCTGCCCTCGGGCATTCCTGGCTCCACAGCCTCTCCAGAGGCAGAGCCTCTGCTGTAATTCCCAGGCTGGAGATGAATATCCCTTGGCAGCTTCCCAGGAGCCCGTATTGATCAGGGCAGAGCTGCCCTTTTGTTTTGTGCTGAACAACCCAGTGTTTGGAATTGAGACCTGTCAGGAGCTGAGGGACTTTAACAGAGCAGCTTGGAAGGAACAGGGCCATAAATTCCCCAGGAATTCACGCCGTGGTTAACGCTGGGGTGGAACAGGCTGCACACAAACGGCCCTGCCATGCAAATCCCGATCGATGTGCTGACAAATATCCTGCTGCATCCTGCTGCCTCACTCAATAGTTCTTCAAACAGATGGAATTTAGGAGTCAGGGCAAGGCAGAACGTTCCACCTGAAGTGATGCACGGGTGGGAGGTATTGTGGAACTAATCAGGAGTGGATGGATGAGCTTTGTGGCTGCCTCACTTTATTTCATGTATCTGCTGCTAAACTGTATTCAAAGGACTCTAATTGAAAAGGGATCTGCTTCACTTGTAAAGCACCTTTTCTCCAGTGTGTGTTCTGGAAAGGCACTACAGTATCTTTTCCTAGGGATAAATCCAGGAATTGACAGCAATCTAGGTCAATGCATTGATCCAGGGAATGAGGAACACCCCTCCAGCAATTTCCCCTCAAGCCCCACGACTCCACCAGGCAATGCCCAGCATCTCCCACAGGGCATCCAGCTCTTTGTGCCCTGCAGTGCCAACCAAACTCTGCCTGAAGATCTCCCTCAGCTCCTCAGAGGTCCCCAGCTCTCTGTCCCCTGCCACTGTCACCCAGCTCAGCCCTGAAGCAGAGATGGTGTCTGCAGAGGGGCAGAGGAGTCAAAAGGTGATGGCCAAAGTGTTTTAGTGTTGGGTGTCTTTGCTGGTTGGTGTTGGACAGTTGGGGAAGTCAGGAAAAAGGAGATGTTTGATGGGAAAATCAGGAAAAAGGGGATCTTTGATGTGCAAAAGGAATGATAAAGTAGGTGCCCACAGAAGCTGTGGCTGCCCCGTCCCTGGGTCATCCAGGGCCAGGCTGGATGAGACTTGGAACAGCCTGGGATGGTGGAAGGTGTCAGAGGGTGGGACTGGGTAAGTTTAAGGTGGAGGGGACTTCCCCACTTTTGGAGACTCCAGGAGGGAGCTGGATTTGCTGGAGAGGGATTCTCACTGAGCTCCCAGTGCTGTGTGAGCTGGGAATTTGGGGGAGGTTTGGGGTGGGTGACAAACATGCACTGTAAGGAGAAACTTGGACTGGCACTTGACAACTCCTCTGTTTTGTAAATTCCAGAGGAATTTGAATTACATGGTATTTTTTCACTTGCAAATGTTGCAGACTTGTTATTTTTCCCTTTTCCACGTATTTTAAGCTTATAGCATTGCATAATTTTTTATAACTCTGTCCTTGTGGAGGAACAAGCAGAGAGCAATATCTCAGGAATAACTCCCTTGCTCCCTGCTTTTGCCTGCAGACAAAATAATCCAAACCATGTTAACAGTTTTAATTTCCAGTGATGTAAGAGCTGGTGCTTCTGCAAAGGTGATCTTTAAACATGGGGTAAACTCAGATGCCTCCAGAAGAGCTCTGTGGGAGCTCCGGGTTTGTTAGTGGAGCAAAATATTGGAGCAACAAGATTGTTTGGGAATGCTTTATGGAAGAGCAAGTGGAGTAACCAAAGCTGAAAGTTAAACTGAAAGGACTGCAGTGGGATTTGGTGCTGGGCTGGTTGGAGCTAAGGAAGGGCAGGAGAAGCCAAATGTTTGAGGAGGGCTGGAAGGGAAGATCAGACAATGGCAGGAGATGTTTAGATAAACAATAAACAACTGCTGAAGGCAGGGATTAAGAGATCAGTGGGGGAGAGATGTAAAAATAAATTAAAGGGAGGGGGAAAAGGTTGTAATGAAATATTGAGAGGATGTGGTCAGCCTGTGCCAGTGGGATTAATTTCTGTGCCATCAGGGATCAGTGGCTCATGGGGCTGTCCCCAGCTCCTGGGGCAGGTGACACGCTCAGGGCAAGCAAGAACCTGATCCAAACTGGTGGTAAAAAACACAAGTGATATTGAAACTCATACATGTTTTGGTGGGGAGGAGGAGAGAAGAAAAATGTTGGTTTTTTTCTTAATGCCAGCTGGCGCCTTGTCTTTCATGGAAGGGGAGGAGGAGGAGAAAGAGGAAGGAGGGAGGAGGTTGATTCTCCCATGGGAGAGGAGGAGGATGGAAAGTTGCTGAGGAAACCATTGGATTTCCTGGCATGATGTCATGGGGGAATTTGGCCATCCCTCGATAGCAACAAAAATGTCTTTGTACAAAATTCCGTTTAATCCCGGTTCGGAATAAGTCAGGAGAGCTGAGGGAGTTCTGTGCCCTCCCAGAGGAGTGGGAATGACAAAAGTTTGGCCTCCGAGGTCCTTGGAGGCAAGACAAGGTGAGTGGAGCATCCACCCCGGTGAGATGTGGCAGGGACACAGGAGGGACCACACAGGAACAGCTCCCTGCAATTGTTTCCTCCTCTGGCCCTTGCCCTCCATTTCCACTGCAGGAAATGCTCTTAGGACTGAAAATAAGCAGCCTCTCTTTTCCTGCCATTTCCCAAGAGTGCTTCCAATTCCTGGGAGCCTCTGCCCTTCCAGGAGCACGAGGCCCTGGAGGTGCCCCCACCCCATCTGCTGGTGCCTGGCTTTGGCATTCCAGGCTCTTGGCAATCCCCAAAACCCCCAAAGCATTTCGGTGGGAAAAGCCCCATTTCCCCTCCCTTCCCTGACTGGAGCTCTCCTGTCAATGGCCCCATTCCCATCTCTGCAGTATAAATCCCACTTCAGCTCTGAGAGATCTTCCCTGGGCTCTGTGGGCTATTGTGCAGTCATTCCACTGCTGCTGGGAGCATTTAGAGCCCTTCCTATTATTTGTCTTTATTCTAGGGAATAAATGCTCGGCATTTGCTGCAGATGTGCCTCTTCTACCAAAAAAAAAATCCCTCAGCATCAGAAATTAGCACAGGCACAACAGGCAGAGGTGGAAACACTCTGGAAATGCCACCCTGGCTTTTCCCAAATGACAGTGGTGACATTTTGGATTGACATGATCCAAACCATTGTGGGAGCACAGCGAGGGATGGGGTGTCTCTGCTCCTCAGCTTCCAGCACTTGTTTGTCTGGATTTCTGTGTCCAGGAGATTCCCTCCAGTTGCCACTCTGGCTCCTCTCTGGTGTTTTATTTAGAAAATTAAGTTGCTGTACAGTGTCCAGTGATGGTATTTAACGTGCCCTGGGATAACATTTAAATGTGGAACAGCAAAGCAAGCTGGGAGGAACCTCTCACAGTGAGGCGAGAGCTCGCTTATTTGCAAAAGTACTTCAGCAGGAATTAAAATAAAATCTCCATTTCCCACATTCTCATTCTGATCCTGGTTGCCATTAGCTTACTCCAAACCCCACTTGGTATTTCAAACTGGAGCAAATCATTCTGTCTTCCAATTAACTTCCATCCCCCAGACAACATAATGGGACTGATTTCATTCAACTCTGTTGTTTAATAAACATCTAAACAATCCTTTATCTCTGAGCCACGCAGAAATGTGCACTTGTGGTGCACTGAGCACGAGGTAATGGGCAAAAGGAAAATTACTGGAGAGAACTCATCTTGGGTTTGGTTTCTCAGCTCACCCTGGGAGCGATGGGCAAGGGCAGGGAATGAGCTGCTGTCCCAGCAATATTTCCATGGAGAACGTATTGCACTCCCTGCTCCAAACCCTGGGAGTTTTGGCTGCCTAAGCAAAGGCACTGCAGGGGTCAGCTGGAGGCTCAGCAGCCCAGAGGGGGCAGGGATGTGGCAGTGACTATGAAATATGATTATTGCCATCAGGGACAAGGTAGGGATGCTGGGACAGGGTTTAGAGAGAGGCTGGAGGACTCGGTATTCTGGGCTCAGCCATGGCCATGTGCAGAGAGCCCAGCTGAGTTTAAGGAGTAAGAGCCATCAAAGTGATGTGAGCTGGACAATCCTGCAGGCACAGAACTGTGCTGTTAAATTATTCAGTGTTTAACAGCTGAGAAGGTGGCTGAAGGGGCAGAGCTGTCCCAGCAGAGGCAGCAGGAGGACGTCACCCCCGTGGAGGGCTCTGCTAAAAGGGGCAGGTTTGTACAACTGGCCCTGGTTAAGGCAGGCAGCACCTTGTAAAAAGTGAATGATTTTGCTGCTGTCACTGCAGAGGGCTCTGTGTGCTCACAGGGACAGGGTCCTGCATGGTGGGACAGGGCTGAGAGCTGGTGGATGACCTGCAAAGGGAATATTAACAGTGAGGAAATGTCACTGAGATTTTTTCCTTTTGGATATTCTCTCCAGGAGAGTTTGAGCAGATGTGTATTCAGGGAGGAGAAAGACTGGGGTGTCATTTGTCACAGAATCAGAGTGGTTTGTGTTGAGAGGGACATGAAAACTCATCCAGTGCCACCCCTGCCATGGCAGGGACACCTCCCACTGTCCCAGGCTGCTCCCAGCCCCATCCAGTCTGGCCTGGGACACTGCCAGGGATCCAGGGGCAGCCCCAGCAGCTCTGGAAACCTGTTCCAAACCTGTTCTCAAACTGATGGCTCTTGAGTCTGGAATTTCAGCCTCTGTGGCCTTTTCTAGCCCAGCCTTTGAAATGAAATGGGCTAAATCTATTCCAGTAATGAGTGGCTTTGAGGAAGTCAATCTCCTCAAAGGATTCCTGGAGCAGGGAAGAAAAAAGACTGGATTCCCTGAACTCTTTGCTAATGACTGGCCTGGAGCTGGGCTGTGGTGTGGGCACCCCAAGCTCTGCGATGGAAAGTTCTGGTTGGCATCAACCTCGATCAGGAGCATCAGGCTGAGCTCTGTGGAAATCCTTCTGCTCCATTTTGTGCCTGACAGCAAAAATGAGCATTTCTTCCTGAAGAGAGGAACTCCAGCCCTGCCTGAGCTGAGGGAAGGCATCTGCAGAGGCCAGGCTGCAGTGGAATGCAAACAGGGCCATATTGGCAAAAATGAGGAATTAATTTAGTGGTGAATGCTCTGATGTTTTTTCCCAGATGTGTTTGCAGAGCCATTAAGAGCTGTGTTTAATCTCAGCTCCATTTGCAATCTGATGCACATTACGCTGCCTCCACACAGAGCAGGAGCAGCTAATGGCCCTGGATGGCTCTGCCCCTCCAGGAGAGGCTGGATGAGCTCTCCGTGTCCAGGGCTGCTCTTCCAGGGCACTCTGGAGACAGCTCTGACCCCGAGGCGGGGCTGAGGGCTGTTCCATGGCTGTGTGCACCACACTTGCACGCCAGCATTTGGGACTGAATGAAAACTTCCCTGAATTAGTAATGGCGTTTTTATTTTTTAAGGGACTCAAGCTCAGGCTGCATTTTAAAAAATGAATCATGATTTTAGGTGATTTCTTTCTGCTTGGATGCTCAGAGCTGCCTGAATATTGTCTGCTAAAGCTGCTGCAACTTCTGTCTCTAATGGAGGTGCTCACGCTCACTAAACTGTTTGGCAAACACTGGCTGTCGTGGCTCGTCCTCCTGATTAAATCCCATATTTGCATTTCCTTGGATATACAAAGAAAAAGCAAATCAGCAATGAACAGCACAGTTAGAGCAGGAATAAGCAAACAGGGCTAGAGGAATAACTGCTGGTCTGGAGATGCCACATGCAGGCCCTGTGCAGCAAAGCATCCTGCATCCCTCAGAGCATTCCTGCATCCCTCAGAGCATCCTGCATCCCTCAGAGCATTCCTGCATCCCTCACAGCATCCTGCATCCCTCAGGGCATTCCTGCATCCCTCAGAGCATTCCTGCATCCCTCAGAGCATCCTGCATCCCTCAGGGCATTCCTGCATCCCTCAGAGCATCCTGCATCCCTCAGAGCATCCTGCATCCCTCAGAGCATTCCTGCATCTCTCAGGGCATTCCTGCATCCCTCAGAGCAATCCTGCATCTCTCAGAGCATTCCTGCATCCCTCAGAGCATTCCTGCATCCCTCAGAGCATTCCTGCATCCCTCACAGCATCCTGCATCCCTCACAGCATTCCTGCATCCCTCAGGGCATTCCTGCATCCCTCAGGGCATTCCTGCATCCCTCACAGCATCCTGCATCCCACACAGCATTCCTGCATCCCTCACAGCATCCCTCACCACCTGGGGGTCCCAGTGCCCCTCGGGTGGTGCCAGAGGAGCAGGGTGGCCCTGCCCATCCCCTCCAGGTGTCCCTGGGGATGCACTGATGGACACGAGCACTCCAGCTCAGCACGGCTCCAGTGGAAGGTGCTGTGTGGGGTTTCATTTTTTGTCCTTTTCCTTTATTTCATCAGAAGGATGTGAGGGAAAGTTTGATGTTTTAGCACTTGGCCTACTATTAGCTGGGGAAATCTAGCAGATGTACTTCATCATCTCAAAGATATGAGCAATCTCCAGCACTCTGCTATTAATGTGGGGAGATTGACTCGAAGCGTTTTGCTTCAACGGCTCTTAAGAAATTCACAGTTCATTTCCAGTCATTAAAATAATTAGTGCTGTGCTCTGCCTCCTCTGAGGACAGAGCTGGAGGGCCAGCTGCCCTGGGTGGGAGTGAGGGGGTAAGCCCCTCCTCAGCCTGTGTTGGGGACGATGCTGAACCTCCCCGAGGCTGGGGGGACCCAGGGATTATCCAGCTTAAAGCAGGACTTGGGGGCTTAAATGGCTTTGAGGGGCCCTGGCCCTGAAAGAGCACAGGAAAAACTACCCCGTTTGTTTTAGTGAGGCTGCTCCTGAGGGAGAGAGAGTTCCATAAATAAGTGATTACAGGCCTGAGCCAAAACCAGTTGGGAAGGATTAGATATGACTCATGGGATCAAGAAAAGTCCTTGGTTTTACTGGAGGCAAGGGAAAAAAGTCTTTGCTGGATCCCATTAAGTATCACCTTCACTCTATAAAGAGGTCTTGGGAAATAGGAGTTACCCCAGTGATGCTCAGGGGATGGGAAGGATGTCAGGCACAGGGGGCTCTAGAACTGCACTTCTCTTTTAATGTTGTTGCTGTAAGCAGTTCTTATCTAAAAGTCTTTAATCTTTTCGGAAAAGCAGAGATATTCTCGCAGTTCTGGTGTTTGGTAGCAAGATCTGGAAGGTATTTCTGTAAAGAGGCTGGAGATGGATAGAATTTGGCTCAGGAGAATCGCAGAGGGCAGCCAAAGCCTTTCTGTGCATTGGCAATTTGGGGAGGTGAGGTTTGCAGGGGTGGAGGTCTGGACAGTTCGGGATGGGTGGGAATGGGATACTGGAGCCAGGGCAGTAGAACCACAATGCAAAGGAGCTTCAGGAGCATCCATGGGGGCTGGAAACCTGTCAGCAGTTCAGTTTGAACTCAAACCAAATGTGAATCAAAGTGAAAACCTCTGTTTGCTCCATGGCAATGCGGGATCTGAGGGGCCAGGATCCAGGCAGAACAAGGGGATGGCTTTAGGCTGAAGGAGGGGAGAGTTACACTGGATATGTGGAGGAAATCCTTCCCTGGGAGAGGGTGAGGCCCTGGCACAGGGTGCCAGAGCAGCTGAGGCTGCTCCTGGATCCCGGGCAGTGCCCAAGGCCAGGCTGGATGGGGCTTGGAGCAGCCTGGGATGGTGGAAGTTGTCCCTGCCATGGCAGACGATGCACTGACTTTGAGGGATTGAAGAATTCAGGTGTTTGGGTAAGTCTCCATTCACTATTCCCTATTTAACTTGGATAAGCATCACCCATTGGAGTTTTAGGAAGCCAGGCTGTGAGTGTGCTAGGAAAATAGGAAGCAATAAAAAAGGCTGTTGAGACACTTTGCCAATGCTGAGGGAATTTTCAGAACAGCTGTAGTTGAGTAATTATGAGCAGAACCCTTGTTTCCACTGAAAAAATGTATATTAGATTATTCCCTAATGATAAAGATTATTTAAAAGACAAAAGCTATAGAATAATAGACATTAGCAGATGTATCTATTTCCAAAATCCCTGGAACCAGACTTAAATCTTGGGAGTTATTCCTCACCTTTAGCAGAGCTCTCATCTGCTGCAGTGTAAGCCCCAGAGCTGACACTCCAGATAAGTACATGATATAGTTGAGCCCTAAAACTCTTAACAGAAAATACATCAGGACTTACTGTAAAATTTCATGGAGGATTAGAGAAAATATTAAGTCAATAGTTCTTTAGTTATTAGGGGCTTTTAAGGTAATCAATACTTTCCAGCCATGTTAGTGCCTGCGATGATAAAAGATGACATTAATATCCAACTTTTCTCTTTTTTTGGTATATTTATGTATATCCTTCCTTTAGTCACTCCTGCTAGAATCAATACTATACAAAGAATATGGTTATTTTTAAATGGCACCAATATTGATTCACCTGGAACTGCCAGTTTCAGCTGGAACTTGATTTCAGGTACAACCCCCTCACTTTTTCATACAAAGGGATTACCAACCTCCCTAAATCTTTGGAGTACCTCTGCCTTTGCTTCTAGTGATTTTCACATTTAGCAGTGTGCTAATGCAGCAGAAACTATTTTAGGATTAATAAATCCTAAAAATAGGATTAATAGGATTAATTCTAACATTTCTTTGGAGTTACATGACATTTTATGTCCTCCAAGCATTGTGCAGATGTTAATTGAATTTAATTGATATCATTCAGTCCCCAACGTTATATGCATGCAGTTATTAATGGTTTAATTATTTTGTCAATGGAATAGATTCTTTGCTTCTGATCCTGCTTCAGGAGATCCAGACAGTCCTTAGGCTGAATCCTTTATTTTCAGGTGGCTGGAGTGCAGTTGGTCCAATGATAACATTTTGCCCAGGGCATCCTCAGGCAGGGATTTTCCCCCTGGTCAGCCCCAGCCTGAGGTCTGAGGGGGATTTGGTGCCTTTTAGAGGCTGAGCTGGAGCAGGAATTGTTTTGTGTCCCTGCTCTGTGCAGAGAGCTCAGGAGCACTGAACATGATACCCAGAACTACCCACCAAAACAGCCCAGAATCTGAAAAATATAAAAGCTAAACCTAAGGTATCCGATTTTTCCTTCCCAAGCACTGGGCTGTGCAGGTGGAATGTTTGGTAAATCCAGGCCAGGCTGTTCCTTCAGCCCAGGGAGGGATCTCATGGAACCATGGAATGGTTTGGGCTGGAAGGGAGCTTGGAGATCTCATTCCAGCTCCTTGGGACTGGGACACTCCATGATCCTGTCCAGCCCTGTCCAGCCTGGCCTTGGACACTTCCAGGGATCCAGGGGCAGCCACAACTTGTCTGGTGCCTCCCCATCCTCACAGTAAAGGATTGCAATTAAATTAGCAGTAGAATTAAAGAAATGATCTCTGCACAAAAAGCACACTGACCAGTCCTCCCAGTGTGGTGCCTGGGACAGGGACAGGGCTGCACTTGGAGGGGAAGGATTTTCCCTTCAGCTCCACAGAAAGCTCTGGGAATGATCTGCTCCTTTCTCTGGGAAAGCTCTGCAGTGATCTGAATTAAGGTCTGCATTGGATGGCAGCAGCCTCTCGTTCTTTTGTCATTAACCAAGTCACAAACATCGTGTCCCCTTCAGTCAGGGGGGAGCTCTGCAGTGTCCCCGGGGTGTCCCTCCCAGCCAGGGGGTGCCAGCGATGACACAATTCCAGCAGGGCTGCTGGATGGGGCAGTTTTCCTGCCTGAACCTGACTTTTGCCACTGCCAGGGAAGTGCAGGTTTGTTCCATGTGGTGTTTGCTCAGCTCCCAGCAGATGCCAGGGGGTGAGGAGAGGATACATTGAATTAATTATGGCTCCCAGAACTGCATTCTTTTGGCTAAATTTAAATAACATTGGACTGCCATTTTCATCTTGTTTTGAAGCCACTTGTATGTCTGAGCACAGACTCTTACAGCAGTTGCCAGCTGGAATTTCCCTTGGAAATGAGCTCCCAGATGCCTTAAGATCAGCAAAGCTGTTCCACTTACAATTTGTCCCTTTCTGACCCATCCTGAGAAGATGGAAGGAGATCTCTCAGGTTTGAAAATGAAATCTTTAAAAATATCCCTGAATCCACTGCATTTTTAGAAGCCTTATTGAGAGATGTTGCAAAAATGTTCCCAAAAATGGTTGGAAAGAGCAGGAGGGTGGATGCAGTAGGAAACCACTGAACTATTTCTGCTCAAACCAGTTTCCCCAGTGGCTCTTAGGGGACAAAGCACTGGAGTAAATCAGCCACAGCACACTTAGAGAGTTTCCAGCAGGGAAACCTGTGAGTGATTCCCAACTTCCTGGGCCAGCATTCTTGGATGCCAGGGTTAAAATCCCATCGTGTCACCAGTCACTGCTGCAGAAACGTGACTGGGAGCTGTGAAGGTCTCTGGGATGGGGCAGGGAGGGCAGCTCTGCTGTGGTATCGATCCTGGTCCCTCTGCCTGCCAGGGTTCAGTCAGGAGAGGCACTCAGGGGACACCAGGCTCCTTCTCCCACCTTCTCCAGCTCCCAATTAACTGGGAATTAAAAGGGAATTACTGCATTTTTTGAGAAAATGGCTGGTCTTCTTCCAGTGCAGTGTCAGGCCCTAATGATGGAGTCAGTGAAAACATGTCTTTTCATTTCCACCCCAGCTTATCAGGGGGAAGAACAAACTGTAGAGAAACCACAGAAAACATTGAGCTGCCCTCCCACAATTCATCATTTGTAAAGCTTTCACTCCAGCTTTCCAAAAGGCCATTTAGCTTAATAGTCTGTCCCATTTTTCATTTCCTTATGCTACAGGTGCTGGGGGGATGATTTACAAAGGAACAATGGAATGACATTTTACCTGACTTTGGAAATTAATTCCCAGCAGTCTCACACCTTTTGTGCCTCGGATTTGCCTTCCATAACACGGAATGGGTGGTGAGATTCTGTAACCAAACAATAGGAGATTTCAAATGGGAGAATACATCCAATTTTCCATCCAGCCACGATCTTCTAGAACCATTAGTAAATTGTTTGTCTGTCCCTATTAGTAATAAAAGATTAATCGACTGATTGAATTTTCAGAAATTTAGGCAAAGGCCAAATAAATTGGCCTCCATTCTAGTGGAACTAAATGCCAAAAGAATTACATGTACAAAATACATTATTTAAAAAAACATGCTGAAGAAAACATGCCTAACTGTGTAATAAATTTTTAGAAAATCTGTATATTTAAACCCTGTAAGAACCTACAATATCTGAATTATATGAAATAGAATGAATGAAAAGGGGGAAAAAATCTTTATCTCAGTTTGGTTGTTACTGTTCCTATTTCCACTGATCATGACAGGTCATTAAATGAAGGTCAGCTCCTTGTGGAATAGTTTGTTGGCTTCTTCAGGATCTTAAAACTTGTGGGGCGTGAAATCAATCACAAATTTTAGGGCAGTATTAGTGTTGTAAAATGGAGAGCTTCCAATGGTTCAGAACATTGTAGGAAATCACCTGTTGGGTGAATGACCCACAAAATATGATTTATTGCTGAAAATCTCCTTAAACACTCAGCTGTTGGAGGAAATGAACTTTAAGTGAGACTTCTGTAGTAGAACTTCTGCTTTGATGAATTTGTCATGCTTGGTGGGTAGTGATATTCAACTAATAGCTTAATAACCTCACTATTTACAGGCAATTACCCCCATGAAGGAGCTCAGAAGGGATGAAAACATCTGTTTTCTTCTGGAATCTGTGCACATCTGCCCTTAAACAAAGTGAAAATTTCGTGTGAGAACTCTTAAGGACTGAATTGCTAGGGTTTTTCTGCAATGCTACCTTCTCTGCAATTAGATAACAGCTTAAAATCTGATTGCTGAGTTATTTTTTACCTCTCAGAAGGCGAAGGCACAAGCAAATTCTCCGCTGAGAGCTGACTTAATGCCAGTTAAATATTCAGGTAGTCCTCTGAAGGCACTGGAAATCAAATACCTGAAACATCTTGTGCAGAGTGAGGATTTTCTCTATCTCTGAACGTGTATTTCCCTGCCATTCCCAGTGGAGGTTCTCACTGTTGCTTTTTCCAAAGCCCTTTAAAGCTGTTAGTGAGTTCAGAGTTTCACTGGGACGCTCTCTCAGGCAGGGGAATCCTCTTGACGTGCTGGGTGTGCTGGTGAAGAGAAAACACAACTCTGTGAGCAGCTTTGTACCTGAGAGAGGCCATCTGACAGAGGTTCCCTCACAGCAAAACCCCCTTTTCCTTCCAGCAGAGACAAAACTGGCAGCTGGGAGGATCTGAAACGCGGGGGAGCTGAGGAATCTCAGCACCTGCAAGGCTCTCCTGAGCTCCCAGAGGGATTGGGCTGCTCCAAGGGGATGGGGGCTCGTGCTGGGAAGGGCACAGAGAGCACTGGGAAGGTGCTGGGAAGGGCACAGAGAGCACTGGGAAGGTGCTGGGAAGGGCACAGAGAGCACCGGGAAGGTGCTGGGAAGGGCACAGAGAGCACTGGGAAGGTGCTGGGAAGGGCACAGAGAGCACTGGGAAGGGCACAGAGAGCACTGGGAAGGTGTTGGGAAGGTGGATCTGCGTGGCTACTCAGGGGACACCACCAGGGCTTGCAGAAAGCTGGGCTGCTGGAACGTGTCCCTGCCCATAGCAGGCTGTGGAATGAGAGGATTTTTCATATTCCTTCCAACCAAACCATTTTATGCTTCTATGAAAATGAGAACGGCAAAAGCTGAAGAGCACACCAAGGGAAATCATTCCCCTGCTGCCTGAGGCAGAAATCCAGCAGACTTTGGCATTTATGACCATTACATGCAGTTTATGTCCTTTACATTTTAGCATGTGTTTTTTTCCCCCCATCTTTGCAGTGCACCCACCTTTGGATAAGTGATGCAATATTCAGTGCCACTATTAAAAGGAGTTGGGGATTATGTTAACAATATCTTTCAACCCAAGAAATGGAGAAACCCTAACTAAGCAGCCTGCAAACACGGTGTGCTCAGTCTCTACTAAATTTTAGTTGGTTATGATGTGAAAAGGCCCAAAAAAGGTCTTGATTTCCAAGCCTTTCTGTGTTCTTTCCCTGACTCAGTGATAGGATTCCACTGCCATCATCTACAGAGGATACTGGACAAACTGCAGGGAAACCTCCAGGATAAATTCCCAGGATTAAGGACAATATTGTTGTAAATGTGGCTGAATTAACTTTTCTCAAGCTCCCTGAGTTCTGAGTGGTTTTCCACCATGGATAATGGAAGGAGCCTGCTCTAAATCCACAGTGGAAGAAAAGCAGTTCTTTTAACTCGTACTTAGTGCTCTGTATTTGAAACTGAAGTGAGATTTATGAGCAAGCTCCCTCTATCTAAATATATATACACCCATTTACATGATTTTACATAATATATGGGAACAGTTTGTTGGGTAATGTACACAGGGATAAAAACAGCACTCTTTGCACTGTGAGCAGGGATCTCTGCATAAACTCCTGTTCACGCAGGGCTACTTGGATCTTCTTGAGAAATACTGTCCAAAATTAGATATATACATTGAGCTATAAATACATTGAACTTGCTGACAGATCCAGCAGGAGCTATGGAGGAGGAAAAAGCAGTGTTAGAGCTTGTAACACTCACTGGAATCACTTTTGTTTATGCTGGTTGAAATTTTGGGACCCCATTAACACAAAAACGACCCAAAATTTTGTGAAAGAAAAATTAAACCGAACTCTTATCTCTGACAAATCTTTGCAATGGATTCATGAGCTAACCTGCACCTCAAAGCTACAGACACCTCTCAGGTGATCTGGGGGCAGGGTCTGGCCTCTCTGGATTTACAGAAATATTCCTCAAGGGTCCCATTGCCTTGGCATCCCCTTCCAGAAAGTGTTACAGAGTTTTTCCTTCACTTTTCACTCCCTTTATTGAACTGAATTTGTGTTTATAGCCCCATTTGCTTTCCCTGCCATGCTGTCTGTCACTTGTGTGGAATATGGGTTTTGCACACTTGCCAAATAGTTTTGTTGCTTGGCGAGGGTTCTCTGGCAGGAGAATTTGCCTCTCTGCATAGTAATGGGCATGTTTGGCTAATGGGCCCTTTGTCTGGGGCCTCTTGCATATTCAGAGCTGCTCCTTTGTCACCAGATATGAAAAGGAATTGTAAATATGCCCTCTTCTCACCGGGATGCCTGCTGGAGCAAGAATCAGCTTCCCGGGATAACCTGGCCCTCTGCTGCTCTGCAGCTTCCCAGCAGCTGTCTCACTCTGGACCGGTGCTGCCCATCACTGATTTTTATTTTGGAGTCACCTTTCCCCGTGGTTATGGGTACAGTGAGTATTGGCCTGTGCTGATGTGGTTTTGGGGTGGCAGAGAGCTGGCAGCTCCGCAGCTGGGCTGCTCTCACGGTTAAGGGATTTTCCCCTGATTGCCGGGGACTGGCAGGTAACACATCTCCCTAATTAGTGCAACAAAGAGGTGACAAAGGGAGCAGAAAGTCCAGCTGGTCACTTGAAAAGCCAGAAATTTCCACGGCCATGTGGACATGACAAGTGTCTTCAGAGCTGCCCGGCTGTTGGTAAGAAAGTGGCTTCGTGTGTTTTCTGTAACTGTTTATTTTCATGTCTAAAGTATAGATTTTCTTTTTTGTCCTGTAGCTGCTTTTTGCTGTCAGTGTTTAATAAATTGTCTAATGGTGGGGAGTCACTTTTTATTTTGGAATACTTGGAGAGATTGCTTGGTTCTGCCTGGAATAGCAGGTTTGGGCGGATAATGAGCCAATCTATCGGCAGGGCAGAAATCAATGGCACAAGTACACAGAACTTTTACCACTTTAATTAGACTCCTTTTTAAACAGCCCGGTGAAACCACACGTTGCAGAAGCACAAAAGGATAACGCTGTAGATCACAGTTCCCCAAGGTTTGCAGTGAACCCCCTAAAAACAAGCCCCGAAGCTCGCGGAGCAGCCCGGCTGAAAAATTCTGCCAGAGAAAAGCTGCGAAAGGGGATCTTAGAGCACCATCTAGTGCCTCTTCCCCCGGCAAGAGCGGGAATTTTTGCATTTTCCAAGGATGCAGGTAGGGACGAGGGCTGCTTAGACACTGACAATTTATTTTCTCAATAGTGCGGAGAGAGGAGGGAGCTGAGGGATGGCAGGGAGCTTTGGAATTTCACACGGGGAAGGTTTTGTCAGCAGAGCTGCTCTTAATTCCTCTGATTTCATCCCCTCACCAGCCACACAGCTTTCCTCCCGAGGCCGGTCAGGGAGTGGATGCAGGAGAAGGAAAATGGGAAGAAAAGTTAAATAAGAAACTGGGCAAATGGCATATTTTGGGGAGGCAGGGTTGTATTTTTGGAAGAGCAATGATTTGGTCGGTGACTGACTGGCCAGGAGGAGGATGGTGTTGGTTTCCTTGTTCCCTGATCCTCAGGACCCAGGATGAAGACTATGTTAACACTAAATTAACACTCAGTTAAATTCTAAATACAGCCACATTTTTAATATGCTTTGCTTTCCATCCCTTCGTTTCTTTTTCTTCCGGCAAGGTGATTTAACATCCTCTGACTCCAAACTACTCAATAGTTAACCACGAATAACTTTTCCCAATAATTATTGGGAAATAATAATTATTTCCAATGATAATAATAATTATTCCCAACCAGCCACTGGAAATGAATTTGAGGATGGAGCCCCTCTAGGAAACAACTTCCAGTGCTCCCAGTCTGAGTTTGGGAACACATCCTGTGATGGGAGTGATTCAGGTGTGAATTAATGACTCTCAAATGAAGCTTTTTGTGATAATAAATATCAATATTTATATGTTCAACGTGGTTTCTGGCAGGCTGAATTTAAACCCCTCAAAATTAATTATGCCTTAAAGCATTTAGTAAACGTCCTGATGCTGATGTGGAACTTGACAAAAGTCACTTATCTCAAAAAAAATCTTCACCCAAAATCCTCAGTGTCTTCAGTACAGCCCTGCAGAAAAAGCTGGTGAGTAGTGATGTCTGTAAATTATAGTCAGAGTCTAAATTAATGTCCATTCTGGGGGTTTAATTTATATTTAAAGCTTTTGCTGGTGCTACAGTGCTCACAGAGCTGCTAGCAGGGTTAGGGTGATAGAGCTGCAACAGCATCCAAAATACTCCCAGAGTCCCCACTACCTATCGTTTTATTATGATTATTATTGAATTTAGAGTTTCCTAGAAGAAACCCCAGCTCCTTGGGTCATGTGAATCTTTGGAGAATCCCAGGAGCCACTAAAAAATAAGATCTATCCCTCAAGAGTGCAGAAACAAGCTTAAAAGTGTGACTCAAATATACCCCCAGCAATTTAGTAAAAAACAACAGAAGTAAAAATATTTCAGCATATCAAAAAGAATTTAAAAAATATTTAGCGTAATATTTCTTAATAAAACCCAGGGTTTGGCAAAGGGGCTCATAATTTTTTAATTCTTCAGCTGGCCAGCTTGACAATAAAAAAAAATTCTTTTTTTTTTTTTTTTTATTATGGTAAATTATCAGATACAATACCCTGTAATTATGTGTATTATACTGAGACAATGCAGAGAATGTTATGGAATCATAACTTAATCATTTAAGTGATTATTGTATTTTATAAATGCTTAATGTATCATCAGGGGCATGTTCATACTCGTTTGGCAAATGTGGTATTGATTGTTGCTCTAAAGGCCCATTCAGGTCAGTATAGATAATAATTGGGAATTTTCCACCTGCGATGGTAAGGAAAATACAGTGATATTTGTCTTTTAAATGTGGCTCTCTAAGCCACTTTAATTCTGATTTTAAAAAATATAAAAATTATTGTTTTGCGTGCTGGCTAATCATTGGTTTGCTCTGTCACTGATGCAGGGAGAATATTATTGCTGAATTGAAATGGGAGATACTGAAGAGGAAAGCAGAAATTGCAGAATTTTTCCTTGGGGAAAAAAAAAAAAAAGCCTTTTTAGGGAGAAAAAACCAAACAGGACTAAGAGGAATTGTGAAATGCTCAGGAGCACCCTATGGGTTTAGTGATTTGTAACAAAGAATGCAATAAAAATTTCAGCAATAAAAACGCTACATTTTAATAGAAAGAAATCCCAGGGCCACGATACGATTTTTTTGAGGGTTTTTAAAGGGGAAGGAAATGATAATAAACGATGAGACAGAGCAGTGCAGAGGCAGCTTGATGAACTTTTTGGGCTGCATCAGCCGGGTCTGCATCCTGTGAAGAGCTCCTGGTGATGCCACCGACCTCACCCCAGGCCAGGCCTCTGCTGGCGGATTTCAGCAGCACAGGGCACAGGATTGTGCCCGGACAGGTCTGGAATATCCTCGGGGAGAGGCTCTGCAGCATCTCCGAGCGTCTGCTCAGGGCTCGCTCTCTGCACAGCGAAGTTTTCCCTCGTGTCCAGGTGAAATTTCTGGGCATTGGTTTCTGCCTCCTCCTGTGCCATTGCTGGGCACTGCCAAGGGGAGCCTAGCTCCATCCTCTTGGCACTGTAACTGATCAGTTTAGTAACTAAATTACTAAATTTATCGGTGTGCACGGATAAATTCGCCTTCCAGCCATCTCGGACTGGAAGAACTGCAGCTCAGCGTCCCCTCCAGCGCCCTCAGCACCTCCCTGGCCTTTCGCTGCACCTCTCCAAGTCTCTCTTGTGCTGACAGATGTTTATCTAATATTGCGTTTAGTCTCCTTTCAAGGCGTTGACCCACGAGGTTTAATCCACTGCGGATTTCATTCACCCCCGACCCCTCTGCCATGCCCAGAGCCGGGCCCGGTGCAGCGCTCTGGGCACCCGCCGCAGGTGCCACCCGGGCCGGCTCTGCCCCGGTCACCCACGGCCAGAGAAGAAGAA
>VZTB01012331.1:51673-66031 GCA_013397245.1 Thryothorus ludovicianus | reverse complement strand
CCCGGCCCCGGCCGCCGGCGCCGGCCCCCCGCCGCAGGTGCCACCCGGGCCGGCTCTGCCCCGGTCACCCACGGCCAGAGAAGAAGAACAAGGATGTGTTCTCCACAACCCCCGAGCCCTGCCGGCCGAAAGGGCTGTCCCTGCCCGGGCACACGGAGCCCCAGGGTCGCTGTGAGCCCCGGGGGCAGCACGGAGCGCTCGGTCCCGCAGAGCTCCGCGGCTCCCGGCCCGGCCCCGGCTCCGCAGCTCCGCGCTCGGGCTCCTCNNTCCGCCTCCTCCCGCCCCCTGCCCCCGCCCCGCCACCTTCCCAGCCTGCTCTCCGGGTAAACAGCGATGGCCGCCGAGGACCGAGGCGGAGAGCCCCGGGAGAACATGGGGAACCACCTCCAGCTGGTGCCCGGTGAGGGCCGGCCAGGGCCGGGGGCAACCGCGGGGGAGGCACCGGGCCGGGGCTCGGCGGGCGGGGAAAGGCAAAAGGAGAAGAAAAAAAGAAGGGAAGGGAAGGNGCCGTGAATGTTCCACCGGGGCCGTGAATGTTCCACCGGGGCCGTGAATGTTCCACCGGGGCCGTGAATGTTCCACCGGGGCCGTCAGTGTTCACTGAGGCCGTGAATGCTCCACCGGGGCCGTGAATGCTCCACCGGGGCCGTGAATGTTCCCCTGAGGCCGCAGATACTCCACCGAGGCCGCAGGGTGCGGTGCAGACGGACGCGGTGTTGGGGCTGCCGTGGGGTTTCCAGCAGAGCGGGCGAGGCGGCCTCTCCTCTGCACATCGAGACATTTACAGAATCCAGAGTGAGGAAAAGCTGTGGTGCTGTTCCAGGGAATCTCCGCTCTGTTTCCCAGTGAAGATAAGCAGGGGAGCCGTGCTGCGTCCCGTGTGCTGCCCGGCTTTCCTGTCACACACGCTCCCGTGCGGTTCCTCACCCAGGGAATTACGCATCATTATTGCATAATGTTGTGTTTTCCTCCACGTGGTGCCTCCACACTGGCAGGAGATCGAATGGTTTGGGAGGCAGCTTGTGCTTAGCTGGAAGTAAGCGTTATTTCAGAATAAGCATGCAGGGGAGAAGGGGGCAGGAAATCCTGCCAGGAACCGATATCATTTCCCATAGCAAGAAATTCTGTGAGCTCTTTAGGCCTGGATGTTTTAAATAGCAAGAAAATATGTATTAAATATTTTAGGAAATACAGCCTTAATATCTGTAATATAAGCAATTTTCCTGACTATTTGAGGAAATACAGCTTTAATATCACCTTAATAAGTTATTTCCTGAATATTTCAAGAAATACAGCCTTAATATGAGCTATTTCCTGAATATTATGGAAAATACAGCCTTAATATGAGCTATTTCCCGAATAACATGGGAAATACAGCCTTAATATGAGCTATTTCCCGAATATTGTGGGAAATACAGCCTTAATATGAGCTATTTCCTGAATATTATGGAAAATACAGCCTTAATATGAGCTATTTCCTGAATATTATGGAAAATACAGCCTTAATANCTTTAGGCCTGGATGTTTTAAATAGCAAGAAAATATGTATTAAATATTTTAGGAAATACAGCCTTAATATCCGTAATATAAGCAATTTTCCTGACTATTTGAGGAAATACAGCTTTAATATCACCTTAATAAGTTATTTCCTGAATATTTCAAGAAATACAGCCTTAATATGAGCTATTTCCTGAATATTATGGAAAATACAGCCTTAATATGAGCTATTTCCCGAATAACATGGGAAATACAGCCTTAATATGAGCTATTTCCCGAATATTGTGGGAAATACAGCCTTAATATGAGCTATTTCCTGAATATTATGGAAAATACAGCCTTAATATGAGCTATTTCCTGAATATTATGGAAAATACAGCCTTAATATAATGTGTATATACAGCCTTAATATGATGTAGATATAACCTTTTTCCTTAAAAGAGGTTCATATTTCCTCACTTCTGCACAGAGGCACTGAGAGCAGATTGGGGTGTGTTAATGACCCAACGTGATAGAAATGTGATTTTTGTTATGCAGGGGAGCCTTCAGCGCTGGCTTTTCCCTCCTTCCTGCGTGCTGGAGGTGCTGCTAATCCTGCAAATGAAAGATAAATAAACGCCAGTGGCTGGGGGTGTGGAAGCTTCAGCTTGTTTTGCCGGCTGGGAGGGAGGAGGAGAGGGCAGGCGCCGGGCGTGCTGTGCTTTGGGCTGCTGCAGTGAAATGAGTCAGCGTCCCTCAGCCGCCACCACTCAGCAGCCACCGGGCGCTTTTGGCAGCAGCCAGCAAAAGTTTGCAGGGCACAATCCTTTCCAATCAACTGCTGCTAATTCCTCCTGCGTTCAGGAAAACAAATGAGGCAGTCTCTTCCTGTTAAGAGTGCTAATGATGGATGCAGCCGTGGAAAAATCAGATTTTAAATTTTTTTTTTTTTCCCTCGCCTATCCTGCAGTGATGCTCCAGATCCAAAGAAAAGCTTCCTGCTCTTCCCCTCCATCAAACTAAGCAAAATAGTGGCTGTTTCAGACATCCTAAATGTTTTGTAGTTGTTCATGGTTAGGGTTGTTAATTGAATCTAAGAAATTATAAGAAATTACACATAGATGAGGAGTATTTTTATCAGCCATTAGGCAGGTGGTGCCTCATTGCTGAAAGGACTGTAATTAGGTACAGTACCAAAGAGAGTCTGTAACCTCCTTTCCTATCCTGCTGGATCATTTCTTGCTGAGATAAATTCAATATAGGATGGATCTGTAAGAGCAGGTTCTGCAAACTATGAGCTATTTAAAACAGCTTAAGTGAGGGGAAGCAGAAATAAGACCAGTGACTAAACATTTTGTGGGAGCATTTAACAAATGTGTCTGGAGGCCAAAGAGGGGAAAAAAGGTTCTCTAAAATCAGCTTTTAATGTCTTCTCTGTTCTGTTGTCCTCCCACTCAGAAATAGTGAAATTAGTGGTGCTCCCATTTTTGAAGGAAAATTCTTTGCTTCTGCAGCATCTTTCTTTTTTGAGATTTCCCTGCAGAACCATTCAGGATAAGAGAACCCCTTCTCATTTTACATTTGCAGCTCTGGATTCTTTTTTGAGAAGGTATTAATTCCAAAGGCAGGCAACTAGATGGATGATTGTAAAAATACTTTTTTCCAATTTATAATAGCTTTCAAGGTCTAAATGATGTTTTTCAGCACCACTGGGATTATCCATTACCCAGCAGCTCTTGGTGTAAGAATCCTGCAGGCTGGTTTATGCTAACTTGTAGTTCAGGCATAATATGGTGTATAAATAATATTTGTGTTCAAAGAAATAGGGTCAATGAATGCAGTGACTGATAATTTAATTGTCCTGAAAATTACTTTAGGATTGGCTGAGAAATGGGAAGGAAGCAGCAGTTTTTAAGTACTATTTTATATCTGCAATCCCTTGGAGTGTTGTGATTTTCTTCCTCAGGAGTTGCCTTCGCTGGGTTGTGTTTGTTGTACACACAGCAGAGGCTGGCAGCAATTAAATTGTCTAAAACAGCAGCAAGAGTCTCTGCTTGAACACAGAGTTTCCCATTGCTCCTTCCTCATTTGCAGTTGGATTGTTGAGCCCTGTGCAGCCTCAGACACTTTGCTCAGCATCCTGCAAGGAATGAACTTTTCTGGCATCCTGGTGTGCAGACAGAAAACCTTCAGAGCTGAGCTAAGCCAGCACCACTGTAGTGAAAACCTGAACTGCCTGCCTTTGTTTATTATTTTCTTCCAAGGAAAGTTGTTCTTTAGGCTTTCAGAAATAAATTACCAGCTTTTGACCCTTTCTGTAGAATGATGATTTTGCTGTAACAGCAAGAAAATTATTTTCCTCTGGTTTATTTCCCTGTGCAGGGGTTGTACTCGGGAATATCAAATGCATTTCCCTGATTCTCAGGGTTTTCTCAGTATCTCACTCTTTGCTGATTGATTTTTACACAACATTCTGTATGTGCTTGTCAGTAGAGAGCGAGGAAGAGGATGACAATGATATGGAAGTGGAAGATCAAGATAGCAAAGAAGCTGAGAAGCCAAACATCATTAATTTTGATACCAGTTTGCCCACATCACATATGGTATGTTTTTATGTATTATGTTAAATATCTCTTGAAGGGATTTGAATGGGGTTTGTAGAGTTTTATTGTAATGTTCTTAAGCCACAAAGTTAATTTTATTTTCACAGAATCATAAGATCATAGAATGGTTTGGGTTGGGAAAGCCTTAAAGGGCACTCAGTTAGGGTGGGGACACCTTCCACCATCCCAGGGTGGCCTTGGGCTCTTCCAGGGATCCAGGGGCAGCCTCAGCTGCTCTGGGCACCCTGAGGCCTCCCCACCCTCCCAGGGAACAATTCCTGCCCAAGATCCCGTCCAGCCCTGCCCTCTGGCAGTGGGACACCATTCCCTGTGTCCTGGGAAAGCATCTCCGTAGCTCCTTTAGCCCCTCTGGAGCCTCCTCCAGGCTGAAGAGCCCCACTCTCCAGCAGAGCAGCTCCACCCCTGTGCTCCCCGCGGTGCCCGAGGCCACCCCGTGCTGAGTGTCCCCTCCCTGCCCCGTGCTGAGTGTCCCCTCCCTGGCCTTGGCAGTACCTGGGCTCGGACATGGAGGAGTTCCACGGCAGGACGGTGCACGATGACGACAGCTGCCAGCTGATCCCCGTGCTGCCCCGGGTCATGGTGATGCTGATCCCCGGCCAGACGCTGCCGCTGCAGCTCTTCCGCCCCCAAGAGGTTAGCATGGTGCGGAATTTAATTCAGAAGGACAGAACCTTTGCTGTCCTTGCATACAGGTAAAAAGCCACGGGCGGGGCGCTGGTGGGGGCAGCATGTTTTTAGCGCAGTTTCTGTGGATGCTTACAGAGAAAGCAGATGGTTGTGTCAGCTCTGTGCTCGATAAAAAGCTGAAGTTGTTTAGCAGAAATTGTCTTCTGATGTGTAATGGCAGTGGAGGTGCTTGACAGCATCTCGTGTTTGTGTGGAGAAATGGCAAGTGCTGATCTGCTTCCTTGTGTGAGCACCCTCTGCGTTTCAGGAACTGTTTGTTCCATCTTGTTAAAGAATGAGCCTTGACCTGAAATGTAAAAGTCACATTCTTGTTCTGAGAGCTGCATTGTTGCTTGTTTTGTGTGTGAGTTAACAAGCACTGGCAAATGTTTCACGGCAGAGTTGAGAGAGAGGAGGTGATAGAAAAGTGGAAAAGAGAAAAGCTGATCAGTGCCAGGAGCTGGAAATGTTCCTCCCTCTTCCCCCTGTAATTTACTATGGATTAATTGTGTGGGAGGTGGGAACAGTTCCTGTTATAAAGTCAATCCAAAGAATGTTGGTGCTTTCAGTGTCTGCATTTGCAATGCTGACACACTGGTGATCCCTGATTGTCACATCTAGACCCTAAAATGACATCGAGTCACCTGGCAAAAAAAAACAACCAACCAAAACAATACAAGTTGCTTTGTAATGGAAAAATTATTATTATGATTAGTTAAAGGTATTTCACCAAAAATTGCTTTTTTTGATCTGACCAATCATGTACAGTCAGTGCAGGCAGACTGGAATCTGAATGAGCAGTGCTGCTTGGAGACGGGTTAATTCATTTAATTAATCTTTAATTCTGTTACTTTCAGCAATGCACATGAGAGGGAAGCACATTTTGGAACGACAGCAGAAATCTATGCCTACAGAGAAGAGCAGGAATATGGAGTTGAAACAGTCAAGGTGAAAGCAATAGGAAGACAGAGGTTCAAGGTGCTTGAAATACGAACACAGTCAGATGGGTAAGAAAATTGTGCAGTTAATTCTGTACTCAAGTCAACTTTGATAGGAGTATTCTCTTATTTTCTATATTCCTCTTTGATAGCTGTGAGATTTACAGGCTCTTCTGACTAGTTTTACCATATTATGTAATTAATGCCTTTTTCCATGTCTAAATTGATGAAGATCTTGAACATCCAGTAAGAATCTGCTGAGTCTTCCCTGATTTTCAGGTCCTTGGCGTCGTGCCCTGCACCATGGCAGTGCCACTGGCCAGAGGTCCAGGCTCCAGCATTGATCTGGGAGCCTGTGACAATTCTTAGCACAATTGCTAGAGCTTCTGTAATAATTTCTGCAAGGCTTGGGAAGTATTGCTCCAAATCTGTAAATCTGGAGCTGCTCTCCTGTGTCCTGCAATTCAGCATGGTGGCATTGCTGTGGGTTTGTGACCTGGTAATGGAAAAATGAAAACACCTGTGCTGTTTGCTCTCTAACATTTGGCTCCAGATAAACTCTGGGTGTCACAGCTGGGGAACAGCCCTGCTTGGACACACGGTGCTAGTGCTTGGACAGCAGCAGCAGCAGCTTTGTTACTGGGAATTCACTGTCCAGAGCTCCTTAGCAAGAACATTTCCATAATTCTTGGTATTTCTGACTCCTTAGTCCTTTTGACAAAACATAATCTTATAATTTATTGTAAGTTACCACTTCAGTGCTGTCCCTGTGAGGAAATTAGAAATTTTTAATGACACAGCCCTCAATATTTCAGGATTTCTGCTGCATAATCCTGATAAAACATGAAGTCTTTCCTGCTGGGCAGCATTCTTAGCAGTCACATAACATGTGCTGAGGTCTTTGTGGAAGGGGTGACCTTTGATGCTGGGATATTAAAATCTGATCTGAGTCTGTATCCTATTTCTGCTGATTCTGACCTCTAGCTGAGCACAGGAGCTTTTGTGGTTTGAAGATAGCAAAGTGCATTTCAGCTAAAGTGAGGCCTTGAGATGGAAGAGCTGATTATTTATACCAAAAGTAACTTGAGGAGCCAAAAATCCAAATCTATAGTGCTGAGATTGTGGAACATTCAGCTGAGTTGCCAATCTGTCTGTATTTCTGTCCACCACAGTCCCAACAGATCTGCAGTGCTCTAAAATAAAAAGTAATTCTGATGGAATGGGTTGTTAAAATTCTCTTACATTGTGGAGTGATTAATCCATTGCACCAGCCTGTGTTCCCATAAGCAGTAAAATCATGTGTATGGAAATATCATTTTAAGACCACCTCTCCTTTTTGTTTTTTTCTCAGAATCCAGCAGGCTAAAGTACAAATCCTGCCTGAGCGAGTGCTGCCTCCCACCATGGCAGCAGTGCAGCTGCAGTCTCTCAGCAGGTGCCACGTGATTCCCTCTTCCAAACCCTCCTCCTGGCAGGACAGAGCCATCAGGCAGTGGTGGCAGAAGTACCAAAAGGTGAGAAGTTATTCTACAGCTTTGGTCAGTCTGGTTTTGTGTTTTTTTGTCCTAATTTCTGATGGCATCTTGAGAATCAGCATCCAGTTCCATGGGTAGAGGGGGAGGCACAGCAGGGGAGGCAGATTCCAAGCTCCTGCTTTTCATGGAATCACCAATGGGTTGGGTTGGAAGGGTCCTTGGGCAGGGACACTTCCACTATCCCAGGTGTGTCCAGGTCCTGTCCAGACTGGCCTGGGGCACTTCAGGGATGGGGAGTGCACAGCCTCTCTGGGAAACTTGTGCCAGTTTATATTTATTATTTATTCCATTCTTTTGGTCACTGACACAGAGAATTTACCTTGAAATCTTCTTTCTCTCTGGAGATCTTTGGAACAACCTCCAGAAATTAATTCAGAGTCCTGGTAACTCGACTCGTGTTTGCATTTGCTTTTTTCTTCAATGGTTTTGAACTCTTGTGCCCTCAAAGTCTAATAAAAAACCCCATTGATAACAAAGAGCTCTTGATTCTCAGAGTTCCTGGCCAAGTTCATGTGAGTTAACACTGGGCTGTGGGGTGGGAATCCCTTTCCAAGGCTGATTCTGTCAGGTGAAGCTGAAATGAAGAGAACCCACTGTAGATAAACCTTGGGAGCAGCTCCAGAGCAGGGTAATTGTCCTGCTGACCTCCATCCCTCTCCTGGTGTCATTTGTAAATGAGGAGAGTTGCCCTCAAGGGGGAGATGAAAATTGAGTTTGTACATATTTGCAGTGCAATATGAGCTCCTCTTTTGGAATGCAATGTAGTTATGTTGGTGCTGCTTTTTAGACTTTTATTAACTAAAGCTCTGAATTTCTGTGTTCAGAAATCACTGGAGAAAATTGGTTAATTAAGCAAATGACATTACAGTGGTGGAAGTTTGGTGGTTCCAGGGACAGCTGGTGGAGGCTTAGGAACAGATGCACTCTTAATAGCACTTAAATTTTGAACTGTCTCCATTTCATATAGATACCCTTCTGAAAGACATAATTTTTTATTGCTGAACATCAGGAATACCTCTAATGCAGAGACAGGTTTTGTGACAAAATCCATGCATTGTCCTGTTCTGAAGGTTTTGCCCTCAGTGCATCTGAAAATGGGTTTGGAACTTCACAGTGAAGAGCTCGTCCTGATGGGAATAATTTCTTGTGTCTTTAAATAATCAGGTCTAATTTATTTGCTTAAAAAAAACCCAAAAAAACCCAAAAAAAAAAAAACCAAAACTGTCCCTAAAATGTACTTTTGTTAAAGAATAAATATTTGTGGGTTTGGTTTCAGAGGAAGTTCCACTGTGCAAGTTTGACATCTTGGCCTCCCTGGCTCTACTCTCTCTATGATGCTGTAAGTTGACCTTTAAATCAAACAACCTGCAGTGAGCTTTGTAGTTGGAATAGCTAAGGATGGGATGATAGAAGAGCTTTAATTTTGTTGGCTCATAATTTCCATTTTAAGGCATTTTATATTCAGTGTAGTGTGACAAAATCAGGAAGGGCTTTGCCCTCTGTGGTTGTTCCCTCCTTCCTAGAGCAAATGTCTGGGGGGGATGGCAGAGAATTCTGGTTTATTCTGTGTTGTCTCAGAGCAAAAGCTGTTAAAATATGCAGGTACAAAGTGATTCTTTAATTATTCTTTAATTAAAAACTACTGTCCACTTAGGGCAAAGAGCTTACTCTACATTTTGCTTCCCTTTTGTTTTTGTTTTTTTTTTTCCTAAGAAGAAAACAGCAATACCTATGTATTTAAATTAGGCTTTTCTTCCAACAAAAGGAAACCTTGATGGAAAGAGTCAAGAGGCAGCTCCATGAGTGGGATGAAAACCTTAAAGATGAATCTCTCCCATCAAACCCAATAGGTACGAGGTTTTATGAACCCACATTTTAAAATTTTATTGCAATTCTTACGAGACCACAGCTTAGATAATCACCTGTGGTAGATAGAGATGGTTGGATTTCTTTCTCTGTTGATTCTAACAGAGCTGCTGCTTTCTCATTTCTAGATTTTTCTTACAGAGTTGCTGCCTGCCTGCCCATTGATGATGCTTTACGTATCCAGTTGCTCAAAATAGGCAGTGCTGTGCAGAGGCTGCGCTGTGAGCTGGACATCATGAACAAAGTGAGTACTCCTCCTTGATTTGCCATCAAATTGCAAAAAATAAAAAATAAACAAATAGGAGTGACTGCTACAATCGCTTCCTGAAATGATGGAGTTTCCAGCTAATCCTGAATTTGGGTGTTCTGTGATTTCTTCAAGAGTTTGCTCAAAAGGAAAACGATGTCTTGGTGCTGGGTTATGTTTGGGAGCAAACAAGAAATATGATATGATATATAATATAGTATAATATAGTATACACAGCACAAGATCATCTTTGCTTTTCTTGGAAGTATTTCAGTGTGGCACAGCACTTGTTTAGCCAAGAGATGGTGCTAGAAGTCCAGTGTTGATCAAGTATCATTTTGCCAGGATTTTTGGATTTTGTAGCAAATCTTCATAGTATTGAGCATAAATCTAAAGATTGGACTAAACAGATTTTTTTGGTAAAGATGCATTTATTTTTTAGGCAATTCCTTTTTAAGATGCTCAAAAACTTTGTTCCCTTCCCTTCTTTCCATTGCCATGGCCTTGTAATGTTCTAAATGTCTATTTTTGTGTAGTACAGTTCTTTATAATTATTTATATTTTCTAAATAACACTTCTGCGTTTGTCTAATGGACACAGAGAAGTGGGAATTTTGTCTTTTTGCCTAAAAAGTACTGTTACAGTAACCAATAAACGAGGTTGGTGTCCCAACAAAGCCACAGCAGGGGATTTTGTACCCAAATCCAGCAGGGGATTGTTGCCTACTGAAGCAAACTTTTCCCAACCAAACTTTAAGACTTTCCCTGAGTGCAGCACTTTATTCCAAAATCCTGTGGCTCTTTTTGGGGGGATTTCCACAAGGATTACCCTTAAAAAGGAGTCCAAGTGATGCACATCCTGAAAATGGATGGGATGTTCTGCTGAGCATTTTTTTCTGGGCAGTGTCAGTGATGAATTGTTTAGTTCTACTTTGTAGAAATTGTAGAAGATGGATTAATCTGTTATAATCTCCAGGAGAGAGATCAATATGTTTTACCTATTTCTGTGAGGAAATTAAACCCATTGATCTACAGGACCCTCAAATTTAAGAAAGACTTAATGATTGCATTTGTCTCATCTGCCTTTTCTGTGCTGTATTGCAGGAGACCAAAGGTTGTTTTTTCTAAATTAGCCTTTAGAGACCTTAAAAGGTTGGCTCATTTATTATCTTTGTGGAGTCAGCTCCAATTCTCTGTGTGGATCTTTGTGTGAGGGGATGATATGAAAATTATTATGTCTTATAGGTAATAATGAATGTTTAAGTAAAATGCAGAGAAAAAATGACCCACATCAGTGTCTGCTGCTCAGATAAAACAATTGGTTCAAAGTTCTGATGGAAAGGGAGAGACATTTTTTGTCATTTCCCACTGCTGAAAAGTATCTGGAAATTAATGAAATTATCTTTTTTGTTTCTCTTTCCCAGTGCACATCTCTCTGTTGTAAGCAATGCCAAGACACAGAAATAACCACCAAGAATGAAATATTCAGGTGAGTTTATTACTCTTCATTTTGGGCAGCTCGTTGGTCAGAAACACAGGCACAGCAAAGCAAATTAAGCTGGGTTAAATCTTAAAACTGCTGGCTTTGCCATGGCTCCAATAAAATTGAAGTAAATATTTATAGAGAGTTTATATTCAAGTTATTTTAATAAAAAGTTAGGAAATCTCAGCATTTCCAGGTATATTGGCACAGAAATTGGTGTTGTGCCACACCCTCAGCACCTCACACTGAACAATTTGAAATATCAATGTGTCACATAAAGACTTTTTCCTCCTGGCATTGCTGAATGAAGTTTTTAATAGCCCAAATTTTATTTCCCAGCACTTCATTCCTGTGTCAAGAGGCCACGAGAGCAAATTAAAACGCACTAATTAGGGGATATAAACAGGCTCCCAGGATGCTGGCATGCAGGGAAGGCTCCTGTTTAAGCCACTGAAAGTTGTGATCCCTTTTTTCTTTGGAGAATTTCAGGTTCTTGCTGATAACTGGCCCCATCCTCTGCTGGCCCTGTACAATATCTCCCGTGTTTAACAACGAGTACATTTCCCAAATAATTGCTGCTCCTGTCAGCCTTGTCCCTGCTTTTCATCTTGATTTACTCCCAGCAGCCCCTCCCCTCTGATCACAGGAAGGTTCAGAGATGCTTTGGGTTAACAAAGGCTCCCCAGTTTTTCTTTATCAGTGTGATAAGGAGCTGATGAGGTAATTAAAAGCCATTTCTTATCTTCTAATCAAATAATGGATTGCAGACACCACAATTCCTGCTCTGTCAAAGTGATGAACTTTGAACAGAAGGTGGTGCAAGAGATGAACATTTTTGCTTATTTTTAAAGTTACATTTTCCTTGCTTTTCTTGCTGTTTTAAAGTCTTACACAGGATGAGTCTGTTGTGTGCTTTTCTGCAATTCTAATTAAATTTGAGCAATTATTAGCATCTATTCTCATTCTGTTTTTAATACTATAATTCAAGGTACATTTTTTTTTCCCCTACAAAAATTGGGGTTTATTTTGCTCTGGTGAAATATTCTTAAATTAAATTAAATATTGAAATATTAACTGGCAGTTTTTCCTCTGTTTATATTTGACACTCTTTGGGGCTGTTTTATTTTATTTTTGGGACTTTTTTGGGGTTTTTTTTTCTGTTTGATTTTTTTAAATTTTTTTTTAATTTTTTCCTTGCTCTCTGACAAAATTCCCTTTGTGTTTTAGCTTATCCTTGTGTGGGCCCATGGCAGCCTATGTGAATCCCCATGGATACATCCATGAAACCCTCACTGTATATAAAGCCTCCAACCTGAGTCTCAGTGGAAGGCCCTCCACAGAGCACAGCTGGTTCCCTGGGTAAGAGCAGCAACATTTTATTAGAAAATTCCCCAAATGGGCTATTTCTGGGAGGGTGGAATAGTAAATATTGAGTTTTTTAGGCACACGTCATCATTTCGCTCATGGAAGAAATGAGGAAGTAAGTTTAGATTTATTCAAAATAGAGAATAAAATGGAAAAATCACATAAAATATTGCAGAATTTAATTTTTTAAAAACAGTCTAGAATTTAAACTATTTAAACTGAGTTGTCTGGAAATTTCATGTGTGTAGTTTTGTTTAAAGTACAGCTCTTTTTGGAATTGTTTTCACACACCTTTAGTGCAAATGAAAACCAGAATATATAAATTCATATAGTCTACTGAAATGCATATTTATATCTAAAACCTAAATAATAAATGTTACATCAGATTAAAAACTAATAACATTTGTATTAATCTGATTATCTTTGATTTTATTTTAATAATAAATAGTTAATAATAAATCTGCCTCTCTGAGACAGTAACAGAATGAAGTGTTACAATTTAAAAATTTACCTGTTAATGACAGATCCTGCATCCAGGATGTTTTTCCTGGAATATCATAGAACTGAGCAGTGACTTGGAGAATGTCTGGCATTTCTGTCACACATTTTAACATTCCCTAAAGAAAATTTGAGACTTTTAATATCTGGAGTTAATACTGCTCATCCTTTTGTGTTTCCTCAGCTCTTCTGTGATGGCTTTGAAATATTCATGTTCTACCTCATAAAAGTGTTAGAGAAAAGCTCTGCTGCTGTGGGGAGTGCAGCAGTCCCTGTTATTTCAGGAGCAAGGCAAAAATCACTTTCATTCCCATTAAATAATTTACCCTGAGAAGTTTTCTGACCCCTCTTTGGGGCTCTCAGCATTTCTCACTGCTGGAACCTGGGACAATAAAAAGCTTTGGTTGCTTCCTCTCTTTGAAGAGGCAAGAGAGAGCTTTGGTGGTGGGATGCTGCTGGGGTTTTTTTTTTCTTTGGTTTTTGAAGCTCTGCAGGGTTTTAGATGGGAGATGGGCTCTGGATTTCTGAGGATTCTCTGGAAAGCTGGGAATTGGTACCCAAATGCAGTTTGGGGATTGTCACCCAAACCCAATTTGGGGATTGTCACCCAAATCCATCTGGGGGTTGGTACCCAAACTAAATTTATGGTTTGGATATTGGCACCCAAATCCAGCTGAGGGTTGGTACCCAAATGCAGTTTGGATATTGGCACCCAAATCCAGCTGAGGGTTGGTACCCAAACTCAGTTTCGGGATTGTCACCCAAATCCAGCTGGGGGTTGGTACCCAAGCCAAATTTATGGTTTGGATATTGGCACCCAAATCCAGCTGAGGGTTGGTACCCAAATGCAGTTTGGGGATTGGTACCCAAATGCAGCTGGAGGTTGGTACTCAAATCTAGCTGGGGGTTGGTACCCAAACCAAATTTGGGGATTGGTACCCAAATCCAGCTGGGGTTGGTACCCAAATCCAGCTGGGGGTTGGTACTCAAATCTAGCTGGGGGTTGGTACCCAAACCAAATTTGGGGATTGTCACCCAAATCCAGTTTGAGGATTGTCACCCAAATCCAGCTGGGGGTTGGTACCCAAACTCAGTTTGGGGATTGGTACCCAAACCAGCTGGGGTTGGTACCCAAATCTAGCTGGGGGTTGGTACCCAAACCAAATTTGGGGATTGTCACCCAAACCCAGCTGGGGTTGGTACCCAAGCCCAGTCTGGGGACTGTCACCATTTCCAGCAGGCACTGCTGCCTGCCGAGCTGTCCCCCAGCTCCTCTCCCCTCACCAAGGCTTTGCTGTGCCCTCGGCAGGTACGCCTGGACCATTGCCCAGTGCAGGATCTGCGGGAGCCACATGGGCTGGAAGTTCACAGCCACCAGGAAGGAGCTGTGTCCCCCCAGGTTCTGGGGGCTGACGCGCTCGGCGCTGCTGCCCCGAATCCCCGAGGGCGACGCCGAGGACTCGGGGCACGGCCGCTCGCCGCTGCTGTGCCTGTGAGCCCTGCCCCTGCTGCTGCCCTGCTCCCTCAGCCAGGAACCCCAGGGACCAGGCTGCCATCCCAGGAAACCAGGCTGCCATCCCGAGAGACTGGGCTGCCCTCCCAGGGAATGATGCTGCCATCCCAGGAAACCAGGCTGCCATCCCAGGGAATGATGCTGCCCT
>VZTB01012331.1:0-51562 GCA_013397245.1 Thryothorus ludovicianus | reverse complement strand
GCTGCCATCCCCAGGATCCAGGCTCACCCAGCTCCCTGGGCTGTTCCCCAGCAGCTCCTGGAGAGGGGGTGCCAGGACACGCCAGGAATGAAGGGGCACCAGGAAATCTCTGATCCACCTGAGACTGGACTTGTGCAATTCCCACTTGCAGCGAAGGAAGGGGGATGGACACTAAAGTCAAACTGGAATCCCAAAAAGCAGAGCCTGGTTTATGCAATATTCCCGGGATGGCAGAGGGAGTTACCTGCTGTGGAGTGTTTGCCATAACACATTTACACGTGGTTTGAGGATCCCTGTTTCTAACTCTGTGAAGTCCTTCAGGTTTGCTGCTTGTGCCGTTTCTCAGCTTTGTGCTGAATAACTGTGGAAGAGAGAAGCAGCCTGAGAGTTTCTGAGTGCTGGAATGTGCAAAAGCTGGAATTGCAGCTGCCTCCCAGGATGGAAGCCATGGGGAAGTGTCTGCTCCTTACAAGTTGTCTCATCTGCTTAGTCCATTTGGCTTTAGAAGTCTTGAATTTTAAACTGCTGGTAAGAAGTGCACAGGTCAGTCCCAGAGGGTAAACAGCATTGTCATGTTCTGTTCAGTGTGCTTCAATTACTTCCCCAAATTATTCCTGGTTAATTTACCAGTGGAAGTGTCCAGGGCTTTGGGAAGGACTCTAAAACATCCCACTGAGGTGACTTTTAAGTAGTACTTGTGACAAAGTGAAGGAAAAATCTCTTTTAATTATTGTTTTAACTTTCAGATCATAAAGTAAAACTTCACGTTACCACCTTATAAAGCGCAAAAGTTTCCAAATAAAACAGAAACAAAGGCAGTGCTTTTTTTGTGGGGAGGTTTCTTGGTAGATTTTTGATTTGGTTTGGTTTTTATTTTATCTGTGCTCCACAAATCGGGTGCCAAACTGGGGCAGCTTTTCCCACTGATTGTTTCCTCTCACAATGCACTTTGGTGATGGCAATGGAGATCTTTTCAGTGCTCGTGCACATAAACACTTGTTTTTCTTGTGAAGCTTTTATCACTCACTCTTTATTTCTCCACAGTGATGTAGAACTAGTGGAGTTTAAGACACGAGGCAGTGGTTGCTTGTTCTGTGTCAGGCTCCAGCAGGGGTAGCAGGGACAGCTCACGGAGCTGAGGGCCAAGGCTGGCACATTCCCATGGCACTGTGGTACCTCCAGCTGGAGAAAAACCCCAAACCATGGACTTGCTGCTGTTTGTCATGCCAGCTGTGTAGAGATTAATTGTGTAACTCAGGTTTAGTTCTCTGAAACTTTCTACCTCTGTGCTGCTCGTGTTCTTAGGCACCTCCCATTAGTTCTGTGCTCAGCTCCATGTGCAGTGCCCTGCCTTGGCAGTGAATGTCAAAAGCAGTATTTGGGCTGTGGCTCTGAGCAAGCAGAGGGTGAGGATGGCTCACTGTCACCCAGAAAACGTTGTGGATGTTGGTAGTGATGCAGTAGGGGGTTGGAAAGCCAAGCTCTGGTGTGAGAGACTCTGAATGTTCTGTTGGTGAATGCCTGGAGCCAGGCTTTCCCTCAGCCTGCACACACAGCACATCTGGGCTGCATTTGGCTTATTTTGTTCCTTTTCCCCTTAAAGTCCCTCCTGTCTGTTGTCCCTCAGTGGGGCTTGCTGGTGGCAGGAGGTTGGACCTTCTGCCTTGGTGTGAGCATTCACTGGGGGCTGGGGAAGAGGAATTTCAAAAGGATTTTCTCAGCTGTCACTGAACTTCTGAAGGTTCAGTTCTTTGGGGTTTTGGCTGAGTCTTTCAGATTCTCAGTTAAATGTTTGAATCCAGAATAAGCATATTTTTGGTGTGTATGTAGTCAAATGTGAACTACCATAATCGAGGTAAGTCAGGAGTAAATTACCACTAATGAAATTTTCCTGCTGCTGATGCTGTTCCATGTGCTTCACCTGTGTTTGCCATTTTGGAGTCCATGACACTTCCCAGGCTGAGTCCTGTGGTGAATCCAGCCCTCACTGGGAGCTGTCAGTGTCCAGCACTCCAGGCTGTGGACTTGGGGATGGTTCCTTACACTGGCTCATGTTTTCCATGCTTTTCTCTGTTTCGAGGAGAAAACTGTTGGTGGGAATTAGGGAAAATCTGGGACATCAGTATGGAAAAATACAGATAGCAACTGCTTAGGAGAGCTAATGAAAGGAAACCAGATTTTCTGAGTATTTACTGCATTTACCCCATGGATTGGCTGAACAGCTTCGTGCAGGAATTAATGAATGCCATGGGCAGGACTGAGGGGTCACAGCATTTACAGCACTGACCTGCTCATTCTCATTGCAGCATCACCAACTCCCCCAGCCAGAGCCTGTAACTTTGCAAGTTTTCATTTATTATGGTTTTATTTTAGTTTCACTTGGACAAATAGGTAGAACCACTTGTACACTGGGTCTGAAACATTTCAGATGCTCATTTGTTTTTTATTAATGCTCTTTTTGGATGTGCTGCAGTTCATTTGTTCTCTCTTTGTCACCTTTAATTGCTCTGTAAACTGCTCCAGGGGTAGCCCAGTCTCTGCTTTGACTCTTCCCTCTCTCTGCCTTTTGGGATAACTTTTCTGACAAATCTTGTGGCTTGCACATATTTGCAAAGAATAAAATTCAATTTGTTTCAAAACTCACCTGGTTTTGCTGATTGTCAGGGTAGGGAAAAAAGAAACATTTGGGTTTATGATGGGTTTTAAACAGGTTGTCTGCAAAAAGTCAAATTTTCACTTCCAAGTCTGTGCTGGCTGAAGTGGCCCAGGGCAGAGAAGGTAAGGAAGCACAGGGGAGAGAGGGGAGGTTCTCAGGTAATTAAAACCCTTTGTGAATATAATTTAATTAGTCAAGTAATGGAGAACTTTACTTGACCATGTGTGTATCAAACTTCATCTCTCCCCATTTGCTATTTAAATAGCCCATACTCTATAAAGGAGTGTTTATTTAAACCCAGCATTTTTCCAGATTCCAAGCTGGCACTGCTTGCTTAAAATAGGTGAATATTTTTATTTCATGCCTTTCATTTTCCTAGGGGTTAATTTTAGTGGAAGATAAACAGAGATACTCAATAGAGCAATGGGAAACCTCAAGCAGGAGCTGATCCTTAAAGAGGTGTTGGAACACTGGTGCTCCCTGCACTGAATTCCAGGACTCTTCAGGAAGGTGCTTTGGAATAATCTGGTTTTGCTGGTTTTTGTGAGCCCTGGAGATTTGGAGCAGGATCCTTTGTGTTACCAGTGAGGGATGGAGGAAATGGGGTTCCTCACCAAATAATCTCCAGTTAAACCCATCAATTTCTACTCACTAATAATTAAACTGGCTTAAAACTGATTGATTTAATAGTGCCCTCTACAGCAGCTGTAACTCTCTATATTGTGTGGTAAATAATTCTGATTAAAGTATTTTCAGACTAATGACCAGCATCAATTTAAATAAATCATTCCTTGTCCATATGCATGGTTTGGTTTCATCCTTAGTTGTGAAAGGTTCCCTGACAGCTGAGCAATCTTTCAGACATAAACCAGTGATGAAATGTGGGAGCAGGATTGGATCCAGGCCCTTCTCAGGGCTGGCAAACAGCTGGAAATTGAAGCTCAGCACTCATGGCAAGATCTCCCTGCTAAACTTTGTCCAAAGTACCCATTTGGCCTATGCCAAGATCATAAATTTCAAACTTTTGTCCTTAAAAATCCTGTCAGCAATTTTGAGTAAATTGCTAATATTTTACCACCTCACAAAGTGCCCTAAAGCTGCACTTTGGTGAAATCTTTAAAGGACTCTGCAGCCCTGAATTCTGTCACCCTCCCAAGATTTCAGCAGTTCCAGAAATGACACAAAAGAGGTTTCAATTTAATCACCTCATTAAATTAAGCACCATCCTGTTCTTGTGGATCTGCCTTACTAACAAACAGCACTTCCCCTCCTCCCTTGCTGCCTCCAAGTTCCCAGGCACCTTCAGGATCATTTATTTAAAGGCCCAGACATCCCAGGAAAATCAAAGGCACCTGGGAGTTGTGTGAAAGCCCCAAATGCTGATTTTTCCCAGCATTGCTCCAGTGTTGCCCTCTAGTGTTGCCAAATGAGATCCAAGGAAAATGAAATCCAAAGGAGTTTATTTGTCACCGTGGTGCTGGAGGAAAACCTCACCCTGCAACAAGATTCACACACACAAGAGCTGCTCTCAGAGATTTTTTAACAGCACACCAAAAACTCCAGGGACAGGAAGGCATTCAGAAAGACCAGGAACAGCTCTGCTCCAACTCCCCAAATTCCCAAGACAAGGAGCTGCATCTCCCCTCGTTAATGTTAATTAACATTAATAGTTTGTCTCACACCTGAAGTTGAAAATACAGTGTAGAACCTTCACCAGCTTGCTGTGGATTTAGTTACCCAGTGATAAATTAATGAAAAACTACTAAGAAGTCATGATACTCAGCCAAGTCATCCTTTTAATCTAAAACTGGTTCTGGACTTCTGGAAAATAAAAATAATCTTAGAAAAGAGCCTGGTTTAACATGGCAAGGCTGTTGGGAACTGCTGGAGTGAGTATTTCCATGTTACTCAGCTTTAAGTACAAAAAGAGTTAAAGTAGAGCCCATTATTTCCAGACATTCTCTGAGGCACATAGAAACCCCTCCATGATTTTATCTAGAGGATGCAATCAATCTTTTTGGGGGCATTTTGGGGATTCTTTTTGGATATAGAAAGTCAGAAGGAGAAAAATCTTGCTGTCACCTCTCATGCCCTAAATCATGATAAAACAGTAAGTATTTATCATTTAAAAGCAGCAGAGGTTGAGAAGGTGGAATTTGCCCAAATGTTTCACATTATTCCAAAATGAGAGCTCTCCTTGCAGAAGTCAGGAATTAGCAATGAAAATATAAAATGTGACAAATGCTCAGCTGGCTGTGAGGGGCTCTGTTTCCTGGGAGCTCAGTTCCCCTCTGCTCAGGGCACAAACCTTTCTGTTATTTTTCACTTCACACCTTCTTCAGGCAGCTCAGCAGCTCCTCCTTGTCCATGTGGTATCCACTCTTTTTCCACTCCTCCCTCAGCTGCTGCAGTGCTGCCCCAATCTCCTTCCCCGAGGTCAGCCCCATCTTCCGGAGGTCGTGGCCGCTCACAGGGAAGGAGGGCACAGTCCACTCCTGCATTTCTTTCAAAAGCTGCTCCTCTCCTTGGTACTTGAGCAGCTCAAAGATCTTGGAAATGGTGTTAGCTTCCCTAGACTGGGAGAAAAAAAGGAAAAAGAGAGGGCTCGGTATGAGGCAGCAGGAACAGCTCCGAGNTTATACTAAAAGTTACCTGCAGATTATTTACTGATTGTCTCCAGTACCTATTCTCTACATTAGACAGTTTCTGCTCTAAACCAATCAGTTATTTTCTCATCACCGAGAAGATGGAGAGAAGACGAAGAAGAAGGAAGAAACCCAAAAAGCCACGAGGTTCCTCCATTTTAGCAATACCCACCCCCTGTACCAAAACCCAAAAACTACTTTTACACCTTGTAACAAACTTACTCTATTTAAACTCCTGTGACCTGTAATTCTTCTTTCAAGGTTGGCAGTCGTTCCCAAGGGTTAAAACCCAAACCCCAGGTGTTTTGGGCTCTGTGCCAGGGTCTCTGAGACCCCTGCCCAGGTCCCTGAGCCTCCAGGGCAGCCAGAGACAAATCCTGTGTTGCCACACCGAGTGTGCTCAGCACTGTGCTGTTCCCACTGCTCTTTGTTAGGCAAGACCTTGGACAAGCTGGGACTATGGAAGCAAGGCTCTCTCCTGCCTCCCAGGTGTTAAAACTGAGTCTTGCAGGCTCTGGGAGATCCCTGGAGACTCCCTGAATGCCAGGGAATAGCTGTAATCCTCATCCATCACCTTTCCTGTGGGACACAGGCCTGGCCCCGGGGGGCTGCTCCCTGCCCTCAGTCTCAGGTGCTGCTCTAGAAGGGCAGAATTCCCCTGGAAATGATCCCACCCTGCCTGAGGAACAGTGGGCCTTGGGAACACCACCAGGAACTGCACTGATTTCCCATGCACAATTCAGAGCTGAATTTCACAACGAAAAGCCAAATTCTCCTTGAGGTCCAGCTGCTGTTTCATATTTCATCAGGACAGCACAGCAAACTGCCAGTCCCAGGTAAGGTCACAACAAACTGCATGTGACACTTTTCAGCCTGACTGACTTTGAAATCAGTCCAAAAAATTGCTCCAGAGCACAGGGTGCTCAGAACTACAGCAGGTTTGGTTTTTTTAGAAATGGCTTCAAATGAATTCAGCTCCCTGTGAAGCCCCAAAAGAAGCAATGGGAAGGACACTCACATCCATCAGGAAGTCCTGGTATGGTCTCAGAGGTTCTGGCCCCGGGGCTTTGGTTAACTCCTGCCTGTGCTTCACCAAGAAAAGGCCAAGGTTTTTTTCTTCCTTGGAGATTTTCAGCCTCAGGTCCAGGTTTGTGACATCATCCTTCCCCCTGAACAAGGATGTCAGGACAGTCATGGGTTTTGGAGACAGGTTTTGGATGTTTTTAGTGACTCTGGCAAATTCCTCTAAATTCCCATCAAGTGGTAGCCCTAAAAACACACAAAAAGTGTTAGTAAGTGTTAATAAGAAAAGTGAGTGTTAGCACAGGATAGAAATAAAATCCAGTTTCTGTGTAAACCCAAGTTTGATCTTAATTTGCCCCAAAATTCTGTCTGTGTAAGATACAAGAGTAGGAAATCCAACTTCATTTCACTTTACCTATGTACTGGGCAATATCCAGCTCATACATAAGCTGAACCAAATGATTGACATGGTTTCCAAGAAGAATTTTTTTCAATTCCACCCAAATCCTTTCTCCTGATATTCCAGCCAAGCCTCTGGCATTTTCTTTAATTGCTTGCAGTGTATTAGGTTCATGATCTCCAGATTTCTCTGCAATTCTTCCATAAAATCTGCCAAATAAAAACCCTGGATGTTAGATTAGAAAACTATTCCACTTACAATCATAAAATCATTTAGATTGGGAAGGAAATATTACAACTACAATTCTTTTTACATCACTGGGATCTTTTTGCATGTTTTTGAAACTTTATACAGTTTATTTATCAAAGAAAGGTGAAACCTCTTACCTGAAATATCTCAGGATTCTTAGATAATCCTCTTGTATTCTCTCAGCTGCCTTCCCCACAAATCTGATTTTCTTGTTTTGCAAGTCTTCATAGCCATTAAAGAAATCATAGAGAGTCCCATCCAAACCTAGAAAAAATGAAGAAAAAACAGAATATGAATTTACAAATGTGGCTGACACAGTGAAACACTCTCATTTGGACATGAGAAGCTGTGTGCTTTGACCTGCTCTGTCAGATCACCTCAGGTATTTACACACACCTCTGACACAGAGACAGGACTCAAACTCCCCTGAATGCCAGATTTACCCAAGAACATGGAGTTGACAGTGAGATCCCTCCTCTCAGCATCCTTGTGCCAGTCTGTGGTGAACTCCACCTCAGCGTGCCGTCCATCGGTGACAACATCTATTCGGAGAGTGGTAATTTCAAAATTCTGTTCATGGAGCTGCAAATCCCACAGACACGGTTACTTCAGCACAAGGAAGGAAAGGAAAAGCAAAAGCTGCTCGTGGCTTCAGCCCTGTGTTTGGGCAGTGTTTTCATACAGGGCTGAGGAATAGGAACTTCTGGGAATAATAATTGTTATTTATTTTCTACAGAGCCTGCAGAAATCTTCCTGCAGGAGATGGACTAAGAGCAAGGTAGAGGAAACAGAGCTTGAGAGGAAATCTGGTGAAATTTTTCTGGTGAAAATGACACAGCAGCATGAATGGGTTACATGCATTAAAATATGATAATGACTTGAATTCTACAATGAATCATCAAAAAAGTCACTCCAGGCTTTAAAGCAGGGTCTCATTTAAACTCCTGCTGTGATACTTTAACAAATCAGGAGCAAATTTTCTACTGGACATGCTGCACATCCACAGGCAGGTAGAAAAGATCCAAAGAAATCCCAAACCAACCCTGGCTGTGATGGTTCCGTGTTTTTCTCCTTTGTTATTGATCAGACGAACCCCAGCTGCTGTGAACATTTCCTTCATCTCTGCTGGGGTAGCTGTGGTGGCAAAATCGATGTCTTGTGGTGTCACTCCACTCAGTAAATCCCTCACAGCCCCTCCTGCTATTCTCAGCTCATAGTTCTTCTTCTCAAACAGTTCTGGGAAGGGAAGGAAAAACCAAACCGCAGTAAAGCCATGGCACAATCAGCCATAACCTGCCTTCTCACAAAACTGACATCACAGATTAGGAAAAAACTCACAGCTTCATGAAAAATGCACTAATTCCTGGCATAGCTGAGCATCCACAGGTATTTTCCCTGCCTCAAATTTATTTCTTGGAAGCTTTTCTGGAAACTTAACTATTGGCAGCTCTTGAATTGGTCCTGGGGTGGGGATCAGTTTGAACAGTCAGGGGCTGACAAGGGGACAGAATTCAGATTATTTACAGCAGAACGCAGCGAGCCATGAACCCAATTTTTTGCAGGAACAGCAGAGCATCGTGGGATCGGCCTACAAAGGGGAAAACGAGCTCTGACATGTCCCCGGGGAAAGGCTGAGAGCAGAGAAGGCTCTGGGAGGATAAAAAAGCTCTTTTTAGCAGGGCATGGAGTGCCAGGGCAAGGGGAAACGGCAGTAAGGTGAGGGAGGGTGGGTTTAGGAGTGAGGGTGGTGAGGGACTGGGATGGAATTCCCTGTGGCTGCCCCTGGATCCCTGACAGCGCCCAAGGCCAGGCTGGACACTGGGGCTGGAGCAGCCTGGGACAGCGGGAGGTGTCCCTGCCATGGCTGGGGTGGGAATGGATGGAATTTAAGGTCCCTCCCGAGCCGAATTACCGCGGGTTTGCGCTCAGGGCCTGCCCTGCCCGCACTCACCGGCCACGCTGCGCAGCCCCGGCGTGAAGAGCGCCTGGAACTGCGGCGCCTGCAGCCTCATGGCGCCGCTCCCGCCGTGCCGCCGCCGCAGCAGCCGCAGCCCGGCCCTGCGGGGCACAACCCAGAGCTCAGCCCACATCTGCGGGCACGGCCCCNGGGGCCGGGCTCGCTCCGTGAGGCGGGGCCGGGCTCGCTCCGTGAGGCGGGGCCGGGCTCGGGGAGCGGCGCTGCTTCGGGCCGGGCTGGGCCCCGTTCCGCTCCCGCTCCGGGACTGCCCCGCCTGCCCTCGGCCGGGAGTGATTTATAAAAACTCTCACAGAATCACCAGGTTGGAAGAGGCCGCCAAGATCATCCAGTCCAACCCAGGCCTAACATCTCAACCGTGGCACCCACTGTNGGTTGGAAGAGGCCGCCAAGATCATCGAGTTCAACCCAGCCCCAATGCCTCAGCTAAACCACGGCACCCAGTGCCACATCCAGTCTGTTTTTAAACACATTCAGGGATGGTGACTCCACCACCTCCCCGCGCAGACCATTCCATTGCTTGGTCACCCTTTCCTTTAAAATCTTTTCCCTAATATCCAGCCTGAGTTTCCCTTGGCACAGTTTGAGGCTGTGCCCTCTGGTTCTGTCCAGCCCCCCTGAGCACAGACCCTTTCAGGGGCTGTAGAGCGCTGGGGTCACCCCTGAGTCTCCTTTTCTCCAGCTGAGCACCCCCAGGGCTCCTCACAGGGTTTGTGTTCCCAGCCCCTCTCCAGCCTCAGTGCCCCCTCAATGTCCTTCCCAGACTGAGGGGGACAGAGCTGGACACAGCACTCAATAGAAGACATAAAAGATTTACCATGGTTTCATCTCCGTTTAGAGAAAAGAGCTCACAACGAGTTACAGCAAGGGGAAAAGCACGTAGTTTGGTAATGGTGAAATAACTGGGATGGAACTGATGAGTTACTTCTCCACGATGAGAAGGAATTTGGTAGCATTCAAATGTTTGACTCACTGAAATCACAGAATTGTCATTTTGGAAAAGCCCTCTAAGATTATCGGTCATCAAGTCCAGCTGATCCAAATCCTGTCCCCAAGTGCCACATCCACACAGCTTTAAATTGCCCCAGGGATGCGGATTCCTCCACTGATCCAAAATCCCTTCCTGTTCTGCGGAGCAGATATCAATGACAGGAGTGATAATTGATTATTTACAGCTACTAATCTGTATTGATAATGTCAAAGTGTAGTTGAGATCTTGCCCACATTGAATTACACCCATTTTCACCAATTTGGCAGGAGCTTTAATTGTATCCTGAGCCCCAAAGCTTGTGTCACCTGCACATTAATAACTTGGATTCCATGTTGTTAATGAGGGTAAGTCATTAGCCTTCTTCTCATCCTTCCTGTAACTCCATCACATACGGCCTCGCTTTCTGCAGGAGCTTCCCTTGGGCTGGATTCTGGATTCTGTTCCCTCTCCCGTTTGTGAGCCTGCATTGCCATCACAGAGTCATGGAATGGGTTGGAATGGAAGGAACCTTAAAGATCATCTTGTTCCAAGCCCCCTCCACGAGCCCCATCCAGCCCTGAACACTGCCAGGGATGGGGCATCCCCAGCTTCTCTGGGCAGTACAGAATTTATCCAGCCGAGGGATCACAGCTCAAAGCTCTCAGCACAATATTAGCAAGCTGGTTTTGCTCTGGTTTTGCTGGGTAACTTCCCAAAATGCTCCTGGTGTCTGCATGCCTGTATGGCCAGAGCTTTGGACAAGATGGCATTAAAAAAACCTGGACAAAACATGCACAAATTTTCCAGCAATGTCTGGGTTTGATTTTCTACAGGAAGAACAAATTGGGATATCAGAAGTGTGGCTGTAGGTTTTTTCTTTGCAGTCAATCATCACATTCCTGCTCTTGAAAAATCTGAACTCTCAGACCACTGTATATAATTAATGTGGATTAAATAAAATAAACCAGATTCTGGGCTGGACTGTGCTTGTATGGAGCCTTCCACCCTGTGGTTAAATCCACAGTTCCCTTTTTCCCTTATCTCGCTTGTCCTCTGCCATCTCTTCGGAGGTACCAACCCTGTTGAAAGCAGCAGTTATAAAAGAAACCCGCAGGGAGAGCCCCCAGAGGGTGGGGAGCAAGCAGAGCCAGCTCTTCACAGGACTCTGAGATCCCCAGGTAACCTCCCGGGGTGTCTGCTGTGCTTGGGGCTGCCTTGTGCTTGCTTTGAACCCTGCAAGGGTGATGCTTTGTAAAGTCAGTTTTCACTGGGAAAAGCGCCTGGAATCTGCTGCTTGTGGGGTGTTGGGACACATCAGCTGTAAGGCAGAAAATCATGGCTTTTAGGAGGCTGGTTTTTGTGCTTTGGGTTTCTGTTGTCCCTCTAAAAGGAATATATTCCTTGCACAAAGGGAATATCCCTTTTACCCTCTGCTTATTACTTATATAACCGAAACATCATCAAAACTTTGGCCTGAAAACTTACCATCTCCATTTTTGTGAGCAACATAATCCCCTTGTAGCCTTCTAGTTACCATCTTTACTTGCATTCACTTATTTTGATTCTCTTTTCAGCAATTTCTCCCGTGAAACAGGGAATCACAGGCTGCAGTTTGTTCTCAGGGGTTGTGGTCTCACACAGCTGCAGAAATACAGATTCCAAAAGCTGTGCCTTCAACCTTAGTCAGGCAGCAAGGAAAAATAAAATAGGATTCTGGAAAACAAAGCAAGAAAAAAAAAAATTGAAGAGAACAGGATAATAATTTAGGACTCATCTGAATTACAGTAACACTTTATATCCACAGAAAATGTAAGGTCTAATATATGCAAGCTTTTAGACAACAACAACAAAAAAATGAGCTTTAGGATCTTTTTGAATGTACAGGGAAAAGAAAAATCGGAACCTTTAACTTTTTGTGGACAAATTAGAAAAAACAAGCTCACAGGTAGCCAAACCCACTTAAAAAAAAAAACCCAAGGGAGAGTCAGCTGTTGTAGTTGTAATTCCTGAAACCAACACATTAACATTATTCAGGTAGATGTGAATGCTAAGCGCTTGCAAAATATGAGGCTTTTTAAAGAATTTTTAAAAATAATATATAGAAGTCCTTGCTTTTTTTAAGAAAATAATAAAAAAAAAGTGAGTGCTCTCAGCAGTGAAACTAATGAAGCTTCTTTCCCAAAGTTGCTTTTTATTTTCAAGGATGTGAGGATAATGAATTTTTACTTCTAAACAGAGAGAAAAATTATTTAATAGTCTCATCAGGTAAATAAAGGAATGTTTCTTGAAGCAGCAAAGAAAGCCTGATGCCAGTAATTTGTGCAGGCATAAATGTGTGCTGTAAAGAATATTTGTCCCATTGTCTGTTTTTTGCTGCATTTTGGGAGAACCAAAATTCCTGGAGAAGATGTGGTTCCATAGCCCAGTGTACACAAAATCAAACCCTGGCTCCCCAGGAATATTCCATTAGCAAACTCCCGAGTTTCAGCTGGCCTTGTGCACATTTGGGCTGTCAGGAAAGCAGAGAGGCACAAAATGGGAATATAGATAATGAGGGGACTTGGACATTAAAAACACACTCTACTGTAGCTGATGTGTCATTTTAATGAACTCAGCACTCAGACTGCTTTTTGAAAAATAGTTACTGTACAGCAGAATTATTCCAACTGTGATCAGTGGGAGTGCTTCCAGTCCCTGGGTTATTCCTGCTCATTACCATTGGAAAATATTATGTTTTCCATGTGAGCAATTGCTGTAGTGCCCCAGGGAGGTGGTGAGATTGGGCTGGGAGGGTGCATTTCTCTTCAGTAAGAACATTTTGGAAAGCTGCTGTTCTGAATGCCCATATTTATATGAGGTTATACATGAATGATTACACAGAGATTTATTTTTTTTCCTCCTAGTAATTCATGAAACAATCCTTAGGAAAATGCTGGGTTTAGAGCATTAAAAATTATTGTTCATTTGAATTAGAAACAAACAAAGCAGTTTCTCTTACACCCAATAATTAACGGTGGAGAATTAGCCTTGAGGTGAGCAGTGACTGAGTCTTTAGAGAGCTTTATTGGGGGAGTAACTAGAAAATAAATCCCAGCAAGCAGCTATTTTATATAGACTGGGAGCTAAAAATATGGTTATTTGTGTTCTTGGAGGAAATGGGACTCTCCCCCAAGCCAGTCTACAGAAGCTGCCTCACTTTCCGTGGAGAAATGCTCTAATTCCACGGGTGCCCTGAACATCCCCTCGTGAAGGTGTGAAAGCAGCAGCCTTTCAGAGAGGGCTGGCAAAGGCAGTGAGATGAAATGTGCTTGGTGGTACCTACATTAAATTTAACTCCCACAAGAAGCATTTTCCTGCAAGAAGGGAAGAGTCTACCCCTGCAAGGCAGCAGTTTCACTCTGCTCCTGGGGGTAGATGATGATCCATGGTTTGGGTGTTTAACCCTCGGGCTTGTGTTCATTTCCAGCTCCTGTGCAATGGTGACAAGGCACGTGTGCTGATGCCTGGCTGAGCCCATCCACCTCCCAGAACTCATGGCCAGTGGGATGAGAGTTCTCCTGCTCCTCCTCTGGACAGCAAACACACCTCGAGGTGCAGGAGGTGAGGAGTTCCCACCTGCCAGGGCACAGCTTTGGGGGTGCCCAAGGTCCCTCTTTGTGCTGGGGACTCTTCTACACATGGATAAAACAGGCTCTGGCATGACCATTGCTGTCCTGCTTCCTGGGACTGTTCCCTGTCCCAGGTTGGTGCCACTTGGTGCCTGGTTTGGGAGGAAAGAATCTCAAGTCATGGAGACACAGCTTGTGCTGGGGTTTTCTGAGCCTTTGTGGGGCAGATTTCCTCCTGCAATGTGTGTGTGTGAAAACTGAACTGGGCATCAAAAGGTGGAATTGCAGGAGAAGAGAAGTGGAATCATGTGGATCATGGAATCCCAGAATGGTTTGGGTTGGAAGGGACCTTAAAGCCCATCCAGCTCCACCCCCTGCCATGGGCAGGGACAGCTTCCACCAGACCATGGTGCTCAGAGTCACATCCAGCCTGGCCTTGGACACTCCCAGGGGTGCTGGTGGCCCTCAGCTGCCTTGGGTTTGGCAAATTAGGGAGGGCAGGCTCTGCAGAACTGGAAGGGAGCAGATTGATTATTTCACTGCCCTGCTATTTATATGCTAACACTTCCCCCAGCATGAGATCCTCCTCATTTCCATGGGAGCTCCAGGAATCCTTCTTGCCCTGTCATTTTAAATTATCGTTCCCATCCTTCTGTGTTTTCTTCCATTTGTGCTTAATTCCTCTGTTCATCATTTGGGTTCTACTCTCACGTGCAACTTCTTGTGGCTGTCAGCCTTCTCTTTGAAAGCCCCTCATGTTGTCCTCTCCTGCAAGCTGATGTGGGTGAGAATTGCTCATGCAGCTGATCACTCCATCAGCCCCGTTTCTTACGTGTGTCTGTGACAGTGAGGATCAAGATGAAAACTCTGAACCCAATTAACAAGCCAAATGTAATGTAGTAATTTTCAAGTTGAAACTGTTGTACCAATTTAATTTTTTAAGCTAAGTTTTAATAGACTCTTATTTGATGGGTTTTTGGTTATTGAAAGGGTTAGTTGTTTTTTTTTTTGTCAAATATTAGAAATATTTTACAAGGAGCTGTTGAGAGAATCAGATTGAAATGAAATTATTTGCTTGTATTGCTCACTGCTTGCAAACAGGTGTTGCTCTAAACAATTCACTGGATTGGACATTCATGGATATTTCTGTTTTTCCCTTCCAGTTCAGGTTCTGCCCCCTGTTAACTTCACCCTCACAGTCCCTGCCTTAGCACAAGTGCTGCTACAGTGGGAACCAAACCCTGCTCAGGAACCAAACAACTCCACCATTAGATACGATGTGGAAATCCTGAGCCCCGAGCCAGAAGGGGTAAGAGAAAAAGTAAATCAAGGATCCTAAGAAGGCTAAATCCCTGCTACTCTCTTATCTGAACACGTGCTTTGGGAAGTGCAGAGATTCCCTCTCAGCCATCCTTACGGACACAGCCCTCGGGAATTGCAGTTTTCATCTCGAGGGGAGGATAGATCCTGCCTTTAATACTGGCTCCCCATTCAGCTCAACTCCCTGAACTCACCCCCTTGTCTGGCCCAGTCTTCGCAGGTGCCTTGTTTTGCCTCCCACCCCCTGTGGTGTTTATCTGATGTTTTTTATTTCCAGTATGACACCAAGAGGACTCACAGTGTCCGAACAGCAGCGCTCCACGACGGCTTCTCGGCGCGTGTGCGGACCCTGCTCCTCCAGGAGGGCCTTCAGAGCACCAGTGACTGGGTGGAGGGAAACCTCCCACCTCTGCCAGGTAAGGAAACCCAGGGAAGGGCTGCAGTTTGTGTTCTGCCCCAATCTATGGGCCAAACATTGAAAGGCGACAGGTTTAGTTCTTTAAAGTAAAAATACAGCAATTTCCGCTCTACGTGCTACAAAAGGATTCAGTCCAGATCTTCCTCTACTGCAGTGGAGCCCTGAGTACAATCTGGAGGTGCAAAATGCCAGTAACATCTCTAAATGTTCTAACAGTGCCTTGCTAAGGCTGAGTTAATCTAGCAGGGTGCACCTGAAGGTGTTGTTGCCTTTCTCCACATGAAATAAATTATGCTGTGTGGCACAGCTTTCCTCACTCTGCTTGGGAATCTGCATCCTTCCCAACCCACAGGGAGAGATTTGGGTGCAAGAGACACAGCTACAATGGCCCAAACTGGAATCAAAAAGGAAGAGAATTGGGTGCAGCAGACACAGATCTAATGGCCCAAACTGGAGTCAAAAAGAAAGAGAATTGGGTGCAGCAGACACAGATCTAATGGCCCAAACTGGAGTCAAAAAGGAAGAGAGTTTGGTCTAACAGACACAGCTACAATGGCCCAAACTGGAATTAAAAAGGAAGAGAATTGGGTGCAGCAGACACAGATCTAATGGCCCAAACTGGAATTAAAAAGGAAGAGAATTGGGTGCAGCAGACACAGATCTAATGGCCCAAACTGGAATCAAAAAGGAAGAGAATTGGGTCTAACAGACACAGCTACAATGGCCCAAACTGGAATCAAAGTGTTTTAGCAACAGGAGCTCGTTATGATTTTCGCAGTGAGGTTTTCTTTCTGTATTTCCTTGCCTCCCAGGTGCTGCAGAGACCTCTGTCACCAACCTGTCCTGTGTCACTCACGTCACCATCCCTGGCAGTGTCGCTCTCCGTTGCACTTGGCTCCCTGGCCAAGGGGCACCAGAAGACACCAAATACTTTCTGTTTTACAGGTTGGTGTTTGCTCCTTTTCCAGCCAGCAGTGAATTTCTTTAAGGGCACCCTGTCTCACCAGCATTTTAATTTAGGTATGGGGCACACACTGAGGAATGTCCCACCTACACCAAAGACAAGTGGAACAGGGACACCGAGTGCAGATTTGCAAGTACTCGGATCAAACCTGCTGGGATTGACAACCTCATTGTCATTCACATCAATGGCTCCAGCCAACGTGCTGCAATCAAGCCTTTTCAGCAGCTATTTAACCAAAATGCTATCGGTGAGTAGGAGTACAGTAAAAAGAACCATCACAAATGCCTAGCAGGATTGTCAGAATGTGAGGAAACGCTGTTGGGTTGAGTGGTTCTTGATGCAGGTGAAAGGATGTGTTGATTTTGTACAATCATCTTAAGGAAATTGGAAGAAATAACTGGATTGTTTTAGCTAAATTTGATTTTAATTATCTATTTTAAATTAGAAAATGCCAAAACTCAAAGTGAGTAAAGGCAATTAGTTATTCTGTTTGTTAGTCAAAGCATTATTCCCAATATTAATTTTCAGTTGATTCAGTCAATATACCTTAAAACACAATTTTTATTCCCCTTCATTTTGCAGCCTTTCTTTAAAAGGAATAGGACGTGGTGTTCAAGTTAACCCTGTGCTGCAAAGGGAGGAATTAGAGTATGGAATAAAAGGGAATATCAGCCATGATTGTCTATCACCTTTCATCCACACAAATAATTTACTTTCCCTCATTAGTTACATGCCTTTTTCTTTTTTGGTAAATAGATAACAGTTCTCTTTCTTGTGACTTCACTAAGAAAAAAAAAATCACATTTTCTTCTTAGAAATCATCCTCATAACAGCAGCTGAATTCCTTTGAATTTTTTCCATTTTTCAATAACTTTTCTGGCTACATCTGCATTTTCTTTTTCCTGGAAGTTTTTCTAAGTGTTCTATCATTAATTTAATACTTCTCTGGAAAATAATTTAATAAATTCCTCTTTCCCCAATAATCTAATTTTCCAAAACTTTTAAGTGGATTTTCCAAACTGTTTTCCTATAACTATTACCAGCAATGTAGTTATTCCTCCTAAATCCTTATCTTTTCAGTCCAAAAAGGGCAATAAATTCAATAATTATAGGTCTTGCTTGGAAACACTGTTAGGTTATAAAATGCTCCAATTTTTAGCATTTAAACTTGTCTCCATAAATAACCCACCAGCACAATTTTCTTTTTGCAGAGAAAGTGAATATTCCCAGAAATATCAGCATATCCCTGGAGCAAAATGATCTCCTGGCCATGTGGGAGAAGCCAATTTCTCCTTTCCACGAGGAATGTTTTGAATATGAATTTTATCTCACCAACCTGAAGTCAGGTAACAAGCAGGTAATTGCTCCTCCAGCATCCAGGATTATCCAGCATTCCCATCCTCTTCAGCTGGAATTTACCTTCCCCTTTTCCTCAATGGATCTGCAGCAAACCATCCCCAAGGAACTTGGGAAAGCAGGACAGAATTGGATTTATTCACTTGATGCATCTGGGTTCAGAACACTTTTTACCATCTGCATTGAGGATCTGGAGGAAGGATGGAAAATGGAGGCATTTCCCAGGAATTTTCCCTGGAATATTGGTGTGTCAGGAGAAGCCACACCTATAAAAACGGAGCTCTTACCCCCAAACCAAGTTCATAAAAAACAATAAGAAGAGAGCCATGGTTTAAATTTGCTTTCTGAATGGTTGGGCCTTCATTAACCTCTAAGAGCACAAATTGTTTTCCCAGCAGATCCTGAAAATCTCCTCGAGCAGCTTCCGAGTGCGGATCGATGGCAGCAGCAGCTATTCCATCAGGATCAGGGCCAACCACAACCACATCTGCCGTGCCAGGGGCTTCTGGAGTGACTGGAGTGACATCATTTATGTGGGTAAGAATTCCCATTTTTCCCTTGCCCTGTTTCCTTGCCAGTGCTGCCTCACCAGGAGCGGGTGCGAAATCCTGGGATTCTGAGAGGAAACAGGAAAACAGGGATTGGAAGGAAAAATATTGTTAATACCAAGAATGTTTAAATCTGTTCCATTGAAAACAAACTCCTTGCAAGAGGATTGGTTTTAGGCAATGCTTTGTGAATATTTCCAGAGGTTGCTTTAAACTCAAAGCCTTTTCTTGCATCTCTTCAGCTTTTCCAGGTGTTTCCCTGCCCTCATTGTGATTTTCATGCTGGAAATAAATGAGAGACCATTAATTCACTGAAAATATCTCACCCCTCTTATTCTGAGGGAGAAAAGAGCATGATTTTAGCATCTTTAGCATCTTTTTAACATCCCCATTGCTGGGGAGCAAATGCTGCCTCACCAGGATCGGGTGCAACATCCTGGGATTCTGATAGGAAACACGAAAACAGGGCCTTGAATTCAATTTACTGAAATTATCTCACCCCTTAAATGCTGGGAGAAATAAAGAACATGATTTTAGCATCTTTGGAGGCTGCTCATTTGCCCCACTCTGTTTTGTATTTCTTGCTTGCTGAACAAGTTGTCCTGGAAACAGCAGTTCCTTTATCACTGCACGTTATCAGCTGTTTGTTCTCAGACATCCTCCTCTGCTCTTATCTCTGGAGTTTCTTAACTTCCTTCAGAAATACTCTCTTACACTCTCCTGTTTACTACATTTCCTCTCTTGTATCATGAATTCAATTTCAGTTCAGATTTTCAAATTTGATTTCAAATTTTCAGTGTTTTGCCTCCTTTCTCCCTTTGACCTCCCCACCTGGCTCAAACAGCAAAGGTGGAAAATTAATTGATGGCAAAACAAAGTTGCTCTTCCCTAAAAATTTAAACAAATCTCAACAATATCCAAGGACAGGACAACTTAATTCAGTTTTGCTTATGCAAAGGAGTTTTTAGGGGCTTGTTGCAGTTCATTGGCACAATACAGGTTCCTGCCACTTTCTCAGCTACTTTTTCTCTCCTTCACATCAAAATAAAATTATTGTTGAAATCAGAAATTCAGTGCCATGGACACTCTGCTTGAAGTTCTACATTCCATTTCTTATTCTAGGTATCAAGTCTTCAAAATCTGCATGTTCATTTGTGATCTGAATACAACCACATTAAACAATATTGACAAGATTTAAATTCTAAACACATTTCAAATAATCTGTACTGAAATAATACATTTAATTTCTTTTTCCTCTTGAAATTCAGGGCAAAATAAACTGGGGAATTCCATAGCCTGGATTCTCACTCTGCTTTTTGTGTCCACGTCCTGCACATTGCTGCTTGTTGTTATAATATGCAAAATGTAAGTATTAGCATTTTTTAAATTACAATATAACCAAACACCAGGTATTCAACAGGCGTGGAAGAGTGTCACAAGCTTTGCATAATTCTGAGAAAAAGCTGAGTTTGCCTAAATATACAAAGCAAAAATAATCTGTCTCATTAATTATCAGTAATAACATTCAGCAAAATTGGTAGGGTGAGAGAATTATTCAATTTAATCTTATACAACAAACCCCTATATTGAGTGAGGTGAATTTGTTAAAATTTGTTAAAAATCTGTTTGTCCTTATCTCATTTCTTCACTTCAGTGCACCTGAGTGGGTCAGTGATTTCCCCAGGAATCTTCATTTCTCCCTGGTGAAAGCTGCTCAGGGCATCCCTCATGGCCAAAACACCCAGACCCCGGTGTTTGCTTTGAGTATTTGAAATATTGAATTTGTTTTTGATTACCCAGAGGCTCTGCATGCCATACAGCAAAGGCCAAAACTCCCCAAATGTGCAGTGAGGAAGCCCAGCCACACTTTGGATTTGTGTCAGTGCCAGTCAAATCATAAGTGAGGAATTAAAGGATCCATGTAATTAGAAATTCCTCCCTTTTGGGGAGCAAGCAGCAATCACCAGTGCACAACAAACACAGCTCCCCTTAATGGAAGTGCCAATTCCTTATTAATTTCTTTAGTGCCTTTTAATTTATTGGTCATCCTGATGCATCCTTGGCTGTTTTCCTCCCCGGGCTGTGTTTGCTTTACCCAGTGAAGGTCTGGTTCTGGGAGTGTTCTGGGAGGGTGGATTCTGTTATCTCAGCCTGTGTGAGCTGGTCCCAGGGCAGCTGAACCTGCAGAGCTCTGCCAGCAAAATTGGTAGCAGCAGCAGCTCAGATGGAGTCCCCAGGAGTTCATTCCTGTGTCACACACTTGTCCCCAGCCTTGATGTCTGGCTGAAAATCCCCACATTTGTCTCACTTACATGATTCTTTTATGGGTTTACCTGGAGCTGGAGGTCTTCCCCTGCTCCAGAAACTTCTCCAGCTCTCTTTGGGACAGCAGAACCAACACCAGGTAGCAGCAGTGACACTGCTCCACGTTTTCCTGTGGAGTTCTGCAAGCATTTGAAAATTACCTTAACCACACCTGGAGATCCTGGAACACACACTGGGGGAGAAATAAACCCAGGGTACAATTCTGCTCAACTCAGAGATGCTGTCCTAGTGCATTTTATGATTTTAATCCAAATTTCAGGGAGTTTTTCCAGGTTCAGCTGCTTGGGGCTACCTTGGTTGCTTCCAGGAGTTTCTCTCCAGTATAAAATTCCCCAACACCCAAAGCCTCATTACTTTCTCTTTTTGCCAACGTGATGAAAATTTTACCTCCCTGCTACACTGAATTTCATGGAGCTGCTCACCTTATTCCACCCTTCCCTGCTGCTCCTTGCTCCTTCTCCAATCCCCAGCTTGCCCTGGGAGGATAAGAAGTGTAAGAAGATGAAACACAGGGTTGTACCTGCAGATATTAAAAAAAGAAAAATCGAGCAGGTTTCCTAGATCACACTTTCATTAGTACTCTCTGTTTTTACCGCTCCTGAAAATTCACAAAGTGCACTCTGCAATTCAAGCCACGGAATCGTTTCAAATTTCATGTGATTTGCAGCCATTATAAGGAATTTCATTAGAGCAAAGAGGTCTATAAATTTCTGTGTGTACTCGCAGGCATCAGGGATAAAGCCCAGCATTTGGGAGGAGTGCTGCGAGGCAAAGGGGCCCTCTGGGACTCTTTGGGCAGGCTTTTCCCTTCACTCACGAGCAGAGGCTGATGGGGTTAGAGTTGTGATAAAAACCACAGTTGAATGTTTTCCTGGTTTGCCCTCTGCCTTTAGGAGTGAGCAGCTTTATTTCCCCAGCAATAACATTTTCTCCTGGAGGTGAGCCCACAGGAGGATGGAGAGTCCCACTTGCTCTGGCATGAGGGCACTCAGTGCCCTCCACACCCCAAAATCAGTGTGGCCATCCAGGCACCCCCTCTTCTGCACCCCTCAGCAGTGCAGGAGCAGCAGCCTTGGAAAAACTCCACGGGGAATCTCAGGGGAGGCACTCTGACATCGAGTTAAAACAAACACTTCCTCAGTCTCCTCACAGAGCAAGGAGAGCTTGTTCTCCTGCTTGTTTCTCTTTGTTCATCTCTGTCCTTTCCATGTCAGAGCCTGTGGGAAGAGTGGAAATTTTGGGAAGACAGACACAACACAAAACCCAGAGAGCCTGAAATGCTGATTAAAGGCACGAGGGGCCCGTGGGGTGTGCCCAAGGCCTGAAGGTCCAAGCAGTGATAATGGAAAAAAAGATGTGCCCTGACCTGTGTAGGCACTCATACCTGGGGTGCTTTTTGTGACAAGATCTTTAATCACATAACTCCGACTTTTCAGTAACCTCCAAAAAAGAACAGAACCCTTCTGACCCCAGCAACTCCTCCCAGCAGAGACCTGAGGGGCAAAGCAGCCCCCATGGACACCCTTCTGCCTCATTTCTCACGGGCATTTGTGCACTCTTCCTTAAATGCTCCCCTTCCAGAAGTGACGTGTAATTTATGCTTTTTGCTGCCTCAATAAATTATTTTGATATGGCTCCATCAAAATCTTTTATTGGCAAACAGCACGGTGAGGAACACACCAATTCCAAGTGGAACCTGCCCTTGTTGGGTGCTTTGCACAGCAGTGGCAAAAACCAGAGCTGAAATGAGCTGCAGGTGGAATGATGAGGCCTTTTGATAAGTTTGGGAGAGCTGGTGAAGTGCAGGAGCTGTGGAGACAACAGTGCAGAGCTATCCTTGGTAAGGGCACAAGGACCCTGAGGAGGAGAGCTGGGAGGTGATGGAGATGATGCCAGGCACTGCCATTACAATGTTGGCACCCATCCTGCCCCTCTGCTGAGCTCCAGCAGCAGCCACTGTCCTGTCCCACCCCGGTGGTGGGGAGCAAACAGCCTGGCTGCTCCTTTGCACCCAGCAGTGGCTCTGCTGTGTCCAGCATTTCAACAAAAAAATCCAAATGTTTCCCCCAAAACACCTCACACCCTGTTTGTTCTGCCCGTGTTCCCATCTGTGGCTGTGCCATTCCCTCACACAGCCTCACCCCCTGCAGCAGAGGGGATCCCAAAGCTCCTGTCTGTGGGGTGGGCAGTGCTGTGGCCCTTCCCTTCACCTGATAATCACTGAAGCATCAATGTCACCTTCAAGGCAGCAGCAGCTCAGCCAGGAAGGTTTAGCTCCAAGCTGATAGACAGAAAATATTATTCCTCCTCACCAGGAGAATGGTAATAGGATAAAGGTAAACTTGACAGAACTCAGAAAGCTTCTGGAAGAAGAATAGTCCTAAGAACATAAGCACTGAACTAAGCAGACATCAGCTGCTGGAATAAATGAGCCAAGACTCCATTTTCTTCATGCAGAAAGCCAATTCTATATGCACAAAGCTCATATTTATAGGAACTATCAGAAGGCACTGTGTTAAACCTCACTGGTCAGCAATTCAGTGAAACTCAGTTCATTGGTCAGTAAGGGCTGTTGTATATGTCTGTCAGATTTTCTCTCTCCAGATATGTTTACATCTTTCCTTTGTGGGTTCTCATGGGACAGTTCTCATTGTTTACACAAGGTGCATTTGTTGTTCACCCTCAGAACAGATTGTTGTGTTAAAGGAACTTCTCATTCTCGGAACAGCTTCACTGGGAGCTGGCAAATTGCTTGTTAGCTGCACTTAGATGACAATGTTAGCAATGTTTGGCAATGTTAGCAGAGCGAGGCCTCATTTCACAAGGCCTTTCTTTTATAATTCTTCCACCTGTCCACGACAAGCAGCCAGGGGGATTGCCAGAAATAAACGGGTCCCAGCAGCCCCACACCCTGAGCACGACTCTGCCTCCTCCAGCACAGACCCTGGGTACAAATTCTGGGCTGAGCAATCTTCACTGGGGCCAAATTCCCATCAAAACCTGCCCCTTTTGGACGTGGTGCCACCCAGGGCTGCAGCCAGCCCGAGTGTTTTGGCACCTGGGATGTGAGACCTGAGCTCTGGCACGTATCAAAGACATGGAAAAGTTCCCTCTACAGCACCTGCTGTCACAAAGCCCCTGTGCTGTGAGCCCAGGCAGTGTCAGGGCTCTCACAGGGTGTTAGCAGCAGGAGTTATTACAGCACTGAGCTGAGCCATTTGCTGTCAGCCATCCCTGCTGCCCGCTCCCGGCCCCCTTGGCACACAATTATTTGTGTTTATGTGCAGAAGCCAAAGCCTGAGCACGAGGCAGCTTGTCTGGGCTGTCCAAACGAGGTACATGACAGCAGAGCCCTCGGGAAGAGCAGCAGCTGAACAGACAGATCAGAGCCATTCCTTCCTCTCCAGACAGCCCCAAAAGCCCTGGCACGGATGGGAGCAGCAGAGGGAGAGGCTGGGGACAGCCTCAGCCACCTCCTCCGTGTCACCTGGCTGTCCCCAGGGCACTGAGGTGTCCTGTGAGGGATGGCCCAGCTGCCCAGCCCCAGTGGGGACCATTATCCCTGACTGGAGGTGCTGCAGGCTGACCTGGCTGCTCCTGGGGCTGCTCCTGGGGCTGCTCCTGGGGCTGCTGCTGGGCCCCTCATCCCCCAGGAACAGCCCCAGCAGCTCTCCCACATCCCTCCACTGCTGTTCCTTACAGAAACCACGTTTGGAGGAAGCTGTTCCCACCAATCCCGACACCCAGCAACAAATTCCGAGACTTTTTCCCAGTTGACTACGAGGTAAAATAACGTTTGTTTGTTTGTTTTTTAAACTAAAATGAATGCTTGTGTTTGTATGCTATTTCTCTGTAAGGCTGAGAGCAAAGAGGGTCAGAGAATCATTAAATCTCGAAAAGATCTCTAAGGTCATTAAGTCCAACCCATTGAATTTGGCAATTCCTGAGGCTGTTTTTGCCATCCTGACTGCTGTGGTGGATTCTCACCTCGCTTCCTTTGCCCAGGACAGGTCCCAGTCTGCCGCAGCTCTGGGTCTGGCTTGGTTTGCAGATGTTGTGTTTTGGGAAGGGTTAAAAATGAGCAGAAGGAATAAATGCTGTTGTGGAGGCTCTGTTCCTATACACTGAATTCCAGAGCCGTGGCTCTGCCTTTTGTAGGGAAATGCAGTTTCTCCCCAGGCAGACAGAGAGCTCTGCCTTGGCAGGGACTGCAGGGTGACTCCTGGAGAGCTGATTTTCTTCAGCCTAACAATTCAAAATGTTTTGCTCCTACTGTTAAGCTGGACTTAAGCCTTTCTGCATTTGCTGTTACTTCTGATAAATACATTTATCTTACAGATAAGATAAACTCCTCATTGTCTGCTCAGGGGAAGGGCTGCTCAGCAACTTGATTTTCGTTTGTCCCCTTGGAACAGGAGTTTGATTTTTTGCATATTGTTCTTACTTCATGGTCTGGTCGAGGAAACAGGCTTAGAAGATTACCATATAATGTTTGCTTTTAATTAAATGGTGCAAAATACCATGACTTGGGGCATCACAACTAAGACCATGAGAAACAGCAAACATTAATGCTGCAGCTGGTGAATGTGAGCTTGCAAAGGCAGGTTCACATTGTCAGGAGCAGCTCTGCCTTGTTTTTTTTGTCCCTTTACTCAAAGTGAGCTGCCTGTGGCAGGTGACACCAGCCAGAGGCTTTCTGCTGGCACCATAGCCCCAAGGCTGGTGGCACTGGCCAGGAGAGGTGACGTGACCCTGCTGAGGTCACCAGGGAGAGGGAAGATGTTTGTTGGGGACACTCAGTTCCCAAATTTGGTGTAAACAGGGGTGAGGTGACGAAATCCCTGCACGGTGGTGGTGGCCCATGGGAACCTGCTTGTCCCTGCTCTGTCACCTGCCACCCTGCAGGGCTCCCCAGCAGCTCAGCCACTGCTCCTGCCTCCTTCTGCAGCTCTGAGCCCTGAGCTGAGCTCCTCTGGGCAGCTCTGGTGGGATGTGGCCCCATAAATGGGCTCTGCTGCCTTGTTTTCAGAAAATTCCTGTGCCTCCAGCCAGGATCCCTCACTGAAGAGTGGTCAGGCCCTGGAGAAAGCTCCCCAGGGAAGTGATGGAGTCACCATCCCTGGAAGAGTTCAAACCCCACTCATTTTTTGGATGTGGCCCTCTGTGATAGGGTTTAGTGGGTGTGGTGGGATCTGATTGAGGGTTGGACTTGATGATCTTTTCCAGCCTTAATGATTCCATGATTCTGTGCCCTCCAGCTTCTCCTGGGCTCTTTGTCCTTGGCTACAGGGGTGGCCACTGTGGTAAAAGGGGAGTTTGGGGGTGCAGGTCTTGAGGCACAGAGGATGAGCAGCTCTGTGAGAGCTTCACTGGGGAGTGAAAACCCTCCTGCTGAACCCAATGGTTCTGAGCTGCTAAACCATGCACATTTTGGGTTAATCCCTCTCTAAATGCCCCAATTTGAACTCTTAGCTCTCCCCTAGCCCCTGTCCCCCTCCCAGCTCCCAGCTCCAAGGGGTGTTTGCTTTGCAGAGAGCACGGACCTGCACCAGCTCCACGGAGACCGAGGTGGGCAGCCTGGCTGGAGGGCTCTCCTGCACTGTCCTCGATGACTCCGTGTTCTGAGAGGCTCCACTCCATCACCCACCAGCGCTGGACAGGCTCTGGGTCCCCCCTCTGTGTCCCTGTCCCCAGTGGGGAGGAGAATTTGCCTCCACCAGGTGCCTCGTTACCCAACAGAAAGTGCCAGCTCGAGCAGGAATGAAGTTCATGGCACAAGGGAAAAAAAATAGCTTGGGAAAAAGCAAATGGGTTCATTTTTTTTTCTGGTTGGCAGCTTAATCTTTTGGCTGTTTGTTTTACCTTGCTCTGACAGCTGGAGATGCAGGCTGGGTTTGGCACGGCCCTGAGGGTGCAGCAAGGTGGTCCTGGCAGTGACCAAGAGGGGCCAAACACTGGGAAAAGAAGAAAAAAGCTGTGAAGCACCCAGTGCTGTCACCCCAGTGCTGTCACCCCAGTGCTGTCACCCCAGTGCTGCCACCCCAGTGCTGTCACCCCAGAGCTGTCACCCCCAGTGCTGTCACCCCCAGTGCTGTCACCCCAGTGCTGTCACCCCCACTGCTGCCACCCCAGTGCTGCCACCCCCAGTGCTGCCCAGCAAGGTCACCATGAGAGCAGGGACACTCACCTGGCCTTTGCTGATACACTTTGCAATGAAACTCTGAATTCCCACCTGAAAAACATCCGTGGAAAGGCAGTTCCTGGGTCAAGGCAGGTGTGACTGTGCAGCCAGCCTGCCCTGTGTGGGGACAGGGCCTGGCCAGTGTCCCCTGCCCTAATCTCGCTTTGTAAGCGATCCCAGCAGCATTTTGGGGTGGAGGGGAGCACCTGGGAGCAGCTCAGGTGGCCAGAGCAGGGCGCTGATCACACCAAGGCTGTGGTTTGATCCCTGCAGGGACCACTGCACTCAATCTTTGTGGGTCCTGTCCAACTCAGAATATTCTGTGGTTCTCTGATCTGTCTCAGGGCTTTATAAAACACCAAAAACTTCTGGATTTTGTTGGTTATTTAAGACAAAAGTTTGTTTGCTCGTGCACCTGCTGTTCAGTTAGAGCCTGGCTGCTCCTGTGAGCAAAGCTACGCTGTGCCTGCTCCTCGTGTAGCACATTTCAGCACAAACCAGAGCTTCACCTCCTGCTGAGGGAATCCTGCTGGGACGGGGGGATCCCTGCCCGGGTGCTGCTCCCAGGCTGGCACAGGGCATTCACAGGGGGCTCCTTTCCCGTCCAAGGCTCTTTTTCAGGCTCTCACATCAGCTGGCAGCATCTGCAGGAGGGCAATGAGGGATTGTTTGTGCTTCCTGCCACGAGGGATTAAAGCTTGAGTGGGGGCAGAAAGAAAAATAAAGAGAGAAATGGCACAAACAGACAAACTTCCTCAATTGCACGGACAAAACAAACCAGCCTGGGAACAGAGAGTTTGCAAATGTGAAGTCATGAAAGAAATGTGCCAAGGACTCCCTGGTGCTGTGCAGAGTCTGAGCTGCAGCCAGCTGGGCTCCTCCTGGGTGTGCAGCCCCAGCAGCTCTGCAAATCCAAGCCCAGCAGTGCAGCCTGCTTTTCTTTGTTCTCTGTTGTTCCACCTTAGATGACCTGGCTTTGAGACAGCCTCAGCTTCTGATTTATTTCCCTGTGTTCTGTGGGAGCTCCCAAATAAACCTCCTGCCCCAGACCTCGGGCTTTGACCTCCCTGGCTGTGGCCTCTGAAGTCCTCCTGGTCTTGCAGAATTCCTTCCAATTCCAAGAAACCTCCTGTCCATGGAGCTGGGTTAAACATGTTAAAAAAAGAATAAAAATAGAGGTTTGATCCAGCCAATAAGCTCTTTGGAAGGTGCCTAAAGAAATGGAGTTCCCAGATACTACAGACTAAAAATAATTATAATAAATGAGTCAGTTCTCATCTGGGTGAAGCAGCATTGCTCCTTCAAAATTAATGTAGCTCATTAATATAACGTTTGTGCCTCCAAAGTCTCTCCTGCATGTGCTTTTAATGGATTTGAGGGGCCCAACTTTAACACTCTAAAATCAGAATTTCATTGGTAAAATCCTAAAAATGAGACTAAAGAGAATTCACTTATTGAATTGTATTTAATGTCATGCTTTCAAGTGACCTAATAAATAAAGTTTCTCCCTGGACCTCTATTCCCATTAAGGCAAGCTACTGCAGACATGAATGCAATATATTTAAATATATTTTTCCTGTCAGGTCCTTGGTATTTCCAGGATGAGTCCTCCTGGGGACAGGCAGGGCTGGAAGGCTTGGAGAGCCAGCAGCCACACTTCTACTCATGCTAGCAAATCAATCCAAGCTGGTGTAAAGCAGGAGCAGCTGCATTTCCCCAGGCAGGCTGCAGGTCCAGGGGTGGGCTGGGATCTCCCATCCTGAACCAAGGCTGCAGGATGAGGACAATTCCTGGCCAAGCTCCTCCTCATGGTCATGATCCCTGCAAGAAAATCTTCATTCCAGGCAGCACAGGGGGAAAAAGGAACCTGTCCAGGATCCCAGGCCCCCTCCAGGGCAGTGCCAGGTGTTGGCACCACCACACCAGATCCCACAGCACAGAATTATTCATTCCTCTTTTTTTACCCTTCAAGCCCAGCTCCCAATCCCCTCATTCCTCCTGCCCAGCTCTCCCCTGCTCCCTCCAGCAGAGCAGCCCCAGGAGCAGCTCCTCACCCGCCTCTGGAAATGACAAGTTTACTTTTCTTTTGCAAAATGGAATTTTTTACAGTCTGGGCTATTTCCCTGCCTCGCTGATTGCAAAGTGCAGCATTTCTCCTTTGAAATGCAGAGAGCCCCGTTCAACCCTGAAAGGATCACAAATGTGGCTTGGCTGGATTCAGTGGTTTCAAGCCTTGCTCCCCAAATCCTCAGGAATCCCCAGGATGGGCAGAGGCAGTGCCTGGAGGGGCTTTGCTGCAGCCACAGGGTCAGAGATGCTCCAGCACCATCCCCATGAGCTTGGACAGCTCACAGCTCTACAAAACAAACCCAAAATTCACCTGCTCACAGTTCTTGGTCTGCTTTGGGAGCAGAATTAGACCATCAATAGATTTGTTTTTTTTTCTGTCTTCACAAAGCTCTGATTTAAACCAACTCTTGTATCTTCACATCAGTGACAGTCTCAGCAGGCTCTGCAGGGAAATTTCTCACTGGGCAGAACAAAAAGTGGAGGAAAAAGGCTCCTGGAAGACAGGTATCTTTACAAATGACAGAATATTTATTACCAATACCTTTAAAAAAAGATTACATCTGCTAGATCACTGATAAATATCATTTACACCGGGGAGAAAACTACAGAAGCTTTTTTTTTTAATTTCACTTTTCTTGGTTTTGTGGATTTTTTTTTTAAAGTTTTTTCTTATTTTATTTTTTTTTTTACATAGAAGTAACCATATCAAACTAAGAAAGGAACACAGCTTGAAATACTGACAATATTTCTCTGGTCAACACCCCTGACTTTTACACAAGTGGAATCCTGATTATGAGTTACTGAATAAATATATTTAGAAGGTCTAAAAGTTAACTGTATTATTTTGTAAGCAAAAAAGACAAGTTACAGGCAAATTCAAGCTATCAGGAGAAAAAAAAAAAAAAATTACCACTGCAGCGCATTGAAAGTTGAAAATTGTATAGAAAATTCCATTGCCTTTTCCAGCGTTATCCCGTCTGAACTTACAAAATTCCCCGTAGTAACAAACAGTCCTTCTCTTGAGAAGAATTATTCCAGTGTGGATAGCGTCGTTTTCTGCTGTGACTCTGTTCTGCCTCCAGGCCTCTGGGAAGAGTTTCTAAGGAAAGGCAAACTTCCAGCAGGGCTCCCCGGGAAATTCCCGCTTTTCCACGATAGCCTGGAGCCGGGGCAGCCCCGCTCCTGCTCACATTCCCAAGCCTTGTCTGGAGAGTGGAGCTCCCAAGGATGAGGAGTTGTGTCCCAAACCGTGCTCTGATAGGAGGGGGATTAACCCCCGCAGCTGAGGAATTTCCTGGGAATTAGGTCTCCAAAGGGTTGAGCTGGGCGTGAGAGCCGTGGCTGTCCCGTTGTGTCACCGCTGGCAGGATCTTCACTTTCTCACCCAATTTTTGATGCTAATTATGATCAAGGCAAAGCAATTCCACGGCCCCTCCTCGCTGGAATATTGGCTACGTGTCCTGTAGTCCACAGCCAACCAAAACCCACGCGGTTTTCCAAAATTCTGCTCTTCTGTTTGGAGTTTGTCCTGCCCAGAGCTCTGGATAAAGCCTGTGGAGTGGCTGGAACTGCCAGTGAAACTCAGCCCGTCACAATCCGGGGCTGGAGCAGCTCTGCCCTGTCAATCTGTACAGTCAACTCCAGCCAGTTTGCCAAGAACAACTTGGAACTCTCTGTTGTAAAGGAAAAAATCCCAAACAATATTTTCGTGATAATGTCGTCCGTAGCATTTTATAGCAGAGGAAAAAAATCAATATCTACATCATATGTTAACTTTAAAAAATTCTATAAAACACTAAATATATAATAAAAAATATGCATATAAGGACATATGTAAACTGCTTTGGTAACATCGTATTACAGATGTTTTCAGTGCATTGCAGAGTTTCCAAGGAAACTTCAGACAAAGCTATATTTGCTTTGAGGAAGTACTGTATAATGCCATTCCTAAAGAAGCATAAACATTTTTTTTTTTCCAGTAGTAAGATGTACTCAAACCACAATATTACTTAGTACTGGGTGTCTCCAAAACGACTAGCTAAATGTTGCTTATATTATAAAGAAGAAGTCCTGGGTGTCACTGTTGTCATAAACTGGAGCGGGCTGTGAGGGAGATCATGATTGTGCTGAGGGCTGACAGCGTGCAGGCGCTCGAGGTCGACGAGCCCGAGCCTCTGGCGTAGGCATCTGACAGGGGAGAGGGGGAAAAGGAGCCAGAGGTGAGCAGAGAACAATCCCTGAACTCTTCCCAAACCCACCTCCCCCGGGGTTTAAATTCCCTTTCCTCCCTTAAAGCACAGCCCCCTCCTCCACAGTTTCAAACTGAATTTTCTGGGTTCATTTCAACTCCTGCCCCCATTGTGTTGAGACTCCTCTCTGTTATTTCACACGCTGCCTCCTTATCATTTTGGGGTATTTTTCCACAATTGCACCATGTTCCAGCTGTTCCTTGTGACTCCCACCCTGGAGGAGCCGTGTACCTGCTCCGTGACCCTGGAGCCAAATGGGAGCTGGCGTGTCCCAGCTCCCCTTCCCTCTCCTGTGCTGCTGATTAAATTCCTCTGCATGGTTTACACAGCCACGGTGGGGACAACTCTGCTCTCACCCAGGGTTTTTTTTTTACATCGCTGTAATTTTAATGCCATATTCCTGCATTGCAGAGGCTCCTGATTTAATGCAGCTTATAAACTGGGACATTATTAATGGAAGATGGGACACGGAGATTTTGCAAAAGCCATGTTGTGTAATAAAATACTCTTTGTGTTTGTTCTCCTACACCACCTCATCTCCCTAAATAAATATTTATGCATCCAGCACACAATGGGAGGTGGCTGTACAGTAGCCTTATAGATTTAGAAGCCTCTGCATGTATTTGGTTTTAGTGAATTGCAGTGAAACAATACATCCAACGCATGGAGCGGAGAGGGGAGAGTGCCTGCAAACCCTAAACACAAATAAAACCATTTGGGATGGCATTTCTCATGGCTGGAGGATGAAACCAGAACTGGGGGGACTGGCACATCTGCTGGTGGCACCCTGTGGCCCAGAGCCCAGTGCCTCCCATCCTTACTGGAAATCTTTGGGATTCGGATTTGCTCGCTGCTGCTGCCGTCGCCGCCGTCGCTGAAGGGTTTGATCTCGATGATGTAATCCTCATCAAAGGGCAGGGACAGCTCCACGGAGGTTTTGTTTGTCTCAATGACAGACGTGCTGCTCTGCCTGTTCCACCTGTACAGAACCTGCACGGGGAGAGAGGGCAGGGGCACAAAGGGCAGAGCTGTCCCCAGAGCTGTCACCTCCGGGTGTCCAGAGGTGCTGCTGCTCTTTTCCTGCCCCTGGTGCTCAGGTGTGCTCTGGTCACACAGGGGACACGTGGGATTTGCTGGGGACACCAGCACAGAGGTGGCAGGGAGGTGACACTGGCGGAGGATGATGCTGATCAGCAGCACCCAACATGGCACTGATACCTGGTGGGGCCCCTCAGAGAAACATTTACCCTGGTCAAGCTAAAATAAACCCTTAAAGACATAAAAATTTCTTTATAGAGGTCAGAAACTCCTTATTATGCTTCTTCTGGAAACTGAGCTGGGATATTTGATGCAGTGCCACCAATGGTTTCCCAGAATAAATGACTTTTGTGAATGACCTTCTGAGCTGTGGGAGTTGTACTAATTTACATCATAAATTGTGACATAAAATACAAGGTTTCTAGGCAAAAAGAAGAAAAATAGGCAATATTTTGCTATGATTCAGGAAATAAATCCATGTGGTTGTGCTATTCTTACAGTAAGTTAAAGGAGGATGTTTTAGAAACCCTCTAGATGCTTTTCCAGGGTGGTGAGCTTCTCTCTCCCTCTTTCAACTGACTCCTTAATTTGCATTTCAAACCTAAAATACGTAGTGAAAAGCTGGTCCAGATTGCTGAGGTTCATCTGAGGTTTGGACTGAACCCTGAGGAATTACTTGTGTTACAGAGCACCAAAGACACTTAAAAGTTGGTGCAGGAGTTGAGGGGAGCTGGCACAGGCTCGCCAAGCTGCTGGCATTCCAGACTGGGAATAAAACGTGGAGCATGGCCAGGTCCTTCACTGGCTCAGGCTCTGGTGGGAAATGTTTGCACAACTCCAACCCCAGGGCAATGTCTTCTTGGGCTAAATGAAACCCTGGTGGAAGGTGATGGAGCTGAATTCTTCCCAAGGTTTCTCTCGAGTTAAATTATGTCCTATTAAAACTGCTTCTAATGAGGATTCTCTTTCTTCTCCTCTTGGCTTGGCTTTCTGAAGGAAATGGGAGCTATTAAAAAACCCATTTGATTTATCTGCAATTAAGGATCCAAGCACAGCCTTTGGGAAGTTTCCATGGGAGGCAGGAACAAAGTCCTGCAGGAAAAACGCACTCACAGGGCTCACAACAGGGCATGGCTCTGGTTTTGGGAGAATGCCCCAGATCTGACCTGGGAAATCATGCAAGTCCCATGGAAATACTCACTTTGTAGCCTCTCACTTCTGACTCGTTGTCCAAGGCTTTCACCTGGTCCCAGTTCAGGATGATCTTGGAGTCGGATGAATTCCACACGATGTTCCCGGGGGGCTGACTCGGGGCTGCACCAAAAATCAGACAGCACCAGGTTACTGAGGAGAATCAATCCCAGCTGGATCCCTTCCAGTGCCAGTGGGGCTCCCACCAGCACAGCTGAGCCTGCCCAGAGCCTGTCCCTGGAAAAGCTAACGAGCTGCTCCACTGATCTGTGTCCTCAAGGTCACGGGAGGTGTGACACGACACGGGGCTTTAAATGAAAAAGGGATTCAGTCAGTTGCTCGACATGCCTGAGACCAGAGGAAAAAAGCCCTCTTGAACACTGAGATAAATATTTAATTTGCCTGCACAGCTGTGATTTCGGTTTTGCATGCTCTGCTTACCTAACACCGGGAAGAACCTCACGAAAAAAAATAAATTAAAAAGGCTGAGCAGGGTAAATCTGCACAAAAACCTGGCAAGGAGGAGTCTGGCAGCTCCTTGAGGCTCAAGAGAGCTGGGAAATGAGAGAGGGGAGCAGCGGCCGGGCCCTGCCAGGGCGTCCCCGCCAACACTCACGTGGCTTTTTGGTGGTGACGTTGACGGCGGCGCTGGAGGGGCCGGTGCCAGCCGTGTTGTAGGCCCTGACTGCCAGGTGGTAGAGGGCATTGCCCCTCAGGTTGCTGACTTTGGTGGATGTTTGGTTCCCCACCGTCCGGACCCGCTTGGCGTTCTCCTCCTTCTCGTCGTGCCGCCAGCAGCGCACCTGAGGCAGAGCAGGGCTGTGGCAGTGCCCACCCCAGAGGGGATGGCAGCACCCCTTTGCTCCTGTCACCAACCCCGATCCCAGGGAGCATCCCAGCTCTCCTGCTCCCTGCCACCATCCCTGGCCCTGCTGGGGACCAGCCCGGCTGCAGCGCTCCCTCGCCAAGCCTGGCCATGGCAGCACCCTCAGACAGGGCTCTGCTCCCAGCAGATCCCACACAGAAAGGTGGGATTTTAAACTTTGTGAGGGAACTGTGGGATTTTCAACCCTATGAGGGAACTGTGGGATTTTCAACCCTGTGAGGGAACTGTGGGATTTTCAACTCTGTGAGGGAACTGTGGGATTTTCAACCCTGTGAGGGAACTGTGGGATTTTCAACCCTGTGAGGGAACTGTGGGATTTTCAACCCTGTGAGAGAACTGTGGGGTTTTTAACCCTGTGAGAGAACTGTGGGGTTTTTAACCCTGTGAGAGAACTGTGGGGTTTTCAATCCTGTGAGAGAACTGTGGGGTTTTTAACCCTGTGAGAGAACTGTGGGGTTTTTAACCCTGTGAGAGAACTGTGGGGTTTTTAACCCTGTGAGAGAAATCTCTGTGCACTAAAGAGGCAAAGGGAAGCAAGCCCATTTTAGGAACACACCCATGGCAGGAGGAGCAGCACGAGGACATCTCTGTGTCCCCTCAAGGCTTGCTGCTGAAAGGACCCTGCATTCTGTTTCCCATACCTCATATCCCTGTATTCTTCCTTTGTGCTGGTTCTCCCACGGGGGAGCCCAAGAAACTTCGACGTCCGAGGCAGAAAGGCTTCTGGCCAAAACAGTGGTTGGGGCTCTCGTTGGCTCTGGGCAATTAAAAATAGAAGTAAGACTTTTCAATTCTATGTTCAGTTAATCCCAAACATCAGGGGATTTGTTTTCCTCATTGCACAAGGAAGGAAGCAAACAAATGTCCACGTTTCAAAGTGATGGCCTGTCAGGCTGTGCCAGGCCTCTCCCTCAGAAATAATAAGATGTCATTACTAAACTCAGCCCAGGATACCATGTTCTGTAATTAGGACAAGTGGGAACATTTTCTAATCAGTGGACATTAATTCATACTAAATCTCTGCTGAATTTTTCCCAGATTACATATTACTTTTCCATTAATATCAAAAGATTTCATTACGATTAACGTTATTTTAATGACCGTGGAAAGAATTAATCACGGTTTGCCATTTATTATAGAATCAGAGCAAGGCTGAGGTATCAAAGGATGTGTCAAGGTGGAGACCAAACCCTTTCAGACCCTGCAGCACGGGGGGAGGGAGAGGGGGTGGACAAGGCTCATCTCTATCTATGCCTTGTGGAGGCTGAGCTGGAACAGAGGCTAGACAGGAAAAGGATAAAATGGGGATTTATTAAAATTCCTCACTGGGCACAGCTGGGCAGCACAAGAGCCTGGCTGGGCCACACCCAAGGTGAACCCAAAATGGGCACAAAATGGATATGACTGATCATGAGGCCTCACACTTTTATAAGTTTTGGTCCATTTGCATATTGGAGTTAATTTTGCAATTCTAGCTCCAGCTTATGAAGCTCCATCCTCCTTATTTTTTTCTCCTCACTTCACCATTATTTGTGCTCTTGGACCTAAGAGTCATCCTTGGTATCAAACCAGAGAAAGAACTGTTTTGTCTCCCTACTCTGCGAAGAGAGCTTAGCAGCACTCCAAACCCCAAAACTACCCACCGAAACAGCCCAGAACCCTCAAAATAAAAAAAAGCTAAAACTTGGAGGCAGCACCACCTTCCTCTGCCGAGTAGACCACGGTGACGGGGCTGAAGGAGCCCTCTCCCTTGTTGTTGTAGACGCCCACTTTGACCTCGTAGGGCGAGAAGGGCGGCAGGCTCTCGTTGCGGAACACGTAGCGGGCGGCGTCCGGCGAGGCCACCACCGTCTGCATCCAGCTCACCGTGCCCAGGGGCCGGAAGGCCACCACGTAGCCAAAGCCACCCCCGTTCTGCAGCTCCTCGGGCACTGTCTGTGGGCAGGGACAAACAGAGTCACAGCCGCAGCACGCACCGGCTGCCCCGCGTACGCGATGCTTTGTTCATTACTGCTATCCGTTATTATCTATAATAATATATTTACTATCATTTCTACTTTAAAACAAAGGCCTTATAAAATCTAAGTTTGTATTTTAGGTTCAGGCCCTGCTAGCAGCAGCTCGTGAGTTTCCTGTAGTGGTTCAAGTTCGCTAATTTGGGATTTTTCAGCTAACGTAGCAGTTTGTGTGGTGGGTCTATTTCTCGCTGTGAGGTAGAGTTAGGGGGAAAAAGCAAAGCGGGTTAAACTTTGAAAGGTATAAAGAAAATTTATTAACAAAACTAAAAGTATAAAAACATCAGAATGAAACCTTCAGAACACTTGTCCTCCTCCTTCTACACTGTTTTTTCTTTCTTACTGACACAAACTTTTCCTTATTTTTCCCATAAGGAACAATCCTAAGAATGAAGGCAGTTAACACAACAACCTTTTCAATTAAGAAAAATAAGTTTGTGCCTGCATAAACAATAAATCTATCCTATGAGGAAGACAGGTAAATAATCCAAAAATAGGGAGATTTGATAGATAGGCAGAATGCCATTTATCAATATCCAATTTTACCAATAATCAATGAATTGAGTAGCAAGAAAACTACTAGACAATTGGAGTTAAACATGAAAACTGTATAAAAATGAGTTATGTGAATAAAGAATTGGCTTTTCTGCATGCAGAAACTGAGTCCTGTCTGCTTTATTGCAACACCTGGCTGCACCCCTGAGATTCCTCTTGGTTCTCTCCGTTCATAGCTTGCACTTGATGACCTCAGAGGTCTTTTCCAACCTCGTTAATTCTGTGATTCTGTGAACACAGCGCTGGAGATGGAGGTGCAGGAGGTGCTGTGTCTCATCCAACCTGAATTCATCCCATCCTGCCCAGAGCCTTTCTGCTCCATCAAAGGGGAGCAGCACCTCCAGAAGATCCTTCTCCTAAAGCTAATTTCCCTTCCCTCCCTGCCTAGATGGGGAGTCACTGCTGATGTGATTTTAGGCTTTGTGAAGAGCCTGAGGTTCGTGAAGCAAGGACACAGTTCCTGCTTTCCCAACTCTCACGCCTTTGAGGTCACATGTGAAGCCCCAAAGAACACCCCTGGACACACTGACACTTCCTACTCTGAGGTTTGCAACTCCCAAAAAAGCTGCACTAAACCCAAAGGTTCCAGTATTAAAATAATCCATAATTATCTGTATTTTAATACTGATGTCCATGGAGCTTCAGCACAGCTTACTGCTGGTGGCTGCATCCTACTCTGTATTGTAAAGCTCACATAAAAAAAAGGCCTCTGGACATTTAAAAGAGTAAAACCACTCTTCTATCAAAATACAAATTGTATTTTGTGCAAGTTACATCTCGAACCAATGGCTGATATTCTGGCCATGTGTGTTTTTGAAACATATTGCAGTATCTTTAGGAGACACGGCGTAACTAATTAGTCCAACAGAGGAGGAAATTTAGCACATTGAGCTGTGTGGTGAGGACAAAAACCCATTTATAGGATTTTAATAACCTCAAAAATATCTCTGGCGATTCATTCTGCCAGCTTGGTCAGAAATAGTGCTAAATGGAAGCGTTAGCATGTCTAGTGGAGTTCATTATTAGGAGAAATATGCCAGCTGCATCGCATCACAACACGAAAATATGAGCAGACAAATGACTAAAGTCCTAACCCTGTCTGCCTTAAGGAATATTAAACATTTCTCATCTCTGCATCTCCTCTTGCTGGCTGCCATCAGCAGCAATGAAAGCCAGCAGCCTTGTGCTGGCTCTGAGCTGTTTGCTGCCTTGGATCCCAGACAGGAGGAGGGAGGAGGCTGGGAGGCAGCACAGCAATTCTCCACCAGGTCAGGGCATTCCAAGTCTGTTTTATCCCTCAGGGGGCTCCTGGCCATCCACATTTTGCCGTGGGGATGTGCTGGGAGTCAGGGGGAGCTGAGCTGGTGGCAAATCCTGCTCCCCACTGCCCTGGGGCTGGGGTGGGCTCTCCAACGAGCTCCATCTGATCAGCTGGGCTGTTCTTACCACACAGTCTGGGCTTTTCTGCTGCCAACCCTTTGAAATCCACAGCAGGCTGGGGTGAGACTCACCTCCCAGGTAATGACCAGCTCAGACTTGCTGCCTCCACCTCCACTGACATTAGCTGGAGTCACCTCAGGGACTGCAAAAAAATAAATGCAGAAGATGGATGTGACAGCTTTGAGTCCCGAAACCCACATGGAGATGGAACAGAGCTGTGCAGCAAAAGGACACTGCTGGCCTTGCCCTGCTGGTGGCAGGAACTGTTAAAATGACTAATTTGCCATGGCAAACAGCACATTAAAAGTATGTCAATAATAGTATATTAAAAGTATGTCAGTTAACTTGTGTATTCAGTCTGTAATTGTTTAGTTTAAACATTTACCCTCCACTAAAAAAGGCCTTTTATTTATTTTCCTGTTTCATATCCTCAACAGAACAGAGGAGCCACCTGCCAGGGCTTCCCCCCAGCACTGCGGGATCTCTTGGCGTTTATCCCACAAGGATTTCACCCTCAGCTCCTCCACTACTTACGAGCTTCCTCAGTTCTCCTCTTCTCTGAGGGCCTGCTGGGCTCCCCGATGCCGATCAGGTTGGCAGCCACCACTCTGAACTCGTACTCCACCCACGGGTTCAGCCCCACCACCGTGGCCGTGAACGTGCGGCCGTCGATCACCTCCGGAACTGGGCACGCAGGGAAACCCATGGTAAAATTAATATATTCAAATGTTAAAATACGCCTGCCAAAAGGGTGCAGGGGAATCTCAGCTCCTTAAAGGTGAGGGCTTAATAAATGCCAAGAAGGATTGGGAAACTTTCTCTCATCTTTCCAATGTTTTGCCAAGTGCAAAGGAGTGAAAGAGGCAGCATTATTAAACCCTTGTGCATCAAACCCTTGTGATTTTAGCTCAGAAATTCCTGCCATTAAAGAGTTTCTCCAAAATTGCCATAGTCTGGAAACAAAGTGTCAGGGCAACAGGTTTGGAGGGTCTTTATTTTTCCCTTTCTAAACCACACTGTTGTCCCTGTTTAATGGTTACTGGAACAAAATTAACCTCTGACGGAATGAGCAATCACATCATGGGATTTTTCCCTCTATCAGGAAAATAATTCTCCTTAAAGATAGGCTGGATGACACAGTCTGTCCCTGAGGGATGTCTTTATAGGCCACAATTACTGTTGTATATCTCCAGCACAGCAACAAGAGATAGGAATTCATTCTGTTTTCCCTTAAACATTCATGAGAAAAATGGGTGAGTAATGGCACGGACTGCACCCTAATACTTTGGGTTGCCAAACCTGAGACTAGTTAATAAGAGCAGTGCTCTGCAGCCAGGGAAATTGCTTTTCCCAGGGCTGGTCCACTCAGCCCTGAGGGTTGGTTTGGGCACCCCTGGGGCTCCCTGGGGCAGGGCAGGACCTTACCTGTGCCCACGGCCTGCCAGCCCACCGAGAAGGGCGTGCGTGCCTGCACCACGTACATGGTGATGGGGCTGTGGTTGTCTGCCCCCGGCCTCCAGGACAGCTGCGCCGTGGTGTCTGTCACCTCGTCGATGGTCACAGCCTCGGGGGGACCCGGGGGACCTGTGGGATGCGGGAGAGTCCGAGTGACCCGGGGAGGAAGGGCTCGGTTCATCTCCCCATCCCTGCGGCTCTCCCTGCCTGCCCGGCACTGGGAGCACCAGTGGGACAGACTGGGATGTTCTGCCTCGCTGCTGGGGTGCTTTTAACCAGTGAAGCTCTGCAGGGAGAGACCCCTCTGCTCCACCCCGTGGCCACTGCTGCCCGAGTGCTTCAGTCACAGCATGGGTTGGGATGGAAGAGACCTTAAATCCCATCCTGTCCCACCCCCTGCCATGGGCAGGGACACCTTCTGCTGTCCCAGGGTGCTCCAAACCCTGTCCAGCCTGCCCTAGGACATTTACAGGGATCCAGGGATCCACCCTGTGCCAGTGTTTTAACACCCCCGATGTTTTTAGGGAGTGACAAGTTCGTATTTTTATCATCATCAAGGGTGAGAATTTAATATTCCTCCTGTTTATGAGAAGGGTAGGAGGGACAGAGCAGCACCCAAGTTTGTCTTCCCAAAGTTAACAAGCAGGAAAATATAAATTATATTTCTCATGAGGACACGGACTCAGGGTAATTAATTTCAGCTCTGTTAAAGTCAACCTTACACATCACCTGTGCATGGCAATGAAGAGATCTCAATATATCAGTGAAGTCACTAAATCATGTTTGTTCTAATAAAGAAGAACAGTGCTTGGCAGAAATGCTGCCAATAGCTGGCTGCTGCTCCTGCTGCACAGCTCATGGCACAAATGAGCCCAGAGGGTGCAGGGCTGGCAGTCAGGACATGGACAGGTACCAGGGCTGCGTGGGCTGGCTCTGCTCTGGGAGCACCTGAAACACTTCACAGGCTCTGGTGGATGCTGTGAACCCCAGCACGTACTCAGAGCTTTTTTTCTTCAGATTAATTACAAATGCTGGGCTGTCTCTGAGCACAGGGATGGCAGAAAGCAGGAAAAAAAAAAAATTCTACAACAACACCAACAACAGCATCAAAATTCAAATACCTCTTACAATGAGGTCTGCAGCAGCTGAGAGCTTGTCCACACTTGTTTGCACCATGCAGACATATTTCCCTGCATGCTTCAGCTGGATGCTCCTGATCATCAAATCACCAGCTGAATCCTGCTGATAAAGTAGGGAAAAGTGGTTACAATTACTTTTTAATGAGCCCTAAACATCATTATCACATGAAGGACACTGTGACTAATGGATTTACTTTATGCTGGCTGATGAAAACATCAGCAATGTGAGCCATGGTCTGTTAAAGTGATGAGAGTCTGCCTGGAAGGTAAGAGAGGGAGCATCCTAAAATTCTGGCTCCTCCAAGGAGCAGGGATGGGGCTGGTAAGCACTTTCCCCATGAAAACAACGTGACAGTGTAGGACAGGTTCACTCTGATTCCTCCTTTTTCTCTCTGGATATCCAACTTTCACCCTCTCTGGCATCCAGAGACCCAGGCTGTGTCTCCTGCAAGGGAAGCCCAGCCCAAATTTGGAGCTGTCAGCAGTACTTTCATGGCTTTCTGTCCCAGCCAGCATTTTGTCTGCCCAGCATTTTTGTGCTAAAGATCAGGAGAACAGCACTCTCTGAGGAAATCTTGCATCACACACCAGCAGTAATTTGTTTTCCAAACGCCAAGTGCATGTCTGATTAACTGCTGAATGGAACTAATTGGGTTTCTGGATTTATTGGATGCTGAGAACCTCTCTCAATTTCTCTCCAGACACAAAGCATTCGATGCATTGGAAATCTCAGGGTAACCTCGTGGTAGCGGCCTTTGGACTGAGGAATGTTAATAAAGTTTGTAATTTTGGCTTTGTGGGCCAAAACAGGAGCAGTCACCCTGAAAAGCCATGGCTGCTGCTGTGAGCCCTGGACATCAATCTGTGAATTCATCTTTTAATGATTTTCCTTTTAAGGGAAAAGAGCAAGGCTTGGAAATTGTGTCTCCTTTTCCTTTCAGCATTAAATTTCACTCCTGACAGATGCAAACCTGAACTATCATTGTGCCTGAGACCTGCTGCTCTCTAAAACCTCCCCCAGAACAAGAGGCAAAACCCTTCCCAGATTCCTACCTCTGCTAAAATTTTCCATTTCTTTCCTGCTTTTTCTCGCTGCCTTCCTCCAGTTCCTTCTGTTGTAACCTTTTCTACGTTCCCCACTTTGGCAGATTCAATACTTACCCCTCCCACCCTCTCAAAGTGATCCCCATCCTTCTCAAAGTCGATCAGGTGCCCATTGAATGACCAGGTGAACACAATGTCCAGGGAGTGGTCGTGGGACACCTGGCAAGGCAGGACGATGCTTTCTCCAACTGTGACATCCATGCTGAAAGGGGACACCATGACCCGGGTTGGATCTGCAAACCACAAAGAAAGGGGGAAAAAAAAAGATAAAAAGATAAAAAAAAAAGATTTTTGTTCTCCTGAGGAGCAGAGACATGGTGGGGCTGAGAGAGATCCTATGCAGTGGTCATTTAGTGAGGTTCTTAAATCAACAAGAGAATTATTCCTTCTTTGGGTTTACCCTTTCTCTAGCTGTTGGGTTAAAACACTTAATAAACCCTCCAGAATCCTCTTCCTGGAAGGAGGAGGAAAGAAAAGGCTGGAAAAGAGTGCAGCAGGTCTGCAAGGCTCGATTAAAACTTTTTATCAGAGATTCTCTTATTTGAATCTTCTCACTTCAGTTGTTTCACACTCTTCCATTGTTCACCATGGTTATCAAAAAAACTGTTCTGTTGTTCCTAAATAAAATGTAAAATCTTCAAAACTGGAATAAAAAGGGTGTATTAAACCCAGGAGTTTTTAATCTGGCCACACCTGGAAAGGCAAAGAGCAGGCTGAGAGTGTGTTATTATGTTTATTGTGAACTCTCTGATGGATGGTTTCACATCTCAAATCCTTTCCTTGGGCAAAGAGACCCCCACAAGGAATAAATATAAATGATGAGTGATACCAACAGAACCTCCCAGAGCCTGGGTGTGATGTCAGATGGGCATTTCAGGGAGCTGCAGCAGAGATGTCCCAAGCAGGACATTTCCAAAGGGAAGCCCAAGCCCGGCTCTGTGACGCAGCAGGTTCTGTGTCAGACACAGGCAGAGCTCTCCCCTCCCTCAGGGTCAATCCCTTCTCACAGCTGGAGCCCCTCAGCTCCTTTACCACTGCTTCAATTGTCTCTTTTTCACTCCAGGCTGAGCAGAGTGGTGGCACAGAAAGATGAGCCACAGCACATTATGCAGACTCCAGCTCCTCGTCTGTGCCTGTGAATTCCCTCTGCCTCTAAAGTTAACATTTCTCTTCCCTCCCTGTTGACAAAAATGCAGCAATTTTTTCTACAGGGCCTCAGAGGAAATGAAAAGGAGGAAAAATATTGCTTAACAATGAGAGCAAAAGTCTGAAAATCATACAGAGATAGATATTTTTGCTTATTCCAAAAATCTACTCTGCACAGCTGTCATACTAAAATAATACCAGCATTATTCAATCTCTGGTACACGGCACCAAAATCTTAACTACTTCTTCCTGAGCCTATTGCCCAACTGCCTCATTCTCTGCTGAAATAATGAAGATACAGCAGCACAGATATGGACTGGGCAGAACTCAGGGAAATCCAAGGGAAGCAAAGCTGTTCCTGGATTTTCAGCTTTATCAAAAGTCTGCAGGAGGTGGTGAGGGAGATTTTGTTGCTGTCCATAGAGATTTCAGATCAAGTCCTCAGGGACTTGGCTGTGTTATCTTGGACAAATTTAATTCTTCTGTATTTTGTGTTCACTTCTGAGCTCTTAGCACAACTGTTATGACACTTAATCAATTAATTAATACATTAAATATTTCTCAGGTGTTTATAAACATGAAAAGAATGAAGAATATAAACACAATAAATATATAGAATATAATATATAATTGTATAGCATTTTAGAATATAGAAAAGATTCTAGAATATACAATCCTGGTATATAATTTGTATTCTAGAATTCTATTGTATACAATTACATTGTAGAATATATTAGATATATAATATATATTAAATATTCTTTATAGAATATTTATTTTCTAGAATATAGTTAGAATATTATAAGTTTAAATAAACATGTAGAATATGAAATATAACTTAATAATTTAAACTAATATTATAATATATAATATAATATATTATATATAATATATAAAAAAATTAAATATAAAAGAATTCTAGGATTTATATAAATGACAAGAACTGGGTGTTTGCTGAAGGCCAGAGCAGCTCAGCACAGCTCCTGCAGGTGCTGTGGGACCTGTGGGTGCCTGGTGCTTCCACAAATGCATGCAGGTTTCATGGAATCCTGGAATCATTGAGGTTGGAAAAGGTCTTTTAAGGCCCACAAGTCCCACCACCCCTCACCCCTGTGCCCTGTCCCCAGGTGCCACCCTCACACATCTCTGTTAATTCCCAGGGCTGGAGAAACCTTTCCCTGGGGAATTTCTCCCGCTCCCCGAGCTCGGCCTGGCCCATCCCTGCGGTGCAGCTGGAGCACAGCTGGATGTGCACGCAGCAGGGATGTCTGTAGGTGTCACTGACGGCTCAGGAACAGCAGAGCTCCTTCCCAGCCCTCCTTCCACACCGGCACTCTCAGGAGGACGCTCTTTGAGTGACAGAGGTGGCAATTCCCAGTTTTCCACGGTTTTTCCAGAGGCTCTGAGCAGCCCGAGAGCTCCGAGGGATGGTGCCCGGCTGGAGCAAACCCTCCTGGCCACGGCAGCACGGCTCTGGATGCCCAGCCCTCCCCCTGGAGAGATCTCTCCTGCACTGAGGTCACCCCAGCCTGTCACCTCCTTCAGTCTTGCCCAAAATCCCGATTTTCCTGCGTCACCTCCCTCAGCTTTGCTGCTGCAGCTCAGTGCCAGGAGCTTGGGGTCCTCCCGGCTGATTAAATGGGTTTGGTTTATCCTACAAGAGATTTTACCAAAGATTTCTTTCTTCCCGAGAAGCAAGGGAGCTGAGCAGCACCTCCTATCCGTGGGAAGGCTGAAATTGCTTCCCTTCTCCCCTTTAGCAGTTGCCCATCGCGGGCCCTGAGTGCAGCTCCCGACTCTTTCGGGATGCTGGGATGCATTTTGGGATGCATTTCCAATTGCACCTCCCAGGCTGCAGGGCCTGGGCGTCACTGTGAGCCATCCTGCAGGGAAGCAGCCCAGGCAGCCGTGCCATGGACGGGGTGCCCATTGGGAGAGAGGATTTATTTGGGAAGAACAGCCCTGCCTGTCACACACGCGGGGCCAAGGTGTCACATCCATGTGACACGGGCTGCACTGGCACCACACAAGTGACACAAACCTCAGCAGGGGCTGGCACTTGCAGATAATGCTTTTTTTTTTCCTTAAAAAAAATAGTTCATAGCAGAGCAGCTTTGGAATGAGGCGGGAGGTGCGGGGAGAGCTGGACACAGATCCTGCACCCACCAGCAGAATTCCCACTGACCCCAGGGGTTCCTCCAGACCAGGTGGACTCAGCACCCCATTCCCAGTTTGGCTCAGCCCCAGGGGCTGTGTGAGCCACTGCAGGGGATGGATTCAGAGGGGCCTTGCAGGTAAGGATGTCTGTGCCAGCGAAGATTTTTCTATTTACAAACAGGGATGGATGCTGAGGGATGCATCTCGAGCTGTTTATTTTTCAGAAGTCTCATTCCATGAAGGAGACAAAGGGAAGATGACAAGAGCTCGTGTCCACAGCAGCAGATGCTGAGTTCTGTGTTACAAAGAACTTTAAAACTTTTTCAGCCAATAGCAGAAAGTAAAAACATCCTGGCAGCAGCTTTAACCAACCACTACAATTACACCTGCTAAAAGCAATTCCTGCTTGTGAGCCTTAAATTACAATGCACAGAGATCCAGTATTAACCTTAGACCTTGCTAATATCTTGCCAGATATATTTTTCTGCTGTCCTAAGGTTTGCATGAGTAGATTCAAGGCACTGCTGATTGTTCAGTGTCCTCCCTCACTATCTCACAGAACTCTTTTACTTTCAGAACCAGCATCTGCAGCACAGCTCTAAATTCTCTGCTCTTTTCTGCTTCTACAGCTATTCCAAAAACCCTTTAACTTTGAATGGTTCCCACAGATCAGTGGGATTCCTCAGCAGACAGTGGGATCTGTGTGCCAGCCCTGAGGAGCTCAGGGTGTGTGACTGATGAAGGACTGGACTGGGAAATGCTCTGGAGATGCAGCTCCTGTGCTGGCCTGGATCCCTGCAGTTGAGCATTCAGAGCTGTCCTGGGTTGATGCTAAATTGTATCCCCATTCATCTGTTTAGTTCAGAAATAAGTGTTGTACCTTTAAAAATTGGATCTGAGAGTGAAGAAGACACACTGGAATTCCTGAGGCAGGAATTTTTTTCCTATCCCGATTCAGCTAAGGGGAGGGGTGGTTCATTTAGAGGTTTGTTTGTTTTCCTTTCTTCCCCTCTCCCAAATTTGCCCTAAACCAGGACAAGAGGCAGATTAGGAAGGGAAGGGACAATGTCAGCATTTTGCAGCTAATACCTAAATGCTTATTTAGACATCTATCCCAGCACACAGGAGGAGGTCAAAGGAGAAGGAACAGAAGGGAATACTCAGGTTTTGACACATTTATCCAGCATAAAAACCCTGAAGAAAAACTCCCCTCCACAGCCCCCAAATTAGCAGTTCTTTCAGGCTGTCCTACTTCCAAAGGAAATTTTCCAAAACTTACTCCTTCCTTTCTCCTTCCAACCTTGCCTTCATTCAAGTTTGCACATCCATGCTGCTGGGAAATGAATGTTGTACAAGATCCTACAGACTCGTGGATTAATTAAGGTTGTAAAACACTCCAAGATCATTAAGTCCAAACTTCAGCCTACTTTGAGGTCTGCACTCCACGTCCCTTTCCCATTCCCTCTTTTTCCTGAGTAGGGAAGGTCTGTTGGAAATGCTCCTGGCTGCTGATATCCCTTATGAGGACCTGGGCAGATAAGCAGCAATTTCCAGTTTGGTTCACCAGCTAATTATCTAATTCTCTCAGATTAGTGTTACAGTGTCAAAGATCCAGATATATTTTTCCTTATCTGCATAAAACATTTCCTGTACAAGATTTTAAAATGTCTTTTTTTTGTAGATGAACTCTAACTCGAGCATTCAGGACTCATTTTTCCTCTTCTTTTTCCTCTTTTTTTTTTTTTTGGAATACCAGCATGTTTACCAATTCCATTTTGGCTTTTATCAGCGGGAGTTAATAAATGCATCTCAGATCAATGTCCTCTATTTGCAATGACATTTTACATTATTGTATTGATTCCAAGGCAAATCATGTCTGGAGATAATAAAAATCAATCCTGGAGGATCTGGTTTCTATGAGCAACCAAAGAATCAAAGTCCAATACATGAAAATACTCAAACGTGCTCTATTTTTTTTCTTTCCTGTTTGTGAATGAAATATTTATCCAGGACCATAAAGTCAAAAGCCTCTGAGACCTGACTGGTGAAACTTTTGGGAGCCCTGAGTGCTCTATCATCAGAGCCTGAGATGTGCAGGAGAGAGGAAAATACAACTCTGAATTAGAGAGATTAAAATCCAGTGAATGACTGAACACATAGAGGAATTAGCAGAGCAAATTACAGCTGAATAGATTGAGTGCTTCATGGGGCATGGCCAAAATTGAGATGAAAAAGAAATGGGGGAAAGGTTAAGTATTTACAGTATCTGGTCTTTAAAATATCCCACCTGTGAGCTGTATGAGTCACAGAGATGCTTTCAGGAATGGGCACTTGGCTTTTATATTGGCTTTTATGCCAGCATCCCTCTTTTTTTCCCTACAATCAGCTATTACACACATCCTTAACAGAAGATCCTGCAGCATTTCCACCCTCTGGTGTGTACTGTGGCAGTTCAGCCTAATAAAATATAATCCTATTAAAAGGAGACACTATCAGTTTTGAAAAGAGACTTTAGGCCTGGGACTAAAGTCACTTAGCTCTGATTTTAGAAATATTTGTGATCAGTGATTAGAGCTTTCCATGTCATCAGGCTGCAGTGATCTCTGCAGTGAGACATGGCCTTGTATTCAGCAGGGATTAGGGAAGGGAGGGATGGAACATCTGACCTTCCCTGGGAGAGCCCAGACTCAGTTCAGCCACACACAGGGCTGGGCTGGGCCTTCAGGACATTCTAAAATTGCTGTGCTGAAGGAGGATCCTTATCTTGCCACTTGGCTTGAACCTCCCCACAGCACTGTGGGGACATGGGATTGCTTTGAGCTGGGAGCCTGAACCCCTCTGTCAGGAATTTTCTGAGGGGATGGGCAAGGTTGTTTTAAGAGGAGATTTTGGCTGTTGCTCCCTATGATCTGTCCCTTCCAAGAGCTGCGGTTTCCTCCTCAGCTTCACTAAAGAGCTCCCACAGCTGGAAAAGTCTCCAAAGTTGGTGGCAGAGCCTCCCTGCCAGGAGTGAATTCCCCCAGTGCCCAGGAGGGAGTGGGCAGTCAGGCAGGGAATTGCATTCTGCACAGCCCAAGCTGCATCCTTTGGGTGATTAACAAATGAGGGTTAATTTCTACCTGAAAACACAATTAAGGATGGAACTTCACGGGAGGATGCTGGGGAGGAGGGTGCCATTAGAGCAAATTCAAAATATCTAAAAATCCACCCACTCCAGTGAGAGTGCAGGGAGTGACGAGAGGACCCAAAACTCCACTTTAACCTCCATTTTACCCAGTGCAATGCAATCTGATCAAATCAAGCTCTCTCCATACAATTGTCACAAAGCAAATCACATGTAATGGGCTCTGGAGATGACAATCAAATCTGTCACTCAGGGAAATTTGTTCCCGCTCTTTGCAGCAGGATGCAACGGCGCCTGATTGCACCAGGAACCTCAAACATCCTCCTCCAGCTCTGCACTGCAGACTAAAATAAAACCCACTTCACTCCAGAGCTGCCTCGAGTGAGAGCTCTGTGTTTGACAAACGCTGGTGACAATCTTTGTGGGTGACCCGGGGAATTCAAGGTGTCACCTTTTGTGGGCCATTGATTGTGATGAGCCCATATCAGCCTTTTCAAGCCTGGAATAATAATCCAGTGTCACTGCAGAAACGATGGCCATCTCACAGAGAAGGTTAATCAGATACAGCAGGAATCATATCTAATCTGTGAGAAATTGCAAGTCACTCAGGGATCAATCAGTGCTCTCCTTGTCCCACAAACCCGGGGAATTGTGCAGGTGTAATTCCAGGAACAACATTCTGCCCCTTGGAACAGTTCACCCTCTGGAGGTTGTTTGTTTATGGTGTTCCTGCATGATTTTAATACTGATGATCAGTATTAAATTCAAAAAATCCAAGAATTTGCAGCAGAGCAGCAAAAATACAACATCCAGGCACCCAAACTGCAAAATCATGGAGAGACTGCCAGAGTCTTTGCATTTTTAAAGGCACAAATGTGTATTTTAGGCCTTTCCCACGTGAATTCTGTGCCTGTTACCCACCCTCCTCATCAGCACCTAGACTTTGGAATTAGCTGTGCCAGAGTAAATCCCAAATTAAGAGTCATTAGGAGCAGATGCCTCTGGAGCTGTCAAACTTAGGGAACAGCCAGAAAATCCCTGGCTGGACTTTCCAGCTTCCCAGAGAATGATCCACAGCTTAAGAATCCTTAATGTCACACAGATCAAGGCTTGTTGTGTCATCCCTGCCTTGGGATAAGCCAGGCTTGGTGTGCAGGACATTTATCAAGCCCAAAAACATTCACCTTCCCACGTGCCATTGTGGAAAGGAACTGGAGGGGAGCACCTATGGATACCTCTAAAAACAGGACAGGTTTTTACTATTTTTTTACTATTTTGTTTTTTTTACTATTCTCTTTTAACTTGTGGCAAATAACGCATTATCAAAAAGTACCTGCAAGTTTAAAGGAAGCACAGCTGCTGCCAAACCTCAGGATGTTCCAGGAATCCTGGAAGGAACTGAGCCAGGCACCAGGGAGACACAGAAAGCAAAAGCAGGGGGTGATTTTGGCTCTATTCCCACAGGGAGTGCACCCCAGCTGCCCCTGGGGAGCACAGCAGGGACCCAGCCCCTCAAACCCCAGTCTGAGCACTGAGACTTTGGGTCACAGCCAAATGGGAACAATTAACTCCAACAATTCCATCGAAAAGAGAATTAGATAAGCAGAAAAGGAGGAAGAGTGCCAAATGAAGAGGAAGGCTGCTCCAGCGTGGGCACAGACTTGGAGTAATTGGGAATAAAATGAGTTCTCCTGCTCACTTTCTGTCTGACCTTGAGCAAGTCATTAAAAATCACTGCTGCCTTATTTGCCCTGCCTATAAAATGGATCAGGCCTTCATTAGAGACTGTTTTGTCTCCCTGTACCACTGTGCACAGCAGATATTTTTATTTAAGATGAACTTTTTCTTGCATGCCCATCGAGACCTCCGCAGCAGCCTGAGCAAGTCTGATGCCCAAACACCCATTACTGAACAAACCCCGTGGCAGGGGGACCAGAGCCAACCAAACAAACACTGAAACAAAATTCCCTGGGCTGAAAAGGTCTCATTTGTTTCCTGGGGAAGATGAGGCTGGCTCACGATGCCCTGTGCTCCCTCCTAAGGAATTGACTGACTCTCATTAGTGGCACACAGAGAAGGCAAACCTCACACTCTGGGGGCTGTGCTCCTGCTTTGCTGCCTCCTGTCTGAGCCCTGGTGCTGATGCCAGGGGCAGGACCACAGGTGAAATGAAAATAAACAGCCCCCAGGACCACTCCTCACTAGAACCTGCTCAAAACCCTCAGCACCTTCTCTCCTGAATGAACTTTCCCCTCAGAGCATCGTTCAGAGGTGGCCCTGACATTTCTGCTGTTCCATGGCATTTTGCCTCAAATTAGCCACGATTTTTTCTTATGGAAATAATTCCAAGGCCAAGATCAAGGTCCAGCTTGCACAGACACACAGAGGGAAGAGGAGGAACAGCAGCTCCACCTCTCCTTTCAGCCTGGCCTCAGTCCCAGACACTTCCACTCGTGGCTCTCTCCTGCAGGGAATGATTTCATTGTCAACTGCTCAGTTTAGCTCTCTAACAGATTTTTAAAGAGATCTTTTTTTACTGTGGCACCCCCAGGATGGGAACTGAAATTTTCACTGCTGAAATACTGCTGATTTCTTAAATAAATTCTATATTCACGTATATTTACAACAAACCCGGAAGAAAACACAGTGCTAAACCCTACCAATTGGATTGGTTCTTCATGGCCCACTTAAAAACTTCAAATGGAGGCAAAATTCATATTCCAAGTGTGTGCGTGACTGTCAGAGACAGAGACAACCAACCTGAGCCATGGCAAGTCAGTTCAGTGCCAAAATCCACGTATTTCAGAGTCCACCCTCTTCTGAGTCAGGAACATTTGTATTTTGGGATAAAAACCAGAGACTCCTGTCTCCAGGTGATCTCTGGTGGGATTGTTCATAATTTGGAATTAAAAAAAAGGAAAATCAGGTGGCAAGAGTCCCTGAAATTGAAGCAGCTCCTCCCTCTGATCCAGCAGTGCTGCAGACACCCCCTGCTCTGCCAGTCCCAGGCTTTATCTGGCTTTTATTATCTGATAAGGAACCTGGTGTAACCTGTTAGCAATCCAGGCTCAGGGAGAAAAACTCCCATCAGCTCAAATCCTCGGGTGTTTGGCTCTGCTAAGCTGCTTCCAAAAGTGCTCCTGAGAAAATGCACAAAAGGCCCGGGATTTCCCCAAACACTGTCCCAGATTCTTGTCTGCAGCACTCTCACACTTCCCCCTCCTACCACAGAAAATGTGCTCTCTAAACACTTCCTCTGCCTCTTTGATGTTAAAAACATCCCCCTCAGGCCAGGCTGCTGTGTGTCGCTGATTTCAAGGATGTAAAGTTCACTTTCTTTATCCTCCCAGGCTGC
>VZTB01012330.1:19192-43177 GCA_013397245.1 Thryothorus ludovicianus | reverse complement strand
CGCTGTCCCCCGCGGGCAGCGGCGGAGCTTTGGGATACCGGGACTACCGGCTGCAGCAGCTCGCCCTGGGCCGGCTTCCGCCCCCGCCGCCGCTGCCGAGGGAGCTGGAGAGGGAGCGGGACTATGGCAGCTTCTACGAGGCGCGGGTGCGGCCGGCCTACGGGCTGGAGCGCGTGGCCGGCGTGGCAGCGGCCGGGGGATTCCGCGGAGGAGGAGGTGCCGGAGCGGCCACCGAGGAGGAGATCAGCCCTGAGGATGACCAGAGAGCCAACCGCACGCTGTTCCTGGGCAACCTGGACATCACCGTGAGCGAGTCAGACTTGCGGCGAGCGTTTGACCGTTTCGGGGTCATCACTGAGGTGGACATCAAGAGGCCGGGGCGTGGGCAGACCAGCACCTACGGGTTTCTTAAGTTTGAGAATCTGGACATGGCGCACCGGGCCAAGCTGGCCATGTCAGGGAAGGTGCTGCTGCGCAACCCCATCAAGATCGGCTACGGGAAAGCCACCCCGACCACCCGGCTCTGGGTGGGCGGCCTGGGGCCCTGGGTGCCCCTGGCTGCCCTGGCCAGGGAGTTTGATCGGTTTGGCACCATCCGCACGATCGATTACCGCAAAGGGGATTCCTGGGCCTATATCCAGTACGAGAGCCTGGACGCGGCGCAGGCAGCCTGCACCCACATGCGGGGCTTCCCCCTGGGGGGGCCGGATCGCCGGCTCCGCGTAGACTTTGCCGACACTGAGCATCGGTACCAGCAGCCCTACCTGCAGCCCCTGCCCTTGCCGCCCCCGGCTCACTACGAGCTTGTGGCAGAGGCGGCTGCTTTTGGGGCTCACCGGGGAGCCCCCCCTGACCCTCTCCGGGGGGCCCGGGACAGGACGCCACCGTTGCTCTATAGAGACCGAGACAGAGACCTTTATCCCGAGACAGAGTGGGTGCCCCCACCGCCCCCTGTGCGGGACAGGAGTAACCGGGCAGCTGCCTATGACCCACTGGAAAGCCTGGAGCGCCGCCGGGATGGGTGGTCCTTGGAGCGGGACCGCGGGGAGAGGGAGCTGGGCAGTAGCAGTAGGGATCAGCCTAGGAAACGGAGGCTGGCGGAGGATGGAGGCCGGCACTTGGACCGTTCCCCTGACAGCGAGCGCTCCTCTTCCTCCCGAAAGCGCCATTGCTTGGCCACCACCTCGCCCCCGGACCGCAGCCCCGAGCTCCTCGGAGGCCGGGAGCGTTACGGTAGTGACCCTGAACGCTCATCCCGCTTGCTCCTCTTGGAGCGGCCTTCCCCCATCCGGGAGTCCCGCCGGGGCAGCCTGGAGCGGGGGCAGAACGAAAAGCGCGACCGCAAGAATTCCGCAGAGCGGGAGCGCAAGCATCGCGCCAACCCTGCCGCCCTGGAGTGCAAAAGCCCGGCCAAAAAGGACGAGCGGGCGGCAGAGGGGGGTGGCGGAGGCTCCAGGCTCAAACCTCCTCCCCAGAAACAGCAGCAGGACGGAGCAGCGCAGGCCGGGGCAGCGCCCAAGCTGTGCCTGGCTTGGCAGGGGATGCTCCTGCTGAAGAACAGCAACTTCCCGTCCAACATGCACCTGCTCCAGGGGGACCTCGGAGTCGCCAGCAGCCTCCTCGTGGAGGGAGCGACTGGGGGCAAAGTAGCTCAGCTCAAGATCACCCAACGTCTCCGTCTGGACCAGCCCAAGTTGGACGAGGTCAACCGGCGCATCAAGGTGGCGGGTCCCAACGGATACGCCATCCTTCTGGCCGTGCCCGGCGCCTCGGACAACCGCTCCGCAGCCGGGGCTGCCGAGGCCGCCACCACCTCCACGCAGAGGCCGCTCAGGAATCTGGTGTCCTACCTAAAGCAAAAGCAGGCTGCCGGGGTGATCAGCCTCCCTGTGGGGGGGAACAAAGACAAGGAGAACAGCGGGGTCCTGCACGCCTTTCCGCCCTGCGATTTCTCCCAGCAGTTCCTGGACTCCACGGCTAAGGCATTGGCCAAATCAGAGGACGACTATCTGGTCATGATCATTGTCCGTGGGGCGTCCTAAGGCCCTCGAGTTCTGTTCCCAACCCTGCCTACTCCTCCATGCAGCCCTTCCAGCGTGTGCCAGGTGCTATGGGATACAGCCTTAGCCAGCCCTGTTGTTATTTTAAATAGATCTTTGTTTGTAGGTGAATTTCCTGGCCTGATTTTCTGTTACTACATTTTTCTGTAAAGGTAGAAGCCAGAGAGGTTGGTTAGGAGTAGCGTGAATAGGATATTTTGAGAATTCCCTATCAGTGGGGACAGCAGGGAGGCTCAGCCTGCTTTGATTTACAGAAAATAGAAAAATAAGAAAAACGGGGGTGGGGGGAGGTAGGGGGGGAAAGAAAAACTCCAGTCTTCTTAATTTAGATTCATGTCCTTTTTTCATTTCATGTATTTTAAAGCAAGTCCCAAGAGCTCATCCTCGAGAGAGCTCCAAACTGAACAGACCAGATTTAAAGCACTCAGTGGAAATGGAAAACCACACTTTAATAACAGACTGGTGTCAGCTCCTCTTTTGAGTCCTTGAAATTCCGTGTCGACCTCAGGCCAGTGGCCCGGGGATCCCTTCCCTGGGGAGCCACAGTGGTTTCCCCGTTGAGTCGCGTGGCTCAAGGCCGACGTTTTTCAGGTGAGCAGCAGCTGCTCTCGGGTACACAGCAGAACACTGAATTCCTTTTTGGAAAGGGAATTCCTTTTTCATCCAGCCTCCCAGGTGCATGCACTGAAACTGGGCTTTTTTAACAGGTGTCTTTCCCTGATTTCCCGGTGTATCCCATGTGTGCACTTTGGGTTTGTAGCAGTGATGAGGTTTGGTGAAGAGCTGAGGACTTTGTTGCAAACCAGGAATGTCTTGTGCTCACTCTGCTGGGCAGGAAACAAGGAGGTGCTTTAAGGAGAACTTGAGTTATATTGTGGGGTTTTGGTTTTACTACCTTTTTTTTTTTGTTTTGTTTTGTTTTGTTTTATTTTCCAAGAGTTGCAGGTTCAGTGGGGTCTGGTTCCACAGTGCAAACTGAGCAAGTAAGTGCTTCTCTCCAGAGATGCTTTTCATTCTGTGATAATTTAATTACATAAAAGTTCTCATTAACATTTTACCTCTTTGTTAATAGCAAGGAACTGCTGTCTGCTAGGGACTTTTCAGGTACAGTGTGCAGCGGGCATTACATGAGGTTTATCATGGGCACCTGGAGTAAAGTGGTTTTAGCATCTTGGAGAAGTATTAAAATTACTCTGAGATGCTGAGGTTTGAGCTCTTGTTCTTGTGATTCAAGGATGAAACAGTTTGCAGGTTGTTTTTTTTTTCAAATAACAGTTAATTTTTTCTTATTTTTCCCCAATCATTGGGCACTTTTCTCCAGCTGTCTCAGCCACCTTTGGTAATCCAGGCATTTAGGAGGGAAGAAGGGATCTCAATCCCTGAATGGATCTAATTCCATGATACGCTGTTTAACAACCAAAAGGATGTTACAGCAGCTTCTAAACTGAAGTGTAAATCTCACTGTATCTCTTTACAGGCCCCAAAATTGTAATCTTGCACTTAAACCCAGAATGTAATCTTGCACTTAGCCATGTTTTCAGGGATTTGGGCAATGGAGAAGCGACGCAGCCTCGCTTGGTCCATGCTCCAATAGATTCCTTGGATAATTGATACAGGCATGAGTTGATTTCTGTTACAACTTGCATGGCAAAAATCAAATTCAAAGTGTGGAATAGGAGATGAAGGAGGAAATGTCTTGAATGTATTTTATGAGTGTAACTGAACTTGCTTGAGTTTCTGTCACAAATATAGGAATTTTTTGTTACTGAACCACTCGTCAGAGAGGGCTGTGGTTTAAGAGGGCTTTCATTCCTTTATCTGCCCAGAATGAGTGGACCCAGTATCCCAAACATTGTGGTGAACTGAGAATTCCAATGTGGCAGCATCTCTTAAATACAGATTTTGTTTTTATAGCTACTTTTCTTTCTAAACGAAAAGACAAAAGCCTCATTTAATGCTCTTAAATGTGAGGGTAAAATCCAGGATTTCTGGGTTGTCCTTCAATGTGAATGTAAGAGGTGGCAGAACTCAGCTGTTCAGCTTACTATTAACAACAAGAATTTTGGTTATGACACCAGAAATGCAAATCATTGTGTTGAAGAAGATACAGCGCGTTTACCACTTATTGCAAAGAATGTTTTAATTGGAGCAGGTGCCTGTTGTGTGTCAGCAGGTGATCAGTGCTGCAAGTGCTGCTTGCATTCAGAAGGAGTTTTCTCATTTCGTTTGACAGAAATCACTTGCAAGAGTTTTCTAGGAAAGAGACTTGAATAGCTGGGAATTTCAATCTGCCCAAAAGCGGGGAAAAAAATAGCACTAAAGTTTGTGTTGGACACTTAAAGTCACTGAGAGCAGCATTTTATTTTGCTGATCTGCAGCAGGCACCTGCTTAAAAACCCATAAAACTTGGGGTCAACATAGCTTGCCAAAGCCAGCTTGGTTTGGGAAGCCTTTTGGGAAGAGCATGCTAGTTGCACTTCCATTTTTCCTTGGAAAGTCACGGTGGTTCCACCTGCCACAGGCTGTTAAATTGTGCTGTGCTGGAGGGTGAGGAGGAGCAGGCGAGCCTGTGTTTGACTCCAGGTTTTCTGGTTCCTTATTTCATGGAGCACCTGCATCTTTGAATCTGGTTTATTTGTGGTTGCTGCTCTTGTTTTGTAAGCAAAGATTTTAACACCCTTTGAGGGTTCTTGTGGCAAAACTTTGGCAGCTTTTTTTTTGCCAGCACTGAATTCCCGTGCTGCCATCCCGGGCGGTGCTTTCCTCCTTGCTCTGAGGTGTTCCCCATTGGAGTAACTGTCCACTGAGGTGGGCTTGGCCAGGGCTGAAGGTTTAGGAGCCTGTGTGTGATACCACTGTGTGTGGAGCAAACCAGATGTAGCAGCTGTTGGCTCTCTCGTTGTGTCTGGCATTAAGGTTGCTCTGGTGAGAGCTCAGTATTCCCTCCCGACCTTGTGTGCAGCTCATGTTCTTCTATTTCATTAGTGTGTTGAATAAGCCTGGAAAAAGGATGTCCTTTTCCTGAATCATTTCATCCTTGTGCTTTATGCTTTGGGGAAAGAACCTCAAATGACTCGTAGTTTTGTTTGAGATTTTGGTTTGTTTTATTTCTTTCAATTGGAAACTTTGTGCAACTTCCTTGGCCTCTGGCCAGTGGCTTTGTTTGCTCCCACTGAGCTGCTGCCACGGGAATGCCGAGGTTATCCTCAATCCAGAGGTTTTAGGGGCACATCCTTGTCAGCCTCGCAGAGAGAAAAGGGCATTATTGCCAGGCAGACAAACCTTGCCCTCTCTCTTGTTTCCTAAAAGGACGTTAAAGATTGAAAACTTTTCGTGATAACTTTCTTGGCCTCTATAGAGAGCCAAGTTTTATAAAGAACGAGTTTTAATTTCTTGCATGGAATTGGGAACCCTCTGGTTGATGGTAACTGAGGTGAAAGGCCTGAGATATTAATGGGGAGGAGAAGTGAATCAAAATTGTGAAGACAAGTTCAAAAACTCTGAGGACTCAGGGAAAAATGGCTTGGAAAATGAAAGTTCCTGGCTCTAAGCAAAACAGTGTTGAGGGTATTGCTCCTGGGGAATGTCATGTACCCAGAGGGGAAGAAATGGTTGCCATGTGGCTCTAGAGCTTTTGGGGTTCTTTCTCCTTTGTCCCCCTGTTTATTTCTTTATAACACCGAAGGACAGATATTCCAATGAGTACTAGACTGAACGATGAGGTGATTTTTGTATCAGGCTTAAAGCAGATCGGGTGGTGCAGAGAATGGTTCATTGAATATTCATCTTCCTGCAGTTCCAATTGTGTGAAAACGATGGCTAGGAGATATGACTTGAATAGTAACAGTTTTAAATTATATTGGGTGTGTCTTTGATTTGACCTTTCAATATTGGCATTGTCTGCCGTTAGAACTGTGCAGCAAAATGAGAGCAAAAGAGCTGTGTAACACTACATTTCATGGTTTTGTTGATAAGTTGCCTTCAGGAAATACAGAGTGAGGAAAGTCAACTGAATTGGCAAGAATTAGATTGGTTTTTCTCCTGGTTAATGATTTCAATGTGCCCCATCAAGTGTTACTGCATGTTGAGTAATCATCACATCAGTACTGTAAGCCTAATTTAATCCTGGTCCAAAAAGAAGCCCTGCACTACTTGTTTTGCATCTATCCCTAGAAGGCGACTTCATTCCGAGGTTTCATGCCTGTGGGTGGTGTTGGTGCTTTTTGAAGTCCAAGCAGAATATTGAGAAAGGCCTCGTAGCTCTTTATGTTCATCTGTATAATGTAGGGAGGGGAAAAACCCAAATCTGGTGTACACATTTGTATTGAAATAACGTTTTTTTTCCTCCTGCAAGCAATTCTGGTGGACTGCAGAAGACAACTGCATGGGATACCAAGCTCTAATGGACCTTTGGGAAGAGAAGCTGTGGCTTATGTGGAATTTACATGGGCCTCCTGGTGGAAGAAAGCTTATCTGTTTAGTATTTGTGCATTTTACTAAAAATGGCAGCTTTAAAAAAAAAAAAAAAAGTTGTGTATCTGCTATTGTGATGCCAATGCCCGTGTTTTAAGTGGAAAAAAAAAATGACCTCTTTGCTTTGTGCTGTGTACACAAGATTGCTGGAAAAGTAAAGGAATACCCTTTTTATGGCTCACACAGCTTAAAAGTAGCTGTCACTCAAACATGCGCTCACAGTTGAGCTGATTTTGTTTCATTCTAAATAAATTGTTTCTTTTGAGGAAAATGGTTTTTCTGCCTGGAAGTGAATTGACGACAAACGTTTGGCCCCTGTGTTGGCAGCGGAGGGGTCCCTGCTGCTGCTGCCCAATTGAGCTGATAGTTGTGGGTCTTGAGCAAGAAGCAGGGAGAGAGCACCGACACTTTGGCGTTGATCGACCTGTGGTACCAGTCAGAAGAATTGTTGTTGATGGCCTTGCTGTGGCCCCCGTGTTTGCAGTGAAAAAGGGGTCACTTGCTGCTGCTGGCACACAAGAAGCAGGGGAAGCACCACCCTGCGCCTCGGAACGGTGGCCAAGTCTGGGGCTTCGCTGGTTGGAAGAGCTGGAGTTCCTGAATTTTAAGTTTCTGATTTGTTTTGTTCACCCAACATGTTTGCCTTTAGTTTTGATTCTTGGGTTGTTTTTTTGGTTTTTTTTTTTTATTTTTGAAAAAAAAAAAAAAAAAAGTTTCGAAATGGTTTTTGAATCTTGCACGTAAAACCTTTGCACCAAAAATTGCCAAAAGAAAAAGAGAAATGAGTCCTTAAAAGTGTTTAAATGCTGTTAATAAAGCCTTTCCTGCCGTACGCGAGGCGCTCCTCCATCTCCAGGGGCTTTTCAGCAGTTGTGGGTTTAGTGCTGAATGGATGAAGAGTTCCTGAGAGCTGGAGGCGCTAATTTAAACCTTTGCGTGGTGTCTCAGTGCCTTATTTTGACCGGTTTTGAAGCCAGTGGTTCCACACGCCTCGGATGTGCATGCGCCCTGCTCGCGTCCCGGCCCCGCCGCGCTCCGCGCAGTCGTTCCCGGTGTAGTGCAGCTGGGGAGAGGAGAAGCCGGAGGCGGCCCGAAAACGTTGTGTGCTGTAGTTCTCCTGTCCCGGGGGCTGCTGAGCTTTGGAAGGCTGTTCCCGTGCAGGAGCACAACTCCGTGTTTGCTGCAGGACCCTTCGGGGCGCGCCTGAGGACCGCGGCCGTCGAGAGGAAGCCGCCGCCGCTGCGTCGTCGGCGTCAGGAGCTCCCGTGTTGTGCTCGTGGTAGAATTCTTGTGACGTGCCACGAAGACGCCTCGAATGGCAGCGTGCCCTGTTTGCCTTGACATACTTTAAACCTCCGTGGATAACCTCCTGCAGCCGGGCAGGACCTTTGCTAGGCTGCAGATGCCTCTCAGCCGACGGATGCTGTGGTTGTGCTCTGCGAGGTGTCTGTTCCCGGGGCAAAGCGCTGTGTAAATCTCTAAAACAGGTAAGGGGCTGGAAGAGGTTGAACTGAGTTGTAATGTAAAAGAAGATTGTCATTGGCCTGTTGTTGTCTTGGTTCTCCAGTTTATTCATGTTTGCTAATTGTGTTTTCTTCAGTCACCATGCTGCTCCACCCGCTCGGGAGTGGAGGGGTCGACTCTTGGATGTGCTTCCCTGATTGTTGGGGGGTCCCGTTGAGAAACAGGGCTGTGCACATAAAGCTGCAGGTTCTCAGCTGGGCAAACTGGAGCTGTTACTCTGACTTCATGAACTGCTTGAGTTAACACTGCTTTAACCCGGAGCAGTGTTTATCATTTCTATGTGTTGATAAGGAAAGCCAAGCCAATGGTTTGGCAAGTTGTCTGTGTTTGTGGGATGCTGGTGTAGTAATTGAAATGAAGGTTTTTGTTGTAAATGGGAGCAATTGTAGCTATTGCTGGTTATTAAGGGAAGGGAATTGGAGAGGGGAGACTCAGGAGATGCCTTTTCTTCTAGAAGTTGGTGTTTGTAGTTAAAATTCTTATTCTTTGCAACGTATTTCTTGTGCTGTTGAGATACAACCTCTGAATCTCCTTTGAAGTGTTGTGCAATAGGTCTGAGGCTGGTAGCAATAATGGGAGATGTGTTTCAGCCCCTTTGCTTGGGCTGAGAGGTTGATGCTGACAGGAGATGGGTGATCTGTTAGTGTACCCCAGAAAAGGGGATCTCTTTGGCAAGCTGGTCACGTGCTCAGGTATCCAGGTGTTTGTGTCAGGGCTTGGGCACTGTCCCGCTTTTTGGGTGTGCTTCCAAGTGTCAGTGGCTGTTCCAGAAGAGTTCTGCCTCCCTGAGTCACGTTTCACTGTCTGTTTCACTGGGAGATGGTTCTCTGTCTCCTTTACATCATGCATTTATTGCAGAGACTCGGAGGTGTCGTGGGATGTGCTGTGGGATGGTTCTCCTACGGCCGCTTTGCGCTACCGAGTTGTTTTTTGGGTGCTGGGTCTGCCCCTCTGCCTTCTGAAGGGCTTAGAGGGATGCTCCAGTGTCCAGGTAGAGCCAGGCTGTTGTTAAAACCAGTCTCTTGGAAGGGTTAATTGCTCTATATGCATCATATTAATTTGGCTAATGAGACTTCTGGGGAAAGTGGATTTATAACGAGAACCATTTAATTAACTGCACTGCAGCAGAGAGCGATGCGAGCGGATTAGATGGGAGCCGGTTATTTGAATTCACACTTTTTTTCAGAACTGTGCTTTTACCAGCTGCAGCTGAATTAATAAGTTTAAAACATCAGATGGCCCACATTCTGCTCTTGGCCAGTAGCAAGCTTGTGTTGGCCTCATGCTGCTGGTTTACTATGAAATGGCAAATGCTCTTGGAGGATAAACTCCCGAGGTCTGGGGCAAAGACCGAAAAGGGTTTGGTCAAAGCACTGGAAAGGCTCTTGGGCTGATGGCTTTGTGATTCCCATTGTGTCTCCTGCGGTTCTTGGCTCGGAGCCCTGTGCCTGAGTGTAATTAGAGCTGCCTGGAGAGCTGGGTGAGGTGAACTCCTGAGGCAGAGTAGGCTCTGAGGGACTGTACGTGCTGTGGTGGGTTTGACAGGAGCCTCCTGCTGCCATCCCGTGTGTGCAGGTGCTGATGGGGGTGCCTGTAGGAGGGGCAGGGAGCCAGAAAGGTGGCACTAAGGTTGCCCATTTTTACCCCCCTTTGTGTCCCACTCCAGGGCTGTATTAATTCAACGTTGGGACTCAGGGGTGTGGATGCTGTCAAACATGTTGCTGGCTGTTAACGAGGTGCCTCCTCCCAGCCCAGCTCCTGTGCCCAGGCTCTGGGGTTTGAGCTTTTGTGTGTTGTCCCAGGATGGGGATGGGATGTGGTTGGCTCCACAGACGAGCGGATGAGCTGTAGATTAATTGTGGATAACAACTATTTCATCTCCTTATCTGCCTGCCTTGACCTTCATACCTAATTCTGCAATTGCATCTGAAGATCAGGCTGGAGATTTTTAGCTCTGTTCAGTATTTCCTGTCCCCAGATGCAGTGATAGCTCAGGTCAAGGTTTAGCAATGCACACAACTCGACCCAGCCCCGAGCTGGCAGCTTTCCCTGGTGTTTCTGCCCTTTGTGCAGGCGAGCACTTGGATCCTCCAGCCAGTCTCTCTTTTCAGATGCATGTGCTGCATTTCCAGGCTGTACAATTGCACATTTTTGATGTGGCTGAGGACACACGATGGGTGCAGAAGGGTGGGAGTGAAGGGAAGCCAGCGAGGTCACCCAGGGTGGTTGTTAAGCTGATTGCTCTTGGAGAGGAGATGTCCTTTGGGCCATGGAAATGTTTGCAACCCCCTTGGACAAGGGATTGATTTGGTCATCTCCAGCCTGGGCTGCTCCAGCTTTGACCTGGACAGAGGTTCAGGGCAGGATGAGGTCCTGAACCACCCTAGGTGCTGTCATTGTGGGGAGCATGTGGTGAGAAAAGGGGATGTTGATGTTTCTCGTGCTGCTGCTCCTCTTGGGTGGGTGAAGATAAGGCTGTGTGAGAATACACAAGGGACTCTTCATCAGGAACTGGAGTGGCAGGACAAAGGGCAGTGGATTCAACTGAAAAAGGGGAAATTTGGGCTTGATATTGGAAGAAATCCTTCCTGAGGAGGTGTGGAGGCCCTGGCACAGGGTGCCCAGAGCAGCTGTGGCTGCCCCTGGATCCCTGGAAGTGTCCCAGGCCAGGCTGGATGGGGCTGGGAGCAGCCTGGGACAGGGGAAGGTGTCCCTGCCATGGCAGGGAGAGGAACAAGATGAGCTTTAAGGTTCCTTCCAACCCAAACCATTGCAGGGTTCTGTGACTCTGAGACCTTGTGTTTCACCTCTGCCAGCCCAGCTTTCCCCTCTGGCATCAAGGCACAGCATGTTCTGAGCTCTCAGGTACCTGAGAGTGCCTTTGCTGTCCCTCGTGGCACTCAGAGCTGCACCCCAACAGCAGCTTGAGGCTGGGAGAGCCCAGTCCCAGACACCCCATCCCTGTGATCACCCTTGGGTGAGCCAGGGTGCCTGTGACTCCTTTCCAGCTTGTCCAAAGGTTTGAGGGGCTGCAGCTCAGTTTCTTGGTGTTTTCTTCATCTGTGGGGGGTTGTAAAGGCACCTTTTGCCTCTTCCTTCCACACTGCAGTCCTGGCTCTATCTTGCCCACGTGAGGGATATCTGTAGGGGAAAGTTTTGCAAAGCTTGATGGTGGCTTCAGAGGCAAAGTCTGCTTTGGAAAAGAGACTTTGACCCATTAATTACCCCTGGAATTGTCCGTGGCCATGAGCAAGAGTTCCCATCCCCTTTGTGGTTTCTGCAGGCTGGGAAGTTTTCCCGTGAGGATCTCAGCTAAAGCTAAAACTTCTGGGCTTTCAAACATCTGCTTTAATTTTTGTTCATTAGAGTCGCTGATAAATTCCTTGGACTTCAGTGAAAACCATTATGGTATCTTTAAAGATTTTTATCATTATTTTCCAAACAGCTTCTACCTCCTATGAAGGCCTTCAGCTCCTCAGAAATGCAACTTTCTAGTTCAGGCTCTGGGGAATTGCAGCCTAACGACACCCTGCATTGTAAACAGGGCTGCAGGACATGTTCCAGACCAGGGGGGAAACCAGCACCAAAAAAAAAAATGAGTGTTCCTGTTATCAGTGTGTGTGAGGGCGAGTAAACAGCCCAGACCACACAATATCTGCCAAACAGGGCGAGGGAAGAACAGCCACGTTTCCTGTAGCTGGAAGGCCCTGTTGTCATATCCTTACCCAGCTGTTTTAAATTGCTTTTGGCTTTCTTCATGTGGCTTGAGGTAAACACAGGAGCCTCGGCAGTATTGGTAGCTGAAGCACCTTGTCTGGGGTTGTGCTTTGTGCTGCCACAGCTGTGAAAAAGCCTCTTGTTGCCCTTTAAAATGGGAATTATGGAGGTTTTCCCCCCTGTGGCTGATGAGTGTGCTGGGAGCAGGGCAGCCCTGCAGACGAGCAGCTTTGCAGCGACCTGGGAAGGTCGAAGGGACATCCCAGGGCTTGGGTTAAACCCAGAATTCTTGCCCCTCACCCTGGTCTCAGCCCCCCAAGGGGGTGTGGGGCTCCCAGACAGCTCTCCAAGCAAACCCAGAGCTCAGGCACATTGCAGAAACAACCGAAATAATCCCAGCACAGCCCTTGGAGGGGATTTCATTGGGAGATAAAGATTGTTCCTTATTGTATGATAAACACCAGGATCAACTTCCTCTGTGTCCAGTGCCTGGGTTTATCTGCTGTTGGCATCTGAGGAACTGGGAAAGTCACAGCCTTGGTTTTCAGCAGATTGTGTTTTTTATCGAGGGCAGAGCCTGACCAAGGAGAGTGCAGGGCAGGGAGAGGTTTATTTTGTGTACTTTGAAATGCCTAAATCCGTCTTCTAGGAGCTCTGTCCTGCCTCTCAGTGATCCAGAATACAGAACAAGGAAGGGAAACCCACAGCTGGCACTCAGGGGTGTACAGTGACTGTGTAAATGAATAGTTCCAAACCATTCTGGGGGGTGGGGGGTGCAGTGTGCTTCCTGATGTGATCTCTGATTGCACCAACTTCCGTGGCTTTGAGAGACCCGAGCTGCATCTCAGCAGCTTTAGATCCTGGCACGTGGAACATGGCTTGGAGCGGGTTTCAGACCCAGCAGGTGCCCACCCCATCAATCAGTCCTGCCAAGATGCCTGGCAGGCCTTGGGAGCAGGTCCTGGAGGCTGCCCAGGCTCCTTCTCCAGGATTACACCTGGGAGTAAATCGCTGGTTAACGTTCCCTGTGTGGGAAGGATGGCACCCCTGCAGCCCAGAGTGATCCTTGCCTGCCATGTCTTGTTGGAGAAGCCACTTCCATGTTTTCTTCTTGCTTTCTTAATCCTGTGGTGCTAAAGTTAATCAGGATTCAGGGTATCAGTCCTCTGTGTGTGGGTGTTCAGAAAACTAATTATCGAAATGAAATTGTGAAGCATTTTTTCCAGAGGGACTCAGGTGTTGTTCCAGCTCTTTGTTGGGGTACAGTGAAAACTGGAGGCTGTGTTTTGGGTTCCTTTGGTCACTTGGATTCCTTCCAGCCAGCTCTGATTCCCTGTGGGTCGCTGGATCTTTGGAGAATTCTTTAGTGTTTGGTTTCTCTGCACCATGAATTTTAGAAGGTGTTTAAACCAATGAATCCTGGTTCAAGTGCTTCCAAATGTGGTTTGCCACCAAGATCCAGCTGGCCATGGCATATTATCCCTTGTGCAAAGGATGAGATTGGGCAGGAAAATGTTCCCCCAGGTGACTCAGGGCACAGTGCTGAGATTGGCACTGGTTTTCCAAGGGGGTTGATTTATTGTGAGTGAAATTATCCTCTTGGAAAGATCCAGGAGGCTGTTGGTGATTTCTTTCCAGTGCTGCCTGTGAGGTACACGAGGGTTGGAAGGCAGGAGGGATCAGGTTCTCCACTGCCTTGCCAGGACCAGGAGGGATGGCTGGGAGAGCACCACCTGCCAACAAAACATTTTTCACACTGAGGATCATTTTTGGCCATTGCTGCTGATCTTCTCTACACAGATTAGTAAGGGAAGAATATCCTCTGAGTAAGGGAAAAAATTTCAGGAATAATTTCTGCATTTTTTACCCTGAGGATCATTTTTGGCCATTGCTACTGATCTTCTCTACGCAGATGAGTAAGGGAAGAATATCTTTGAGTGAGGGATAAATTTTCAGGAATAATTTCTGCATGGAAAGGGTGGTCAGGCCTTGGTAGGGACTGCCCAGGGAGGTTTGAAGTGGCCATCCCTGGGGATGCCCAGGGAATGCCTGGACGTGACACTCAGTGCTTGGGGCTGGTGACAAGGTGGGAATCAGGCACAGATTGGACTCGATGATCCAGGAGGGCTTTTCCAACCTTAAAGATTCTGGGACTCTGTGAAGGGAGTAGGGACAAAAGGGATTTTCTAGTCCACCTCAGACTGCAGCTTCTAACCTCATTTGTGTCCCAGCAATCCCTGCTTTTGCATTTCCCCACACACCCTGTCATGTTCTGCACTGTGCAAAAACAGCTTTAGGGAAGGGATTTGCAAGATGGCTTCAGTGGGATGGGAAAGCCTTCCTGGGGGCAGATGTTCCCATCCTGCTCACTGGTGGTTTCTCCCATGCACGTGTTGTATCCTGCAATAAATAAATGCCTTTGCTTTGCAGAGCTGCCAGGGGAACTGAACCATCTGTTCTGTGCTTGCCTTCCCAGCACGAGGTGTGAGCAGAGAAGTGTTTGACCCCCAGCCATTACCCTGGGCCTGCTCAGAGGAAAGACAAAGGCTTGAAGACTCTTCACTCCCTTCCCAGCCCACTGGCAGGATGGTGCAGGGCTCCTGGGAGGAGTTCCTCATTGTGGGCATTGGTTTCCTCAACAATTTTGGATAGACAAGAGGTAATTTTGGCTGGAGGTCGGTGCTTTGCCTGTGCAGGATTATTCTGGGGATAAATAAAGGCTGGAGGTGCCCATCCATGGGCTGGGATGTGGGGAATGGGAGCTCTGCAGAAGGGAAGAGAGGAAGGACAAGCACTCAGAATTTGCTAAATAAGGTTAAGGAATTGGTGTGATGGAGAGACAGGGCAGGACTCTCCTTGAGATCCTGAAGGTTTGGAGAGGAGCTTTGTTGGAGCAGATGGGATGGGAGGTGTGGACACCACATCCTGCCAAGTTGTTTCTTGGTGGCAGAAGAGGTGAAAATATCACAGGGCTTGTGTTGAAAGGAGGAAGGTGTTGAGCAGGGGCTTCCTTTACAAGGAGAGGGAGAGAGCAGAGCATGGGGAAAGGTGTTGGAATTGTGTGGAGTGGGAGCAGCAGGGTGAGGAGCTGATGGGAGGGGCTCTTTCCATCCCCACATTGCTTTGGTCCCACTCTGTTAAAAGCCAAAAGCACAGCTGCTCTTAGGGAGATGCAGAATAAGTGGAGCTTTAAAGCTTTAGGATTGTCAAATCTGAAGCCAAGGCTCCCACATAGTTCCTGTTACCTCGATGATCCAGGAGGGCTGTAATGTTTGATTTGTTGAAGGTGAGAATGAAGAACTTTATTGTTTCAAGGGCTGAAAACTCAAATTTTTTAAATGAGAGTTTCATCCCTACTGCAGAAGGGTTTGGCTGAGGCCTTAGTGCAGGATTGGCTGAGCACAGTACTTGTTCATCCCCCTCCAATTCCAGTGCCTGAAACACTTCAGAAATAACAATCTTACCCAGAAATTCTGGTGATTTGGGAAATGCCCCCCTTGGGATCCTGGCCTCGATGCAGATATTAACTGCTCCATCCGGATCAGAGTGGTGGGTGCTGAGGTTTGAGGTGGAAAGGGGTGGTGGTTGCAGTGTAAAAGGACCATTCCCGAAGCTCTTGCTGCCTGCAGATTCCTGGGAGAAGCTGTGGAACAGCCTGTGAAAAATGAACAGTTCTGTAGCACTGATATTCTCCATTCCCTGTAATTTTTTCCTCATTTAAGTGCAGTTTCTTTGGCACTGTGTAGTTGCTGTAATTGCTGGATTGGGCCCATCATCTATGGAGGAACTTTCTTACCTGTGACAGTGTTGGAGCTCCTTGGAACTGCTACAATATTCTGTAGTTTTTTATTAAATATAGACCACCTCATTTTGGGCTTGAAAAAACCCATTTCACAGTTTAAAGGAGTGTTTCTGTAGGGGAAACAGCTCTCCTGCTGCCTTAATATTAAAATAAAGGATGAGGAATAAAAGAAGTGAGGAAAAAATAGAATAATCAAATCTCCTTAATAATTAAAAAAAGGGCAAGGTAAAAAGAAGAATATGCCATTGGCTGGAATGAATATCCCAGGTTGACATAATAATTTCAAATACCTGGAGATAATGCAAAAAATTGCACCTTCACTACTGCAAAGAAAGTCAAAGCTGCTGTGTTGTGTCTTATCCATCCAAATTAAATCTGTGGGATGCTGGTTGAATCCAGGCTCAGCACTGAGCTGCCTTTGTGTGTGCCTGGAATCCCTGGGAGTCTGGGTGGTTGGGAAGCTGGGGAGAAGGGCAGAGGAGGCCGAGGGGTGGCTTTGGTCTCTGACTTCTCTGTGACATGGTTCTGGCTTTAATTAAAACTGTTTTTTTCTCCAGGTCCTCTGTGCTGTGGCAGTAACTGTGCCTGGGAGGTGGAGTGGCCCCACTGCAGCATCCTTCCCGCAGAGAGAGGAGCCCCTGGAGCAGCTGATCCTCCTGGAAGTGCCACCCTGCTGTCCCTGTCCCTGTCCCTGTCCCTCCCTCCGGTGGCTTTTGTGTGAATAGAACGAGCTGAGATCTCTGGCTGTGCCCTGGCACTTGGAGCTCCCTGGCTGCTCATCCCACGAGGTGAGTGACTCAGCTCTGGGCACAAAGGATGGAGCTGTCGGGCTGAGCATTGGATGAGAGGCAGAAAAACCCAGCTCAGGAGCAAAGGTGCAGAGAGCCCCAGGCCCACCCACACCAGGGGCTGCTTTATTCCCATCCATGACACTTCACACTGGGCATTTGTCAGATGGCTTTAATCAGGAGAAATCCAGGTGTACAAACTGCATCTAGCATCCAAAAATTCCAGTTTTAGGCGTTGCTGCTGTTGATACTTCCCAGTACAGGCAGTGGTTTTCCCAGCATAGATGGAATCAAAGCCCAGCCTTTAAAACTTCAGCCAGACCTGGAGCTCTTGTTCAAGTTGGCTTTTTTTAGCTTCCATTTTTGGGCTGAAGGCTCGAAGAAGAAGGAAATAGGTGAGATGAGAGCACAGGCTCCAGCAAAGAGGAAGGAGCAGACGTAGGTCTGGGTGTAGTCATAGAGCCACCCTGCAGGAGAGAAGGTTGTTATTAAAGCTGTGGGATTTTTCTCAGCGAAAAAAGTCATTTGGGGAGGTGGGTGGGAGGCAAAGGATGTGTATTTTCATCTAAGAATTGCTCAGATATTTTCCTTAAGTTATTTTAACTCTTCCTGGGCAGCATTTCCTGTAAGGAAATGACACGTAGGTAATTTTTCCCAGAGCCAACTTTGATCCTTGTAGTGGACATGGTGTTTAATTTGATTGAATTTAATCCCTGATTTTTTTTTTCCCTCTGTTTAAATAAGTGGGCCCAAAGTGGCTGATGGAAGATCCTGTTGGATTGATGGGATGACTTGCACGTGCTGATGTTTGCAACATCTGGGCTGCAAACCCCCTGTTCTCCAGCCTTGTCTTCTCGTGAGCAGACCCAGTTTAATGCACTTTGTCTAACAGGGGAGACCCCAGGCCAGGAGCTGGAAGTGAACTTGGTAAAAGTAGCTCTGGGAGGACTTAAAAGGAAAAAGCTGAATTCCATCGAGCCTCAGGAATGTCTGGAGGATGCAGGTCACCTTTTAAAGTGACCTCCAAGTGTTGTGTTTGGTCCTGGCAAATCATCTCGGGTCTGGGCAGTCCTTTGAAAGGTGGAGAATTCCTCCCTTTGAATGTAAAATCTGCCAAGTGGTGGGAGATGCTGCTGCACATAAAATCCCTGATCCAGTCCCAAATGTGGTGTGGGATGGGTGGGTGTGGGGCAGCAGCTGAGCCAGACCTGCTGCTGGTGTGAAATGCAATTCCTCTGGAGACATCCATGGAATCCAGACATCCATGGAATCCAGACATCCACGGGCTTGCATGGTTTACACAAACAGCAGATCTGGCCTGAATCTGGGATTCTTAACCCCAGGAAGGGACATGGGACAGTCCCTGAGATCCTGGGCTTGGACACGTGGCAGGAGAGGGTGCTGGTGAAATTTGGGATCTGTGCTGGAGGGAGGCACTGACATTTCCCTGCTGTAGATTTCCACAGCTGCAGGAAGGTTTTACAAAGCAGAGGGAAAGCTGCTTTTGCCCAGTTTCAGTTTCTGTTGGCTCAGGGGCAGCCCCTGTGTCTGTTCCTCAGGGATTTCAAGGAATCCCTGAGGATTGTGAGCCCAGAAGCTGCAGCTGGAGAGGAGGATCCATCCCAGGGTGCTGCACTGGGGGACTCTCCCATGACCCTGAGCTCGTTGTGCAGTGGTTCATCCCCAGGGGTGGGATCTGCCTGGAAATCTCTGGGATTTGGAGAGGAGAAGGGATGCTGACGTAGTTATTTGTGAGAGGAACAGAACAGAGTGCTCCAGTTGAGCTCTGATTTATTGCAATTACTCTTAAAATATCCTTCTGGATAATGGTTATTTTTTTTTAATTTATTTTCCTGGGGGTTTTTTGGTGCTGAATGGGATTTAAGTGCAGTGGGATTTACCAGCATTGCCTCACTGGCAGCACAGCCATCAACTTCCATCACACCCCAACCTTTTGAAGCCCTCCAGTCCCTGTGCCCCAAATTCTTTTCCAAAACAATAATCACTCCTGCTGCAGAAAGCTGAGTTGACACTTGTGGTGTTCAAACCACAGCAGCAGTTTTGTAAGGAATGCTGGTAAATCCCAGGCACCAACGTGATCCAAACAAAACATTCCCAGCACTGCTGGTGCTGCCAGCTGGGTCAGGCTGGTTAAATGGCACTGCTGATGTTTAATCAGAAGTTTTATTTATTCCTGATGCTCTGAGGAGCAAAATTCAGTGGGAAGGTGAAGGTAAGATTTAGGAAATGTGTGAATAGGTGTGCCAGCATCCATCCTCTCCCTTTTCACCAAATTTCTTGGGTCTGGAGTTCATGCTCTGGAGGTTGGAATCTCTTCTAGAATTTGCATTACGTGCTTTGGTTCAGCTCTTCTGCACTTTGAGTCAGTGATTTGTACTGCTTGTGGAAATAAACTGTGCCCTTCTCTCCTCAGCTTGCTCATGGCTGCCAAAATAATGTTTATTCTGGTTTGGGTTGGGTTTTTTCAGCGTGGCAGCTTCCAGAGGTGCCAGTGGATGGGGATCTCTGAAGGAGGCTCCAAACTTGCCCTTTGAGTCTTGCCAGCTGCCACTGGATTTTCAGGGCTTCCAGCTGAACAGATTTGCAGGTAAGTCACCTTTCCCTTGCATTAGACTTTGGTCTAATATTCAAATTAGTCAGTTTTAACCTTTGCACTTCTCATTATCCATCATCATTGTTTCCACTGCGAAAAAGCCCTTGAGTTTGATAAAATTGTAATTCTAAACTCAAGGTTTTTGAGAGGTGAGAGCACCAAATCTCAGGGTTTCACGGAGCATTTAAATTCTGCATTCTGCAAGGAACAAATGGTTTTTGGACACTTCATCAGGAGTTTCTGGTCTCACTCAGTTTTCACCCTTAATACTGCATTGGAAGAGAAAATTACAGAATTTATCTTGGATCCCAAACCTGGATCCTGGGCTCTGGATTGTTTCCATGTTGCTCAGCCTGTAATGAGATGGATCAGGAATTGTTTTGCTCCTTGGCTTTATTTGGCCTTTATTTATCCCACCTGCATGAAGCCTGGTTTCTATGGAAAGCTTTTTGCAGGAAACCTGCTTGCTTTACAAACCCACTGCAGAGAGCAAAAGGCTTCCCTTTAGTGAGGATGTGAATTTAACAGAGTGTGAAAGGGACAGCTGAGGTGTTCAGCTGCTGCTGCTGTGTTTTACTGGGGTTCAGTGGGATTGAGGGGCTGCTTTGAGCTGGATGTGCACCGTGTACCAGCAGCAGAGATGTGGGATCCAGGCTGTGCATCACCCTGGCAGTGGGGAGCTCCTTGGCAATGAAGTGTTTTGCCTCTTTGAGATTGCATCCACAGACAGAGCATAACCAGCCCAGGGATATTAAATAGGAATAGAATTTTTTTCCTGTGCTGGTGGAACAGCAGCTTTGCTGAAACTTCACATNTCTAATATGCAAATTAGGCAGTTTTAACCTCTGCACTTCTCATTTTCCATCATCATTGTTTCCACTGCGAAAAAGCCCTTGAGTTTGATAAAATTGTAATTCTAAACTCAAGGTTTTTGAGAGGTGAGAGCACCAAATCTCAGGGTTTCACGGAGCATTTAAATTCTGCATTCTGCAAGGAACAAATGGTTTTTGGACACTTCATCAGGAGTTTCTGGTCTCACTCAGTTTTCACCCTTAATACTGCATTGGAAGAGAAAATTACAGAATTTATCTTGGATCCCAAACCTGGATCCTGGGCTCTGGATTGTTTCCATCTTGCTCAGCCTGTAATGAGATGGATCAGGAATTGTTTTGCTCCTTGGCTTTATTTGGCCTTTATTTATCCCACCTGCATGAAGCCTGGTTTCTATGGAAAGCTTTTTGCAGGAAACCTGCTTGCTTTACAAACCCACTGCAGAGAGCAAAAGGCTTCCCTTTAGTGAGGATGTGAATTTAACAGAGTGTGAAAGGGACAGCTGAGGTGTTCAGCTGCTGCTGCTGCTGTGTTTTACTGGGGTTCAGTGGGATTGAGGGGCTGCTTTGAGCTGGATGTGCACCTTGTACCAGCAGCAGAGATGTGGGATCCAGGCTGTGCATCACCCTGGCAGTGGGGAGCTCCTTGGCAATGAAGTGTTTTGCCTCTTTGAGATTGCATCCACAGACAGAGCATAACCAGCCCAGGGATATTAAATAGGAATAGAATTTTTTTCCTGTGCTGGTGGAACAGCAGCTTTGCTGAAACTTCACATGGAGCTGGAATTTACAGAATCCTTGACAGCTTTGAGCCAGGTGCCTCTGCTTGCTGGAGGCAGCTGATTTGGAGGGCAGGGAACAAAAAATCCAAGTGGTTTGGATTGGAAAGGACCCTAAAGCTTCTCCCATTCCACCCCTGGCATGGGCAGGGGCACCTTCCACTGTCCCAGGCTGCTCCCAGCCCCATCCAGCCTGGCCTTGGACATTCCCAGGGATCCAGGGGCAGCCACAGCTCCTCTGGGCACCCTGTGCCAGGGCCTGCCCACCCTCCCAGGGAACAATTCCTGCCCAATATCCCATCTAACCCTAATGGCAGTGGGAAGCCCTCCCTCTCTCCCTTGTCCCCAGTCCCTCTCCAGCTCTCCTGGAGCCCCTTTAGGCCCTGAGCTCTCCCTGGATCCTTCTCTTCTCCAGGTGAGCACCCCCAACTCTCCCAGCCTGGCTCCAGAGCAGCTCTGGGGCCTCCTCTGGACTCTCCAGCAGCTCCAGGTCCTCCTGCTGTTGTTCCCCAGGGCTGGGGCAGCTCTGCAGGTGAGGTCTCACCTGAGCAGGGCACAGGGGCAGAATTCCCCCCTGCCCTGCTGCCCATGCTGGGGCTCAGCCCAGGGAGAGTTGGCTTGTTGGGCTGCAGGAGAGGAAAAGCTTTGTCCTGGCCAAGCTGTTTGGAGGAGAACAGGTCCCCTGCTCCTTAGCAGAGGCTGGACACTCATTCCTAAGCACTTGAAATCTCCCAAATCCTCACAGCTGCCTTGGTTTCCTGGCAGAGGGAGAAGAGCAAAGGCTTTTCATGCTCCTTATCTCTGGGCCCAGAGCTCTGGTGGCTGAGCTGTGTAATCTCTGTCAAAACAAGAGATTACTGAGGCCTCTCCTGATGTTCCAGTGCCTCTGCCTGGTGGGAATGTTGCTGAGCCTGTCCTTGCTTTCCCTTCCTCTCCTTGCTTCCCCTCCAGTCCAAGTTCAGTGTTAGTTTAACACCGTTGGGAGTGAAATTCCATGGGAATGTGCTCGTGATCCTGCTGTGGTCAGGACTGAGCTGTGCACCTGGGGCTTCACTGCATTTCCAGACATTCCAGGCAGCATTTCCTAAATATTCCAGGCACCATTTTCCAAGCTGCTGGTTGGATTTTACGAATTCCCAAACAAAATGTTGCCTGTCTATAAAAATACATTTCTGAAGTAGGATTTTATTTTTTTTTTCTCCATTTCAACAGAAACCCCATCCTAGGCTGGATCCCTGTGGGAGAGTGAACCAGCAGTGTGTTTTATCCCTGGATTTCTGGGCTGTGTTTTATGTAACATCACTTACCTGCTAAAGGAGGTCCTCCCATGGCTGCTATCCCTGCAAAGAAGGCAGCAAACCCCAGGTAGCTGTGGAGCTTTTCCACACCCACCAGATCCACCTGTTTGGAAACCAAAATGGATAATTAGTGATCGGGTTCACAGGAGTGTATATGCACAAGAGATTAATTGAATTTTTTAATTTATTTTTAAAGCAAAAGAGATGATTCTTTTTCTGAGGAATTTCCTCTTCAGCTGCAGCTTTGGAAGGACTTTTCCCCTGCAGGTCTGATCCAGCCTGGAATCCGTTCACCTCCTTGAGGCAGGTGTGGAAATTGCAGGGATGGCAGATGCTGTTCTGCTTTCCAGCTGCCCAGACTTTGGGGAAGGAGTTTTAAACTCTGAATGCCTTCCAGAAAGAAATGCCAAATTGTAATGGTACCTGGATCAGATAATCCTGGGATGGTTTGGGTTGGAAGGGACCTCAAAGCCCATTCATGGGCAGGGACACCTTCCATGATTGCAGCTGCTCCAGGCTCCATCCAGCCTGGCCTTGGGCACTGCCAGGGATCCAGGGGCAGCCACAGCTGCTCTGGGCACCCTGTGCCAGGGCCTGCCCCCCCTCCCAGGGAACAATTCCTGCCCAATATCCCATCTAACCCTAATGGCAGTGGGAGCCATTCCCTGTGTCCTGTCCCTCCCTCCCTTGTCCCCAGTCCCTCCCCAGCTCTCCTGGAGCCCCTTTAGGCCCTGCAAGGGGCTCTGAGCTCTCCCTTGGAGCCTTTTCCTTTCCAGGCTGAGCATTCCCAGCTCTCCCAGCCTGCCCCAGAGCAGAGCCCTGGGGGTGTCTCCGTGGTCTCCAGCAGGATGCTGCTGCAGCTCTCTGTGTGTTCCAGGTGCTTCTGGGTGTTGGGGAAGGTGAAACAGGAAAGCCTTATAAATATGGCTGCCTGACAAAAGATTTTAAGAATATGGGAACTATAAGTGAGATTGAAATGAAAGCAACCTTTGACATACCAAACCTTAGTTACAGAACAACTGAAAAGCTGGTATGTCTAGCTGAAAGTAATCCCCTCTTGTTTAGATAAACAAGACCCTCTGCTTACTATAAGTAGGGTAATGTAATGATTCTTATAGGTTGTATGTAAATACTATAGGATCTATATCTTGTAATAGATTGGTCAGTGGAAATTAGAATATTAAACATAGAGGAGAATTTATTGCATTGTAACAGGAACCTCGCTCTCTTCTTCTTCCTCCTACTCTTACTCTCATTCTCTGATTCCTGCCTTTCCTTGCTCCCTTTCTCCTGCTCTGCTCTGCTCTTATCTCTTGCTCCTCACTCTTTTGTTCTCTCCCTCCTGGGCCTGCTCTGAGCTGTGCCTGGCAGCTCCAAGCAGGGCCCCTCCACCCACACCCTTTACAATAAACTCTTAAATTCCAGGACCCAGCTTCAGAGATCTCTCCTCTCCATCCATCCTCCCCTTCCCCAGGCACCAGCAGCCTCCTGCACCCGGGGCTGGGGCCGTGCCTGGCCCTGGACTCACCAGCACGGGCAGCACCAGGGCCATGAAGCCCCCGCAGAAGGTGGCAAAGGCCACGGTGTAGGCCAGCAGCAGCGGCAGGGTGGTGGCCAGGGGCCCCAGCAGGTTGGTGACCCCGCTGAGCAGCAGGTAGGTGACATGGAAATGGTACTTCTTGGTCCAGTTGTGGTCGGCCAGCCAGCCCGAGAGCAGCTGGCTCAGCATCTCCGTGATGCCTGAGGGAACAGGAGCTCTCAGAGCCTCAGGGCTTCGTGGAATATTGAAATATTTGGATATTTTTATATATTATTGTTTCATATAAATAGATTAGATATTATAAATTGAGCTATATTTTATAGTATTTTATATTGTTATTGTTTGTAGGATATGTATTATATTGATGGAGTATTTTGTATTTTATATTATTCATATTGTTTTATATTATTTCTATTAGGATATACTATACTATCACTATAGGATATACTATAACTGATAACAGTTTATTATCAGTTATAGTATAGTATATCCTATTATGGTATATTTTTATACAATATCTGTATTATTTTATATAATTCATCATATTTCATATAGTTAAA
>VZTB01012329.1:8015-20255 GCA_013397245.1 Thryothorus ludovicianus | reverse complement strand
ACAATTTTAAGGCTGTTTGGTGTTTAGGGAACTGAAATGCCAGCCTGGAGCTGTGGGTTTAGCAGGAAGAATTCCTGGTTTCTGATGGGGAGCTGCCTCTGCTCACAACCACAGGCCTGAATTGCCACAGAGAGGGAATTTTGGAAGACTCAGCTGATTTTTTGCTGCTTATCAGACACTGAAATTGATAATTCCAGTGTGCCACCAAGGCTGGGCTTGCTTGGCGTTGTTCTCCTGGGAACACACTGCTCTTTAATAATCGGAATATCCTTCCACTCTCTAAAATAAGGGTTTTTTTAAAGCTCCTGTGGATGTACAGAGGATTCTGGGGGGTCTCCCATCCACAAATCCACCACTGGTGGCCCCAGTTCCCCTCAGCCTCCCCCAGCTCACGCTGATTTTCCTCCTGTGCCTTGCCCTGACCCCGTTTGGGATGTTTTCCACATTTCTCTGGGAATTTGGGATGAAGTTTTCCACGTTTCTCTGGGAGTTTGGGATGAAGTTTTCCACGTTTCTCTGGGAGTTTGGGATGAAGTTTTCCACGTTTCTCTGGGAATTCGGGATGAAGTTTTCCACGTTTCTCTGGGAGTTTGGGATGAAGTTTCCCACGTTTCTCTGGGAATTTGGGATGAAGTTTCCCACGTTTCTCTGGGAATTTGGGATGCCTCAGGCTGGGGATGGAGTTCAGGAGCTCTTTCACAAGTGAGGCCTCTTGGTTTAGGTCTTTGAGGTGGCTCCTGCTTCCAGCTGAGCTGTCTTGAGGATGCTTAGCATCTGTCAGAGTGATTTTTGAGTCGTTTGATGGCCGTGCTGGTGGTTTTGTCATTGAGGTGATATTTCAGTGGGTGATCTCTGTGTTTGTGCTGCTCAAACCAGAAATGGGAACCAAAATCAGGTGACAGCACCGGGCTTGGACAGATCTGGGGTCTTTTCTTTGAGGGGAAATTTATAATATCTTGCCTTGTAGTTATAAAGTGAGAACTGAAACCTTTGCCTTTTATAACTATGAGAACATCTTTTAATTTTTTATCCCCCAGAACATGGTGATGAGTTTCCGAGTCTCAGATCTTCAGATGTTGCTGGGTTTTGTTGGCAGGAGTAAAAGCGGACTAAAACACGAACTAGTGACCCGAGCTTTGCAGCTGGTCCAGTTTGACTGCAGCCCCGAGGTGTTCAAGAAAATCAAGGAGCTCTACGAGACTCGCTACAGCAAGAAGGGCTCGGAGGTGGCGCCGGCGCCGGCGGCGGCACCGCCCCGGGCCGAGGCCCTGCCCCTGCACTCGTCCTACGACCGCGGCAGCGCCGTGGGCCGGACCCTGCCCGCCGCCAGCCTCGACTACCCGGCCCTCTACGGCAAATACCTGAACGGACTGGGCAGGTTGCCCCCCAAAGTGGCCAAGCCCGAGGTTCGCTTGGTGAAGTTGCCCTTTTACACCACCCTGGACGAGCTGTTGAAGCCGACAGAGTTAGGTGAGGTTTTTTTTGGTTTAAAAAAAAAAAAAAAGGAATAAGTCGGTGTTTGAGAGGAGTTTGTGAAGTGGTGAAGGAAGAAGGGAACTCCTGACACAGAACTAATGTGGTTCTACAGAAGTTATTTATTGCTGGCATTCCCACACTAATGATGCATTTCTGAGGCTGCTGTTTGCACATTCACACTTTGCTTCGTTGGTTGCTCAGTGCCTTTCACTCAAGGGTCTCTGGAAAAGTGATTGGTCAAAGTCCAGGTGTTTATTCATTTATTTTTGCTTGCATTCTTTGTGGTCAGTCTCTCAGCACCTTCATTCTCTGTTTATCTTTGTAACCCGTTCAGATTGTTGTTTCAGCAACACTGAAGAGTTTCAGAGGTTCTGATAAACACACCCAGAGAGAATTTGGCTGGTGCATCCCTGGGAACAAGTGATGCACGTGCCCTGCAGCACAGAGGCTGATGGATGTGGGGAGAGAGCCCTCCTCTCTCCCCTCCTGCTCAGAATTTATCTCTGGGCTTGCCAGTGCTTAAAGGTGGCTGATAAAAGAGGGAGAGTGGCTTTTCACACAGAGAGAGAGAGTGCTGGGAAAGGAGAAATGGTTTTAAATGAAAGGAGGAGAGATTTTGATGGGATATTGGGGAGCAATTCCTCCCTGGGAGGGTGGAGAAGCTGCCCTGGAAGTGTCCAAGGCCAAGGTGGGAGCAGCCTGGGGCAGTGGAAGGTGTCCCTGCCTGTGGGGTGGGATGGGATGGGATGGGATGGGATGATCCTTCAGCTCCCTCCCCATCCAAATCCTGTGCTCCTGGGATTTTCCTCAGACCTGCAGTGTGGTCACTTTGGGATGTAACTTTGAAGCCCACCTTGTTTTGTTCCTCTGGGTTTTGGGGCCATATTCTGCACTGATTCTGGTTTTCTTCACTAAAAATCCCTGACCTGAAACATCCTATGGATAAAAGAGAGTGGCAACACCTCAGACTGGATTTTTGACTATTTTTTTTTTTTGTGCTTGTCACAGTTATTTTTGAGTGGTGCTGTGTGTTTTGAGGGGTAAGCAGTAAAACTGGAAGAAGAGCTTTTACCCTGGGGTGTGGAGACTGAATTTTCACTATTTCAGTTTGGAGAAACAAAGAATATTGTTAACTGGTGTTAAATAGAATGTTCTGGTAGCAGATTCAGCAGAAGTTCCAGAGAAGTTGTGTTCTGCTGAGTGTCTCTCAAATTTGTGTGGCAATGTCAGAATTCTACAGTGATTCTACAACTTGAGCTGGTCTGGCTTTGCTGGAAGGATATTTGTTGTGGGTTGGAGGAAAAAGAAAAAATTAGATTGTGCAGAAACAAAAAAGAAAAAGGACAAATTAGTCAGATTTTACAGAATTTCTTCTTCATTTGAAGGCATCAATGCTGTGACAAAACAGCTGAGTGGTGGCAGAGTCAAGCTCAAACATGACAATTGTGTGGGGAATGGTTTGCTCAGTGTTAAATTGCTGTTAGTCAGCAATTCCAGTGGGGGGGTTTTGAAGGAAAACAAATTTCCAAGAGGTGGAAGCACCCAGAGGCAGAGGAGCCTGCGTGCACTCCCTGGGATTAGCAGATTTTGTTCCATTAAAACCTCCCCAGCAGCAGCTCAGAGCCCAGGGCTCATTAAATGTGACACCTCCCCTGGGCCAGCCCTGGCCCTGGGGGCTCCCTGCCTGCTTCTCCCAGCTCCTGGGCAGGTTTTTGTGGAGCCAGGAGGAGCTGGGCACCAGCAGATTTTTCAGCTCTCACACCTGGGCAGGGACCCTCCCAGATTTTGGGCTCCTTTTCCAGCAGCAGTTGAATTTTTTTGTATAAAGGGTGAGCTGATATAAATTCAGAATAAACCACGAGCAGCTCCTTGCTTTTCCTGGTCAGGTTGGCTCTGTCTCTGTGGCTCAGCAATCAGCAGGACTCTGTGTATGGGCAGTTTCTTAATCAGAAACATTAAAATTACTTTTTTTTGTTATTGTCCTTGTCAATCATCACTTGCTAAAAATACCTCATGAAATGCTTTCTTTTCTGCTGGTTGTTTTTTGTCAGGAGAGATTTGGACGGAAACTGGAATGAAACAAAAGTCCCTGAAAGAGATCTTCATTTTCTTACCTTTAAAATTTATTTTTGCAAGCTCCATTTGCATTTTTAAAGCAGAAATGGCACCAAAGGGAAGCACCTGCAGTGACTCAAGTTGTCACCAGGTCTCCAAGAGCTGCTGAGGTTTTGTCCTCCCTTCATCTCCTCTTTTTCATACAAAAATTTTCTTACATTTTTCTTACATTTCCCTCCTTCTGAAATCCTGCAGGCTTTGAATAACCACGCAATGGAGGAGAGGCAAAGCTAAACACCCAATTCTCACAAAATAATTTCTTTCAAAAGCTGTTTTAGCACTTCCTCTTTGTGTCCCTCCCGTGCCTTTCAGCAGCTCAGGGGCTGAACTTTGCTTAGAGACACAAAACTGAAAATAAAACACGTTTGGATTGAGGTAAAGGTTGCAACAGAAGTTCCCCACGTCTCAAAGCTTCATTTTCCCCCCATGAAATGCACTTGATCTTAAAATTATCAGTGTGCAAAAGGCCACAGTCAGTGCTGCTTTCCCCTTAAGCCTCTCTGGGGGTGTGAGCTCTGTCCCACCCTCAAGGTCAGAGGCTTGGAAGTTGTGTTTTGTCTCCTCCAGCTGCTTTTTGTGTTGCTTTTTTATCATCTGAGCTAATCTTTTTTTATTGCTGGGGTTGTTTTCTTTCTTTTCCAGAACCTGCCTGCTCAGCCTGGTTGGTTTTTGGGGTTTTTTGTGTCAGGGTCAGGTCTCCTCTTGGGTTTCTTGAGGATGTGGCCACGCTGGTGTGGTGAACCGATGGCTCTGGAATTATTTGAGGGGACAAAAAATAATTTAAAAAAAAAAAAAAAAAAGAGAAGAAAAAAAAATGAAAGCCTGTGCTGGTTGTACTGAGCAGTGAGCAATAAATGAGCAGAGCTCTAATCAAAGCAGAATTACCAAAACAGGTGAAAACTGGAATTCTGGGGTGTGGGAGAAAACAAGACTTGGAGATAAACAGAGCATAACAATCCCCTCAGAGCTGCTGCTCTCAGTTTGATGGACACTCTTTCCTTTCCTTCCCTCCTCAGTTCCACAGAATAATGAGAAGCTGCAGGAAAGTCCGTGCATTTTTGCATTAACACCAAGACAAGTGGAGCTGATCAGAAATTCCAGGTACTCCTCACTGGGCATCAACAGTCCAAGGAAATGCAGCTGCATAATCCCAGAATTGCTCCTGTTCCCTTCCTGGGGAAGTTTTTGTTCCCTGTGAGGAAACAGGATTTGTGTGAGGACATGTAAAGCTCTGGGGGGGAGTGGGAGCTGCAAATTCACCCATCCAGGTCCTTAAATTCTGCTCTAATCTCCCTCTGGAATGGAGGATTTGGGCAGGGTGGGAGCATCCCGAGCTGAATTCTCTGCTGAGCTCTGCTTTGCCTGCCAGGGTGGAAAGGCAGAGTCACCCTCTCTGCATCTCAAAGGAAACTTCCTTGGTGGGGAGGAGGCTGCAGGAGCTGCCTGAGGAAACATCTGGCATTGGGATTTGCCCTGACCTCTGTCAGATGCAGCTTTGGAGCCAAACAAGGACTCTCCTCAGAGGTGGCACTGCAGCCAGGGGAGGTTTCCTCTTGGCTGACCTGCACAAAAATTCCTCCAAAAATTCAACATAAAACCTTTAAATATTTCTCTTTATCATAAAATGTAGAGCTGGAGGGTGAATATCTTGGTTATTTTGCCTTCTGGTAAAATATCCTTGTTGTGTCTTCCATTCCTTTCCTGATTCCAGTTAAAATCCTGTCAGGAATTGCCCCTGATGGAGGTTTCAATATTCACAGTGGGGCCTTAATATTCAGTCCCTTGGTTTGCATGAACAGCTTCAGCTGAATAATTAAACACAGAGAGTCTTGAACACTGTCAGGTAAATCTGACCTTAAAACCCAGTTTTTATAAATTCTCACGAATCACCAGAAGGCAGCTGAACAGTTTTAAAAACCCAGAGAAAAGCTGTAGATTGGTGCATCAGGAAAAGAAATCATAATTACAGGACCACTGGTATTTGCAGGGGGAATTTTACAATTTAAATAAAGTCCTGTGAGGTAATCCTTTATTAAAAAAAATTGGGAGCAGCTGAAGTTCTTGAGTCTGGCAGCTGCTTTGGGTGATTTTTTTTGAGGGTAGGTGTCACCCAGATTTTTCAAGCTTTTCTGATGCACTTTCTGACTTGATATTGTTTCATAGTTCATGGCTCTTTCTCACACAGGGGTGTTATAATTAGAAATATGTTTTTGTTAAGATGAAGTTGTTTACATACTTTCTCTTGGTGTGAAAAACAACTGATGGGAGTTGTCTTGACCAACGGGATGGGAGAGGTGTCAGCCTTCCCCTCCAACCCCTGGTCTGTGTGCAAATACATCAATTTGGAGCCAGATGTTTTAATAAATAGTTTTTAGCCTTCTCATCAAGGAGTGTCCATGTGTGTCCTTGCGTGTCCCACAGCGACAGGTAGGGATTTTATTTTTTTTAATTTTTTTTTACATAATTAATTTGAATATTCTGTTTTTTCTTTTCCAGGGAGTTGCAGCCCGGTGTGAAATCGGTTCAGGTGGTGCTCAGGTAAGTCTGGGCTGGGTTCCTTGAAACATGAGGGGGAGGAGGGAATGTTCCAGCAAAACCCAGCAAGTTCCAGCACGGATTTCATGGCTCCAGAGAGAATTTCCAGTGAACCTTTTGTTCCTGGGCCTCACAGGAGTGTCTGAAATTCCACTTTTGAACCTCGAGCGGAAGCGGCAGAGCCCCACCTGGATTGGGATGGGGATTGGGATGGGGATGGGGATTGGGATGGGAATGGGGAGCTGGGCACGTGCAGAGTGTTGGGATATTATGGGATGTGTTGTTTCTGCCCAGAATCTGCTACACAGACACCAGTTCCCCCCAGGAGGATCAGTACCCTCCCAACATCGCCGTCAAGGTGAACCACAGCTACTGCTCCGTGCCGGTGAGGACTGCAGGGGTAGGGAGCAAAACCTGGGGAATCCGAGGGGGGAAGTTTGGGGAATTTGGAAGGAGATTGCTTTCCTGATGAATGCCGGACTGTAGAAGTGCGTTGCTTTGTTTAAAGTTAATTTTTTAATGGATTAGCCACGTTGTTAACGAGCTGTTCTGTCTAAAGGCTCGCTCCTGTTTGCTTTGTCCTCCTTCCCACCATCCCTGAGAGTTAGGGCTGATCAATAGCTCTACCTTGAGTAAAAACTAAATCTCTGCTTTTAATCTTGCTGCTCTAGGGCTACTACCCCTCAAACAAACCCGGGGTAGAACCCAAGAGGCCCTGCAGGCCCATCAACCTCACCCACCTCATGTACCTGTCGGCGGCCACCAACCGCATCACGGTCACCTGGGGCAACTACGGCAAGGTGAGAGCCCAGGGGGCAGCCACAGCTCCCCGGGGTGCCCTGCAGAGCAGCCTCCTCATCCTCTGGTCCCTCTCTCTCCCCAGAGCTACTCGGTGGGGCTGTACCTGGTGCGGCAGATGACCTCAGCAGAGCTGCTGCAGAGGTTGAAAACCATCGGCGTCAAGCACCCGGAGCTGTGCAAAGCGCTGGGTGAGTGCCTCAGGAAGGGCCTGGGTGCAGCCTGCTGGGGAATGAGCCACCACCATTCCCACCCCTGCTTCCCTCCAGCTGTGTAAACCCCACTTTTTATCTGAACAGACTCGCTGAGCTGTGTGTGAGTCGTGGGAGGTCAGCCCAAAGCCGTGGTTCTGGTGGCTCTGCGGCAGCCCTGTAGTTGGATTTAGGATTTGGGCCGGGTCGTGTCGTGGCTGGAAGGGCTTCATGCCTTCACCTGAGTCAGGGTGAGCAGCATTGACCCTCGGGATTTCCAAAGGAGATTTCTGGAGCGAGGGATCCTGCTGACAATGTCCTGCTGCCCCAGTCCCTGGGAGCCCCTGGGGTGGCAGTGGGGTGTCACCAGCAGCACTTTGATATGCCTTGAGAGCTTCAGAGAACAGATGGTCCCCAGAGATCCTTATCCCAAACCATTCAGGTAAATCCTCCTGGTGTGAGGCACATGTGAAACACTGCTGGAAACGAGGGGGAAATGACCTTTCCATGCTGGAGTCTGGCTTGGAGCTCACGACAGTGGAAGTGGAATTTTTTCTAGTTCTGTGTGGGAGAACTGATCCTGTGATCCTGATGCTCCTTAAAGCTGTCCAGATCCTGGAAAACTCATCCCAAGGATAAGAAACTATCGGGGAATCCCAAGATGGTTTGAGTTGGAAAGACCTTAAATCCCACCCAGTGCCACCCCTGCCGTGACAGGGACACCTTCCCTGAGCCCAGGGTGCTCCAGCCTGGCCTTGGGCACTGCCAGGGATCCAGGGGCAGCCCCAGCTGCTCTGGGCACCCTGTGCCAGGGCCTCCCTCACAGGGAGGAATTTCTCCTGCACATTTTGACCTCCATTTCCCCTCTCCAAGCCATTGCCCTTGTCCTGGCATAGAGTTCCTGATGGAGAGCCCCTCTCCAGCTCTCCTGGAGCCCCTTCAGGGACTGCAGTGCTGCTGAGGGGTCTCCTCTCCACCTTGTCTTCTCCAGGCTGAACTTCCTCAGCCTGGCAGTCTTGGGGTTGGGTTGTAGTTCACAGGGAAGGTGAATTCCAGGTGTATCCACCTGCAGACACCCGGATTTTGGGCAGGGATCACTTGTGTTTGGTGACTTTAAATAAAACCAAATAAGAGCAATGTCTTAGTTCAGCTCCTTTGTGTTTTTGTACTTGGAAGTTGTTTGGATATCCAGAACTGGCCAACCTGAGGAGCTCCTAAACTTTGCTTTTCTAACTCTGGTCTGCTCTGCAAATAATCCCCTGTCACTGGAGCTGCCCTTTGGCTTCAGTCACATCTCGCTGCTGACTCATCTTCCTTTGCATAAAATTCTGTGGAAGTGAACACAGGAACATTGCCTGAGAACAGATTATGGCTTTGGATTCAAAATCCTGATCAGGAGATCCTAGAAAATTCTCCTTCCCATGTCTCCCAGTAATTGATGCACAGGGAAGGCTCTTACAAAGAACTTCATGAAAAATTAAGCTTGGATGAAAAGGCTCCTAATGTGAGGAAAACAAGCCCAAATCTTGTAATCTCCTGGGAATTTCACATCTGAGAAGTCACTCTCTAATTAGAGCTGGGTGTTGCAGAGCTGCATGTAGCCTCATTGTCTGGAGACATCTTGTTATGATCTCCAAAGGTCAGAAGAAATGCTTGACTTGCTCCAAAGAAAAACGGCGATGGAAGTGGCAGAGGCAGAGGCAGACAGCAGTGGGAGCAGCAGCTCCTCCTCAGGACTTGGGGAGCAGTTCAAAGCTGCTTCTGTTGATTTTTGCACCTTGGTGTGGGTCCTGCCCATCTGCTGCTTTCTTTGATTTCTCTGCTGCTCCTCTGGGTTTTCCTTTCAGGCTGCAGCAGCAGGGGCAGGATTCCTCCTTTCCTGACGTGTGATTCTCCCCAGATCTGTGCTGGGTGGTTTTTTGCATGGCTGCCTTGCTCTGAGCTGCCTGCCTGGGTGCCTCTGGGCCTGTTTGTGGTGCCTGTGGAATGTTCTGGAATACAGGAGGACTGAGAGGAGGCTCGATAACCCAGTGGGAAAAGGATGGGATGTGTTCTCCCTCTCAGTTTGACTGTTTGCTCACTTGTGGGGGGACTTGCTCTGAGCTGGAATTTCCAGGGGGGGAAAAAATTCCCCCATCAGCTGCCACAGAGCTCAGAAGGGAATAAAAATAAACCCCCCCATGCCAGGCTGGGGCTGAATCCACGTGCTCATTCCCTCCCTGGCAGGGAGAATGATCCATGCCCACGCCAGGGCTGGGGGAGCTGCTTGCCCTGTGCTGGGTTTGGTTCAATGTTGTGTCCTCTGCTCTGGCTGCAGTGAAAGAGAAGCTACGCCTGGACCCAGACAGTGAAATCGCCACCACGGGTGTCCGAGTGTCCCTCATCTGTCCGGTGAGTCCCTGCAGGGCTGCCCTGCCCCTGGACTTTGGGATGGAAGGGGGCTTTAAACCATCCAGTGCCACCTCCTGCCATGGCAGGGACACTTCCCACCGTCCCAGGCTGCTGCAGCCCGGCCTTGGGCACTGCCAGGGACCCAGGGAAGTGCTCTGGGCACCACCCTCACAATATCCCTTCCCAATATTCCCTCTGGCAGTGGGAGCCATTCCCTGTGTCCTGTCCCTCCATCCCTTGTCCCCAGTCCCTGTCCAGGGAATTCTGGAATGGTTTGGGTCGGAAGGGACATACAAGTCACCCATGGGCAGGGACACCACCACTGTCCCAGGTGGCTCCAACCTGGCCTTGGGCACTCCCAGGGCAGCTGCTCTGGGAATTCCATCCCAGCCCCTCCCAGGGAGCAATCATTTCCAATATCCCACCCATCCCTGTCCTGTGGCAGTGGGAGCCATTCCCTGTGTCCTGTCCCCCCATCCCCTGTCCCCAGTCCCTCTCCTGGAGCCCCCAGCTCTCCCAGTTTACTCCAGCACCGAGGATCTCCAGCTCTGCTTTTGTCAGGAACCCAAACCATTCTCCCAGAGCAGCTTTCCAAACTCCCAGCAGCTTTTCCCTGGGGGGTGTGGGGGCTCCTTGCCCGTGTCCTGGCTGATGCTCTGCTCTCTGGTCCCACAGCTGGTGAAGATGCGCCTGTCGGTGCCGTGCCGGGCCGAGACCTGTGCACACCTGCAGTGCTTTGATGCCGTCTTCTACCTACAGATGAATGAGAAAAAGCCCACATGGATGTGCCCCGTGTGTGACAAACCTGCCCCCTACGACCAGCTCATCATTGATGGGTGAGTTTTGCACCTTTCCCCTTTTCCCCACTGCGTGCAGCTCTTGGTTGAAGTTCGCTTTGAAACTATTGGAAGTTTATTCTGCTGGTGCAGAATGTTCTGGTTTCAGTGTTTTGGTGTGTGGGAGCGAGTGGGGATGTGCTGGGAGGGAGCAGGCTTGTGGTGCAGCATTTTTGGGGTGAGTTTGGAAGCAGCTTTGTTGCCCCCAAACTCTGGGACCACCAACATCCTGGTGGCCAAGGACTGCTGGAACAGCACACGTGGTTCCTGCCTGCTGGGAAGTGATCACCCTCCTGGCTGTGTGATTGGCCTCCACTGCAGGTTCCCTCAAGAGCAGGGAGAGTGGGGAGTGATTTTGGGGTGCTTCCAGCTGCCCTGGCACAGAGAAGTGAGCAGACCAGTCTGTTCCAGCCTCAGCGGGGGCTCCTGGAGCGTCGCTGCCTCTGTGGTCCCTGGCCAGATCCAGGAGCTGTGGCTTTCCAGGCAGCCTGGAGCAGCCTCCCCACAGATAACCAGTTTGCTTTGTCCCCTGGCCAACCCTGACAGGAAAATCCAGTTCCTTGGAGATCTCTGGCAGGGGAGGGATGAAGGGGAAGCTGCGAGGGGCTGGATTGTGGAGCCCCCACGGGTCAGCCGCGCCCGTGTCCTGCACAAGGAGGAGCAGGATGTCCCTGGGGAAGGCTCAGCAGACTTTTGTCCCTCTCAGGGCTGGGTTTGATGCCAGTTGTGTTGGGTGAAGTCCTTCCCAGATTGCCTGGAAGTGAGAGAGGGAGGCTGGCACTCAGCTGGGTGCTGGGAGTCGGGGAAGAGCCGCAGGCTCCCGGGCAGGGAGGGAGGTGGTTGCTCAGGTCTGGGATCCTCAGGGCCTTGTCAGCAGTTTGGTGGTTGCTGTGCTGGTGATGGGATTGGCTGTGGGAACAATCCTACAGGAGCTGGGGAAAGCTGAAACTCTCCCACTGGGGTGCCACGAAGTTTTCCTGACCTTGGGAAGTCTTGCCACTAGGAGTTCTCCTTCCTCCTGGAGGAAAATGCCCAAGTCCAGGAGGGAGTGAGGCCTGGCAGAGCAGCATTTCCAAATAAACATCCCAGGCAAAAGGTGGGACACAGGGAATAAAGCCAGTCCCCAGTTTCTCTGGAATCAGGGCCTCATTCCAGGTGTATTTTCATGGATTCATGCTGTTCCTGCTGCAGGAATGTTGCTGCTGTGGAGATTTGGGAAATAAAGCTAGGAAGGAAAGGAAGTGAACTTGTTGGATTTCTGAGTTCCCAATGCCTGGGGATATCTCACCTTTTGCTGAAGCACTGGGAATGTCCCATGGGATGGGGCAGCAGCTGCCTGCCTGGAAGGGAAACTGGGTGAAGAAGCAAAACTCTCTTTAATTGCAGCTACTTAAGCTGCTAGTTGATGGTTTGGGTGAAGGGACAGGAAGGGCTGGGATGGATCTGCACTGGATTTATGGGGAATAAAATCCGTGACTGCAAGGGCCCTCAGCTCAGGAGCCAGCACCAGATTCCTTTGAAATGCAGGGTCAGTGCCCACAGACTGCTGAGTGCCAGGGGTGTGACAGCTCCTCCTGTGCCCTCTGCAGGCTCCTGTCCAAAATCCTGACAGAATGTGAAGATGCAGATGAGATCGAGTACCTGGCGGATGGCTCCTGGTGCCCCATCCGAGCCGAGAAGGAGAGGAGCTGCAGCCCTCAGTGTCCAATCCTGGTTCTAGGTGAGTCTCCCTGGGGGAAATCACAGAATTCCAGAGTGCCTTGGCTTGGAAGGGACCTGCAGGATCATCCAGTCCCACCCCCTGCCATGGGCAGGGACACCTCCCACTGTCCCAGGCTGCTCCGAGCCCTGTCCAGCCTGGCCTTGGACACACCCAGGGATCCAGGGGCAGCCACAGC
>VZTB01012328.1:1163801-1206633 GCA_013397245.1 Thryothorus ludovicianus | reverse complement strand
TTGAATTCCACTGCTGAGTAACATAAACCCTGAGTTCAAACAAAAATGTGCTGTGAGGTAACAAAGAATCTATTATACTGGGTCTGAGTTTTGCTTCATACATTGTCTGTGAATTTAAGACTATTACTTGTTACTGTTACACTGTCTGTTGTGTAAAATGGGCTTCTGCAGCCCTAAGATCTGAGAACAAAAATTCTCTGAGGGCTGTGTGCTCATATAAGAGAGGAAGAGCAGTAATTCCCATCTTCCTCAGAGCCAGCATGTGCACATTGGCTTTGTCACAATGTGCTCAGATTGGCCATGGCAGAGCTGGCCAGAGGCTCAGGTAGTCTCATGCCTTGTTAGTCCAAGCTTCTTGTCACCAGCTATATTCTCTCGAAGGCAAGGCTCACTTAAAAGGAGATTTGGTGTGATTCTCTATGATTTCTAGTTCCAGTGATTTTAATGATACTTCATGTAATTATTTTTAAAGTTTTACTGACATTTTTACTCACTTCCTTTCATACTGATGCTATGTGCTGTATAGGTGCCTAGAAATAAGTAGGATATATCCTTGCTAACAGCAATGAAGTGGAAGATAGCAATATTCCCAGATGTGTACAGTTCTCACAGTGCTTCACAAATAGCAATTTTTCAACCAGTTTTAATTTTTTTCACAGAACCAGAGGCAAAAAGCAGGTAAGTTACATAGCAAAGGCACCAACTGGGGATGATAAGCCCTCATGTAAAAGAGGGGTCCTTCCTTTTACTTAATCTCTACAATATTTCATGAGCTTTTATAGAATCTCTCTTTTAATTAAAAAAAATCATGTAATATTTTTAGAAATCCAATCCATTGAAACAATTTAGTTTGTCCTTTGTTACTGTATTTAAATTTAAAGGACACGTTTCAAAGCTGTTACAAAATTCAGCACCGTCATTTATTGAATAGATTATTTATCTGGGGGGAAGAAACCAAAAACGTTGTCCTCCAACTATTTTGTTAGAATTCTTGAGAGCTTAAGGTCTTCATGCTCTGAAAGCAGTTGTTAAACAAAACTGCAGGAAGTAGTGAAATTTAATGTCATACAAAGTTCAAAAAGGATAAAAAGAAACTTATAGAGCTTATTCTCAACACCAAGCTCCTATATTAACACTGAAAATTTATTCACCTCAGGTAGGAGATGGAACAATCACGTTGTTTTTTGTTTTTAAATTGTTCATTAATATTAAATATTCAATACATAACATTTCAGACCAAGTTTTTTTTATTATATATTTTTTAGCATATAGTGCAGAAATATGTTATTTTCCCTAGCTTGTAGAGCACTCAACAGCCAGAACTAGATGTTTTATCTATGCGTCCATCCTGAGGCTGTATTGTGCAGCACAGGGGAGGTTCTGCAGATACCCTGTTTAATTAGACAAGCCAACAATCAGGTCTGCTGTGCAGAGAATTGCCCCAAATTAGCAATTCCAGCTTTACCTCCAAGCAGGCTGCAGAGTCTATGTTGGGCAGTACAGTATCATGTAGAGGTACTAAGCAGAACTTGGTCCTGGCAGTGCTGTAAGTGCTAATTAGAGTTTATACCTTGGGGTACTGAAGCAGCTCAACATCTTTCAGTTCTGACACTGACTTGTCTGACACTTGCTTGAGGATTTTTACAGGGTGTTCATTATGTGATACATACATGCCCAAAGGATCTGTAAAGTGAGACGGGTAATAAGGGATGCTGTGAGAAGAAAATATAAATAGTAACCATACCAGGAAGTTCTGAATATATCATTGTCTCAAGTACAGGAAATGCAATTGTACCCTGGAGTATTGTAGAAACAGGCATCTCTATCTTGCTTTACATCAAAGAAATGTGGGGAGTATTTAGAGTGAACAAGAAGGGCTCAGGTGAAGTGTACAATATGCTTCAGTGATTTGAGCAGTTGTAGACAACAGAATGAAACCAGTGCTCTGCTTTTGCAAAGAAAATAACATGCAAACCAGTCCTGTTTTGTGCAACAGCCCCGACAAAAACATGGTGTATTGCTTTTCTAATCCAAGTTAAGGTTAACTGCTCATCACGTACCCCATCTTCTGACTCAGGATTTATTTCAGATAACCAACAGATCTTAAAATGCAGTTTACCTGTTAAACACTCAAATTGAAATACATTAAAAAATGTTTTAAAAGTCACACTTTTTTCCTTATTATTCACTCATCATCAGGATGCACTTGCTACTTGTCTGCTGACTGTTGCTGAATTTGTTAATAAAAGTAGGACCAATGTGCAAACACTGCCAGATCTTGCCTTAAAAATCCTTCAGGCTGTTGTGGTAATAGCCAAAAACTAAAAGTTGCACATATAGAAGTTGAGCTGGCAACTTGTCAAGAATCCAAAAACTGCCTCTTTTTTAGACTTCTAGTAGTTATCAGTTTTTACAAGATCTTCAGAAGGAATAACAGTTGGCATGCCTCATTCTGTCGGTGATGAAAAGAGTCAGAATATCCTGCTCATCACTATAGCTTAGATTAATGAGTCCAGAATATCTAAATCTAACTAAATACTGACTCTCAGCAGTTGTGTTTTGAAGTCTTGGCTCTAGAGCTGTGTAATAAAGAAGAAAGGTTGTGAGCAGCCTTCAGTTTCATCAGGATTTGTGTTTGATATGCTGGTGTTAAAAGTAGAATGTGCAGCCTTGGTGTTAGAAATCATCATCTTTCCTTGTAAACTGCTGAACTGAAATTGCAATCAGCAAAGTAAAACTTCTGCAAAAAGGCCTCTGGAAAATTGTGGGTCTGGTTAAGCACACTGCTGCCTGCACTGGGAAGGTGTGTGGGTGATTCTTTGTCAAATGTTAACTTCAGCCACGAGCTTCCAAAAGCCGTCTGGTAGAGGCCTCTGGTAACAGTCTAGTTGTTTGCTAAGCTTGTTGTTCCTGTAGACAAATGAATGTTAAAATAGCTCCTAATGAAACTTTAGCTCCTGGCTGGCTCCTAGGCTATTATCCAGCTGTAGCAGCTATGCCATTTGAGTGCCAGTTTTCAATTCTGCTTGATTAACAATTCCTGCAGACCGTAGGATGGCTGAGGTGGCTGTTAAACACTGACAGGCAGAGGATTACCACTTCAGCGGGTTTATTGTTGACACTTGCAAACTGCTGCTTTGCCACCCACTGTTACAGTGCCACTGAGGAACTGGGAGAGGTGTGACACCAGGTTCTACACAGATTTCAAACTGATGTGTTGCTCAGTAAAACGGATTGAAAGTTTGGAATAAAGAGGTCATTTTAGGTAAAATGAAAAGGAGCTGTGAGCTCTAATTATCTACGATGACCTTAATGCTTGAAACTAGCACCTGCATGCTGAAATATACATGCTGTGATACACTGCATTAATTACAGCAGTACCTTTGTGATGGATGTGCAGAGTCTGTTCTCTCTGCTATTGCCCAAGGGCTGTTGTGTAGCAAGCCCATGGCAGTCTTGTGTCCAACATCTGTGAGTAGCTTTCCCACACAAAGGGAAAGCCATTAATTTTGGCATCATGGTATGTGAGATAATTTTAACTAACTCAAAGATAGTTTTTCTCTGAAGAAAAATAGTATTCTTCACTGAATTTGTCAGCTTGCTATTTCAGATACTCCCGTTGCGTCTGGTAATTTGGATCTTATGCTGGAACATAAAAAAAATGTCTTCTGAGGTTTGATGAATTTACATTAAAATCAGGATTGATTCCGGGAAAACAGTCTGGGAATTTATTGTTTCTATTTCATTGAGGCAGGGAACAGTATGTAAAAGTAAATTATACAGGCCCATGAATTCTTCCCAAATAGCTTTTCATAGCAAAAATAGCATGAAGATTAATGGGAAATCAAGTAATTTCTTTAACAATAAAAAACATTAACTGCCAAGTAATTAGTGAAATGTTTCAGAGAAAGAAAAAGGAGCTAATGAGAGGACAGATTAGTATATATTTGTAATTCCTGTGGATTGGATTTCTTGTGTTTACTACTGCTGAGTCTCATCTGTCATGCTAATAACATATCAAGTTGCAAAGATCTCAGTGATACCAAATGCATGTTTGCTATCAGGGACAATAGGAAAGACCAAGATAAGGTTGTGGGACACAAGGAGATAAATGTCAGAAGAGAGTTTGCACCTGGGGTGCACTCTTATTTCCTGAACTGGAGCCTGAACATTTTCACAGCTCTCTTGCTGTGGCAGCAGGTCTCAGGCTGCACAAATACAAGGTCTGAAGCAAAGGGGATAAAGTATTACTTGTTCTGCTACATGATGAATGGTTGTTTATAATATAAGGCTACATGCATCTTTCTTCCCTTTCTCTCCTCTCAGAAAAAAAGACTCAGATCAGAGAAAAAAAAACTTCTCTGGGTTTCAGTAGACATTTTTTTATTTTCTTTTTAAATGTTTGTTTGTTTGTTCATTTGTTTGTGGATTTTGTTGTTCCACAGTGAGTGTACTTTTGATGGCAAAAAACCCCTTTGGCCAGACCTGACAGGGCTGGCTGTTGACAAAAATTTATGCAGTTTGAAGGCACAGTCAGTTTGGTTGTCAGGATCTTCCCACCAGAAAGGTGAATATTCAGATCAAATAAAATGTCTCCTGTCTTTCAGAGATAACATCTTTACCTCCTAGGTTTATATAATGTATTTTTACAGTTTAATTCCTTATTTTCTTGAGATATACCCACAGTTTGATTGAAACAGAATAATTTTTGGAGGTTAAGTGTAATATTAACTTTTTTGCTATCAGAAAATTTGCTTTTCCCAGAGCCAAAATCACACAGTAGGAATTTCTCACTCTGCTATTTCTTCTTGATAGAAATCTCTTAAGACTTCTGCCTAAATTCCTTGGTCATCAGTCATAGGTAGATAGGTTAATTTAGGCTGTATGAATGTGAACATATTTTCCTACATCCTGTCCAAATTCAGATCGAAGCCTTGATGTATGATAGTTAAGAAGCTCCACAAGACAAATCTACATCCTCTCAGGAGAGGAGTGCTCACATTTACAGCTCAACAACTTCTGCTCATTCACTTACTGCAGCAGCTTTTCTTTTTTCCTTCTGTGCTGCAGGAGTTGTTACTGCTGTTATGAACTGCTGTGAACTCTGATACATGATTTCAGGACGTTCCTAAAGCACTTGAGCTTTTCCCAGTAGCAGCCAAGAGAAGGGAAATTGCTGTCTGCCCTGATGTTTCTCTAAAACAGCTCTCTACTGTCATATCAAGGGATGGACATCAGAAATATAATCAGGTTTCTTGTTTCCTATTTTTCATTCCTGTTCTGTTCTACTGTCATATGTTATTGTACCAATAGGATCAGTAACACTGATCTGTTGGAGGTGTGCAATGGTAATTGCTCTTTGTTCTGCCAAGGAAAAATCCCCAACAAAACTGCGACACCTTGTAGTCTTGCAGGTATGGCAGCACACGTTACAATGATAGTGTACTTATCTATGTATAGCTCAAAGCACTGGCAAATGAACTACTTCACAAGGATGGAACTCTGCCTTTGAAGGTATTTGCCTTCTTGTTGCCCACAACTTTTTCTCAATTGCATTCAGTAGAACTGGGTCTGATATCATTTGGCATAATTTGAATCAGAGGAGATCCACAAAATTTAATGCAATTTCTGCACCACTGTAAGGTCATGAGTGGACTCTCGCCAGAAGAATTGCTTCTTCTTGGATTTGTTGAGTCACAGTTCTTTTCAGTTTGGTGTTTGGGTACAGTTGATCTTAGTATTTTTTTCCCCCACTCATTACAGGTTAATTGCCCGTTTCTGTTACTCGGCCTCTTCACTGTTCTTCTTTTCTATTGCACAATACCATATTCTAAATCAAAATGGACTTGGTATTCTTTTTCAAGACTATTTTTAAACACTTTTTTTAAAATAGAAGATTACTTTAGTCAGATTTAAGTAAGGGACTTGAGACTTCACTGAGTGGGCCGTAAATCCAATAACATATAAACAGAGATAAACAGTTTTAAATAATCTATTAATCTTTTTTGATTTGAAAGGCTCTGAAGCTATAAAGAGAAAGATGTAGGAAGATATCTTACCAAAAGTGATCTTTGGGTTTTGTCTGTTACTTATTTTTTGTAGGTTTTTTTTTCAGAGAATGGCATTAGTAATTCCCAAGTACCAGCTAAAGCAAATCTGATTTTAAAAGGAAGCACAATACAAAACCTGGGAGACATGTTTGCTCAGCTGAAATCTAGCAAATAACAGCAGTGCAATTGGAGTGAAAGGAGTCTTAGAGGAAAAAATAAAAAAGACCTCAGAGCTATTTTAAGATCTTAGGTCATGAGTTAGGTCATGAGCTTTTAGCATTTGATGTGGTATCTGAGTAGACCCTCGGATTATAGATCAGGGCAGGTGCAGAAGACTGTGCTATAAATACTTTTATACTTAAGGAGTTCACTAATTTCTTGAATGACACTGAACAGAAACATCAGTTCTGAAGAGAAAAATTATTAAAATTATTTAAAACTTAATTTTCCAATAAATTGTCCCATAGTTCTTGATTACAAAAGCTATATTGCTCTCCACCATTACCTAGAAAATGTTACAGAAAACCTTTTACAGGGTTACAGCATGTATTAAGCATGACTGGCATGTTCTGGAGTATTTCTGTACTCATTTGCTGCCTACTGAGCTGTGCAGAGAACTGGCCATTGGGATTCCTGCCTTCTATTTTAGGGCTTTCACTTGCCTTATGGCTGGAGCATAGATGACCAATTTCCCCAGGAAAAATTTGCTCTTTTATGCTTCTTTTAGTAATATTGTCCCTCAATTTCTTTAGTACAAAGCTCTTGGAGATCCTTACAGGATAAAATACACTGACTGTACTAGTAAAACCTGTCTGATTACTTCAGTATTATTTTGTTTTTCTAGGTGAATACAGATGTTCTCAATTTCTTATTTTTGGATGATGTCCTACACTCATATTGCTGGCTCCCTGTGTCCAAAAGGAACATTCCTGTTTTACAAGAAGAGTAGAGGTCTCAGAGACCTTTGAGAAATTAGTTTATATTTCATTTATATTTGCTTGCATGTGAGGGAGCACTCCACTTTTAAAATGACACATACAGGCCTGCGAGTTCACTTTGACTGACCTAACTTGAATCCTTAATAGTCTTTTACAAGGTATGTTTTATAGAACTGGCAAAACCAGTTGTTAGGTGTCATTTCCTGTATATTCCTAAAAAAACCCCAAAAAACCCACAACCCAAAACAAAAAGAGACCTAGGAGAAGAAGTAGATAAAGAGAGTCCAAAAGCATGTTTGAATTTTTTCCAACTGATTTGGTCCACCTACTCTTTTGTCTGTTATCAGAATCAACCCCCTGTGGCCAACCCAATCTATGCCCAAAGGTCAGATCCTCCTCAAGGCAAATTTCTGCCTAAGTCAAGAGATAGATGACATGACAGAAACATCGTTATATAAACAGGTCCCAGCCTTCCTGTGTCCTGTATTGCCAGTAAGCCTGAAGTGTGGAATCACCTGCTCATAGAAGGAATTGTGAATTTCAAACACAGGTATCCTTTCTTGGTGCTTTATGTTGGCTGTCTTGATTTTCTAAAGAATCCAATTAAATTAACAGAATTCAAAATGAGTTCAGTAGGTACTCCCTAGAAGAAAGTGAAACTACTGCTAGGGAGGTCCTGCACCATTTGTCGATGAGATGAGATGAGATGAGATGAGATGAGATGAGATGAGATGAGATGAGATGAGATAAGCCATTGTGGTGCAAAACTAGAGGTGACAAGTAACATTAGAGAATGGGTATTATGTCATAAAAAGAAAGTTTGTACTGCTGCTTTTTTTCAATAAGTAAAAATAATTTGCATACAATCTGTCTTCACATATCAATTAAAGAGGGAGAGACTATACGAGCTATTTTATTTCCAAACCTATCTTTCTTGGCCAGCTGGAACAGAAGTTTCCAAGTAATTGAAATTGTTAATGAAAGTTATAGCAAGCATGTTAACACATGTCTGTACTTTTCATATTCTCTCCAGGAGGAAAAGAAAAATCACCATCAGCCAGTTCAGACCAATGGATACAGGTCATCTTGTTGAAACAAAAATTTTAACTGGGTATTTTCATGGAAGTTGAACCTCAAGAATTTTTATTTTTTTTTTCTGTGGAGGTGATGCCATCCTTCAGGTATTTTTTTAAAAACTTCGAGTTCCTTTCCATCTGCCTGGATCTCATACTTCCTCCTGTATCCTAGTGGCTGCCATGTCATGGCTAACATTCTTTTAGAAAACTGGAGCTGCACAGGCATTCTTTGAAGAGCCTATCAGCACCACTCCCAAATTAGCCAGATACCTGTTTGTTTAATTTTGCAAGACATTTTCTTTCCCCAAAGTGAGAAGAGCTACCTCAGTGAATTCTTAGCCATAATACTCTGTTTTTTAAGGCATCTTTTGCGGCAGAGGAGTATCTTCTCCTAAACTAGGGTCAAAACATAGTGATACATTTAACAAAGCAGTCAGGTTGTTGAACAATGTGTAACTATCTTTTAAATATTCACTATACTTGTCTCAGAAAGGCTCTACTCTGTTCAATTAACTATATTGTAAAATCTAATTAACTATAGAGTAAAATCAACTCAAGTGCAAAGAGAAAAACTACACTTTAGAGTAGGTTGTCACTAAATCTGTAGACTTCTTCAATACTCTCTTGTGTTTTAAAACATTCTGTGGAAGTGCAATGTTTTACTCAATAATTTTTACTGCTATTATATTATAGTTTAGTCATATATTTAGTTATGTATATTATATTATAGTTTGCTTATTAAACCAATGCAGTGAGAAAGGACTGCAGTGAGAAAGCATCTTTTATTTAAGTAGGCATAAGAAAATAAACTTGTATTTTAACAGTGGACTTCTGCTCCCTACGAGCAGTACACGTGAATCCCCATGCCTAGTTGTAAGCCTCTGAATTTTGTGTAGTTCTGAGGCTGATTCAGATTATGGCCTTTCTGAGGAGCTGGGCATGGTAACTGTTGATCTGAACCCTCCTCAGGGGGCTTTGCTATCCTGTGGCTCTCAAGCTTTGTGTGGGGCAGCTTGTTTAAGCTCTCCAGGAGCTGGCCTCCAAGGCCTGCTTTGCAAATCCAGCCCTTAACTGCCCTGGCAAGTACCATGGGCCAGAAGCTGTAGGACATTCCCTCCTCCTGCAAAGTAACATGAGTTCAGCTGATCCAGTGACAGCACCAAGGAGGAATTTTCTGCTACAAGGACTGAATGTAGACAAAGAGGCTGCCTAATTTTCTCTTTGTGCAACCCCGCATCCCGTGGGACTCATGCACATCCCTGTACTTTCTACAAGGGAGCATGCATCCTGAGGACAACGTGTTGTGTCTTGCTCACTGCTGATGAGACTGAGAGACACGCCAGAAATGAATTAAATAGTTCTCCACTTAATTATATGTAATTTTGTTAATTGTCTATCTGCTGCTGTCCCTCGCTGGCATTACGAAAGGGTGCAAGTCACTTCCCTAGCTAGTTTCCCTGCCCCAGCTTTTCCTGGGCTCTATCTCTCGCAGTTCTGGAAACCTCGGCGGGGCATGGCCTCACCACTGAGGGTCACAAGGGGTCTCGTCCGCCTTTTCCGTTCGCTCTTTACGCCCTTGAGTGTGCAGTACCGAGTGTGCAGGAGCCCTGGCTGGCTACTGCAGAGGAGAGCGGCGCCCTTTGGAAGCACTGGCAGCCGCTGGCACCTCTGCTCTGCCCCGGCACTGCTCTGGGGGTTAAGGTCGCACCTCAGCCCCTTCCCCTCGGTGTGGGTCCCGGCGGAAGCCCAGCCCTGCCCGAGTCTCGCCGCAAAGTCTGGGCTTCGCGCTCGGCGCTGCCCGGGCCGGCGCAGCGCCCCGCCGCCCACATTTGCTGCAGCCTGGCTGTTGAGTAGAGGTGCCCCCTCCTCCTCTCCTCCGGCTGCCGGGGGAAGGTCTCCGAACGCATTCATTCCGTACGTGCATGCGATTAACCCCTTACTGCCCGTCCTGCAGGCCCCGTGCCCCGCAGCCCCGTGTTCCCCTGCCGCCTGATGCCATCGGCTCCGCCACCCTCCTGCTGTAGAACAGATTTATTTCCACGGGTGGGGACGGCTCCAGCGCGGGGCTGATGTCACCCAGACGCCTTGCCCGCTGCGAGAAGCCTTCGCGCCCGTCTTCTCCGCTCCCCGCGCTCCGGNTCCCAGGAGTAGCAGTGAAATGTCCCGTCCTGCCTATTTGGAAATGGGAACAAATTACTCCCCCGCCTTACCTCGCCCATCGCATCCCATATATAGTCATATCTGCGGTCAAATGGCAGGCGGCAGCGAATGGGAAGGCTCTGCCTCCCAAAAACACCCGGGGGGCAGTGAGAGAGGGAAAGGGGTAGGGACGAAAGGAGGAGGGAGGGAGGAAAAAAAAAAAGCCCTTTCCAAAAAAGTATTGGATGTCTTGAGGAATGCAGTCAGCCCCCTGGGAAAGTACATATCTGTGAGGCGCTCCCTGCCCGCCGCTTGCATTCGGCCGGCGCCCGGTCCCGCACGGATCAACCCCGCCGCCCGGCAGCTCCGCTCCGCTCCCCCGGGGGCCTGCGTCCGGACTTTTCCAAGTTTTTCTTTCGGAAGCAGTTCGCGCGGGGACGCGCCCTAGCCCACCGCCACCATGGATGCCATCAAGAAGAAGATGCAGATGCTGAAGCTGGACAAGGAGAACGCCTTGGACAGAGCCGAGCAAGCTGAAGCGGACAAGAAGGCAGCGGAGGAGAGAAGCAAGCAGGTCTGCACCGAGGGCCCGGGCGCAGCCAGCGCCGGGGCGCAAATCTTTCCAGACTATTCTCTTTTTTTTTCCCTCCTCCCCTCTTCTTCCCCCCTCACCGTACTTTGTTATATACCACCCCCACGCCCCTGCAGAACTGGTTGAACTTTCCCTAAGGCGTAGTTTCAGCCTGGCAGCCGCCGGCTGAAAGTTCCAGGGGGCGCGGCAGGAGGTCCTTCCCCCGTCCCCACCATTCCAGCTGGGGAGCAGGGCCCTGGGACAGCTGCGTGGCCTCTGAGCCTTTGTCGGAGGGGGACGGCTTAGAGAGGCTGCCCAGAACACCTGGTTAGCACTGGACAGATGTGCGGCGATTTGGCAAAGGACAGTTAAAGCTGTATTTGCCCACTTCAGCATCACTCAGCAGTTGTGTCTGATTCCAGCTGCCCTCCTGCCCTTCTCTGGACACATGACCCACTTTTTTGTCCTTCTTCAACCCCCCTCCTTTACACTTGGGGCTTTTTTCTATTCGGGGAGGGGACACGTTGTTTGCACGTTTCTGGGAGACCCTGAAGGAGGAGTGAGAAACGGAGACTGATTTATAAATTAATTTCACAGTTTTCTAAGCCAAGGGAGAAACATATTTGTGCGTTATATTTCCTCTTGTGCACCTAGTTAGAGGATGACATTGTGCAATTGGAAAAGCAATTGCGTGGGACAGAGGATACAAGGGACCAAGTGCTGGAAGAGCTACACAAGTCTGAGGACAGCCTCCTCTCCGCAGAGGAGAATGCTGCCAAGGTATCGTGCCCTTGCTGCAAGCAAAGAGGATCTAACTGTCTCTCCTTCTTTCTCTCTCTGTCTGTCTGTCCTTTTCTGTCTCTTCTGCACTCACACCTCTCCCTTTGCACGATCACGCTGCCTGCTGCACCTTTTCCTGCCTGCCCTCCCCTCTCCACCACTTTCCACCCATATCACAGCTGGAGGACGAGCTGGTGGCTCTACAAAAGAAGCTGAAGGCCACTGAGGATGAGCTGGACAAATACTCCGAGTCCCTTAAAGATGCACAGGAAAAGTTGGAACTGGCTGACAAAAAGGCCACAGATGTAAGTTACCCCCATCCCTTTCACCACAAGCCCAGTAGAGAAACCACACACTCCCTCTGCTCAGGACAGCCTGGACTCCTACTCAGCAGCACTGCAAAGCTTTGCTGAATGCAGGGTCCAGGCACCTCCTGGACAGGGAGGTGGGAAACACAGCGCTGGCTCCCTGCATGAGGTTTGCACACTATCAGAGGCATCTGATTGGGTTTCTGCTCACTTGACATGTGCTTTTCATGTGTACTTGCCACTCTAGATGTGAAAGTAAAGAAATGGTGATTTATCTATTCAGGTGATGGGTAAAACAGCTCAGGCTGGAACAACACTGTCTTGATAGTGAAACAGAAGCAGAGAGTTAATAGTAAGTAGGTGCAGGAGAGGGAGATCCAGAAGAGCAAGGGCTGCTAGTTCTGTTTTCAAGAGAGCTGTTCCTAGGCATGCATGTGTTAGAACTGTAGGTAGATACTGGTTTGGCTCACTAAAGAGTCCTCTCCTGCTTTTTTTTTTTTTTTTTTCCCCTTGAAATCAGTGGAACTGCTTCACTTGTCAAAGAAAAGTTCAGTCTTGTGTGACAGAAAATTGTCTGGAAGATGATACTTGCTAGTTTTGCAGTTCAGAGGACAGGGATCCTGGGAGCAAGCTGGGAGATATATATAGCTCAGTACTTTATATGGTAATAAGGCAAGAGCTTGTGCCTCTCCAAGGCCCTCATCCCACCCACCTGTCTGTTCCTGACATGCATTTAATGGATCACATGCATGGAACCATAAGAGTATATTGTCTGTGCAGTTGAGGTCTTGGTCTCTATTGCTGCTGTTGGACAATTCAATTCTCCTTGAGTAAATCTCAGGTCTGAATTACAGGATTAGATGAAACTACAGTCATTCCAAAGCAATGACCATCCTTTTCCTATAGCTCAGCTTTAAAAGTCAACCTCAAAGCCATAATGAAAAGGAGTTGCCACAAACGACACAAGCAAAGTATTACAGGGGGAGGAAGGATACTTTCAGAAACGGAAATGTTACAAACAACAACTTCGCAAGAAAGACAACGTGCTTTTATCTGATTTTACTTCTAAAAGGAATAAGGGATACAAAAAAATTTAGCTTAAATATGGCAAGTTATATAACTTTGAAAGAGAACCCAAGAACTTAACAAACAGAAGTTTCAAAGGAACAGGAGAGAGGGATCCATGTATAATGTGGATCAGATGTCTGCTCTGTGCATGGCTGCCATAGGAGAGGCAGCTTCCTAGCAGGACATTTATTTAGCTTGTTCAAAGGAACTGCATATAGATCCAGGGGAGATATTCCTTATATGGAAAAGTATGCAGACTATTTGGAAATAGCTTGCCTAGGATGAAGGCAGGAAAAATGCTACTAGATTCCCGTCTGAAACTAAGGATCTTCCTAACTGACTCCCATGCCACCTTCTCCTGATGGAAAACATGTTTGGAAGCTACTTGAGGGCAATTTTATTTGCAGTTTTCCCTCAGGTGGAGAGTAGGAGAGTTTCTGGCTTGTTTTTATCGAGATAAATGCCTTATTTATTTGTATGCATGGAATATGTCTGACATTTCAGGGACGTATTTCTTTTTTTGGCAATGCAGATTTTATTTGGGACATGGCAGTTGACCTAGCCTTATTAGTTTGGATAGTTCCAAGCCTTAGGAAAAGGGCAGAGGCAGGGAGGGAGTGTCGCTGGTATGGACTCGCCTTTCACTGGGACGAGAAAATCTTACCTGTCCGGTATGACTCATCTCCCAAAAAGCCAGGCACATCCCGGGAGCCACCCCACCTGAGAGGGGACAACTGCAGCCCCCTCTCCCCTCCCCGTGGCTCAGCAGCCAGGCCCGGTGCAGCGGCAGCTGGCGGGTTGCCCGGTGTCATTTTATGACGCTCCTATGGGGCCGTTTGCGAGGTCAAAGTTGGGTCTTGACCCCGGCTCCGGTCCGGTCCGGTCCGCGGGACGTCGCGTGCTGTGCCGGCAGGCGGCGCTGCTGCCCCGGCACATCCACCGGGAACGGCCCGGCCCCGGCCGGGACCGGCCCATCCCCGGCAGGAGCGGCCTAGTCCCGGTCAGGACCAGCCCATCCCCAGGACGGCTGGACCATCCTCCATTCCCGCCCCGCTCCCAGCCCGGTGCCGGCAGCCCCGCCCTGGAGAGCTGCGGCGCGGGGGGACTTCCGGGGCTGCGGCGGGCGGAGGGAGGCGGCGCGGGCTGGGCGAGGCGCGGGCATGGCGGCGATGAGCTCGCTCGAGGCCGTGCGCAGGAAGATCCGCAGCCTGCAGGAGCAGGCGGACGCCGCTGAGGAGCGGGCGGGACGGCTGCAGCGGGAGGTGGACCAGGAGCGGGCGTTGCGGGAGGAGGTAGGGCCGCCCCTCGGCCCGGCTTGGGCCCGGGGCTTTGGGGGCGCGGGTCCCGGGGCGCGGCTGCCCCGCATGCCTCCCCGGCCGGCGGAATGGGAGGCCGTGTCCGGCGAGATGGTTGCTACCTGCCGCCGCTCCCGGGCTGGCCGCGGGGCTGCCCCGCAGTGCTGCGTGCCCGGACTCGGTAACCCGAGCGCTGCGTGGGCCGGGCCCAGGTGCGGTGCGCAGGGAGACGGCACTAGGTGAGCTGGCCAGCGGCAAAACCCCGAGCTGGAATGAGGTTGGACTTAGGCGAGATGTTCGATTCGTTGTTTTTTATTCGGCTGTGAGAAAGGTTTTTCCCCTCCACAAGTCCTAGTTCTCTTAGCTCATCCAGACGAGTTCATCTGTGGGAAATCAGCATGGCGACTTTGGGAAGTAGGGAAGAGTGAACCTGAGATGGCCAATAGTACCTGACAACACCCGACAATGGGAGCTACAGCCCCTGTCGCTGTACATCTGTAGTGTGTTTTGTTCATCAAAGCTGCTCGCCAGGAGGGGAAAGGAGCTGTAGGCTTGGTTTTAGGCAGAGGGAAGATCAGATGTGAGCAGCATAGGCTTACGTAGCAGAGAGATGTAATTATGGGTGGCAATCACAATAAAAATACCCTGATAGAGCTGTTCTTTGGCTTATCGCTGACCTTTGGGAGTTCCAGCAGCTGTAGCTTAATGTTTCCTGCTATAAAATGTACTGTTCTTTGAGGCAGTTTCAGTGTCTTCGGTGATTGCATAAAAACAAAGCAAAAGAACAAAGCTCTTATATAGTTTATTACAATAGAAAAAATGGTGATTATTTAATTTCTTTCTAATATGGGCCTTTCTGCACATTCTGGGCAGTAAGTTCAAAGGAAGAGCCTCCTGATTACTTGCAGGTGATCTTCCTTATGGAGCAAAATATGGCTACTTGTGCTTGTGTAACTTGCATTCTTGCAGATCGCTTGGCATGTCCGTTTTTTTCAGTGAAGAGCCATAAGTCATTTCATAAGGGTTTCTAGTTTTAAAAAACTTGTACTTGTTTTCTAAGCTTTGTGAAGTAAAGGACACAAATATTCCTACTTTCAGTGACATGTTATTCTGAACAACAAATTTAGGACTTTCTATTGAAAAAGGAAGTTTTGCTGTTAACTTTTGTGGCAGAAGAACTAGTGGTGGCAGAGCGATTACAGCTTTCTGGTGAAGTCTTCCCTTAAGAGTTCAGCTACATTGCAATAAAGCTTAGGACCCTAAAGTTTAATGTTTGTCTCTTCCTTGGAATTGGTTTATGTGGATGATGTGGAATTCTGCAGAGTACGTTTACATGGTATTTAAGTTTTCTTGTGGAGGGGTCAGTGCTGGGGTGAATGAAGGCTGTAAACTGAACTCCCAGGCACATGTAGACGTGTGCTTTTTCTGCAGTGCTGGCTACAGATGAGAGGTTTTATTGTTGCAGCTGTATTTCTGCATGCTTGAGGAGGAAAGCTTTGAGAGCCCTGCAGCAAACGAGCTGAGGTGTGAATCTGCCCCTTCCCACAGTGTAATGCCTTACATGTAAGCATGTGACCAGCTAGGGTTGTTACCGTGAGGGGTTTTTTCCTTCCTGTGTAAGGTACAGATACACAAACAACGAAAAAGGCGCAGCTTGGCCAAAACATAGCACAACCTCCAGCTTTTGATTGTTAAACCAGATTGCTAGAAGTTTCAAGGCTGTGATTAGCAGCCATTCCCTTAAAAAAGAATCTTCTGGGTTTTGTACATACGTCTCAAAGGGCTATTGGTAATAACTTTTTCAAAATACATTTTTCTTCCTTCTTTTGGAAAACAGAATCTCCCTTATAATAGTGATAATTAACACCCAGTGGAAACTTATCCATGTCATCACTCATTGTAAAAATATGTGGTGTGTGAGTGCAACGGCAGAAACGCAGGTTGTTTGCACGGTAGCAGTGGGAGTGCCCCAATGTCACTGGGGTTTTTTCCTTCCTTGCCATATAAGGAGAGAAGTCCTGTTCTGCAGAAGAATAACTGGAGCCATATAAGGCTGATTGGTAAATCCTTAGTGAGTTACTGGAGCAGGAAGTGAAAACTTGAACTTTAGTCTCCCTGTGTTTTTGAAGCACGTTTTATGCTCTTATCATGATGAGGAGTCTTGACATGATAATAATTAACTTGTGACATTACAAATTTCCCTAGTATAGTCTTTATGAAAGGTCGTTTTCTTTCTTAAATGTGAAAGTTCAAATTCTTACTCTTTTAAAGCCAGAAGTCCAGAACCACTGGTTTGGAATACTACTGCATGATTGCGTAGCCAAATGTTTTATATTTGTATTAATGTGGATCTCTGATGAAATCTGTTCTCCTTCTAGTTCTATGTGTTCACTGCCAATGCATATTAATGTTCAAAGATATAATTGCTCCCTGTTTATGTGTTATTTTCAGTCGTTCTAGCTGGACATCGTTACTTCTATGTCAAAGGTTGTTTTACTTTAGCCTGTAAGTTATTCTTCCTTGTGTTACCTACAGCAAAATCTTTGCTGTGGACAACTGTATCCAGCTTCCTCTGGTTAGAGAAGAAAAAGTAGCAAACTGATAGTTTTGGTATCTACTTCTTGCCAGAGGGTTGGTTCTCCCCTCAACTAGACATCATAGGAATTTCGGGGGTGTGCCTCCTCACATATAACAAATATCTATAATATATGTTAGTTTTCAGTACTAATTAAGTGTTATTCTCTGAAGTAATTAATGTTTTAGAATAGTTACCCTTTTAGGTATACTTTACTTAATGTAGTTTTTGAAAGAAATTAAGTTTAATGATGAGATTACCACAAAAAGGCTGTTTTAGAACTTACTCTGCAACTTAAGCAAGTGTAGGTTTGAGGCTGTAATGTGTAATAGCTTGTAAGGATAAGAGGCAGATGAGTTGCAAGTGTTACACAGAAGGTTAAGTGAACAGGTAATTCAAGAAAGGCAAATTTAGGGAAAGATTGAGGATGGAACTATGGGAAGGGGAAAAAAAAAGTGTTTTAAGAGATTGCTGCCTACACTGGGCCCTTGTTGATGCCTTTTTTTGTCAACTCTTGCACAGCTTGCCTATAAACAAAACTTCTGGGTATTTGAGCACTTCTTAAATGTTCTCATACTCCCTCTTTGTCAGCTGTTTCATTACAAATGCTGATCCAGGTGTGTTTTCACATGTTTACCCTGAACCCTTCTTCTGGAAGGAAGGAAATGTTCTTACAAAATATGGTGAAAGGTCATAAATAAAGGAATTGGGATAACAGGAGAATTGAGTGATTAGTTTGTGTTGGTTTGATTTAAAAAAGGGACAGTCTGTAATTAATGTCTGCAAATACAATAACAAAATATTTGGGTAATGGTGCATAATTCTTCCTGTGCAGTTCTTTCTGGTACAAATTGTACAGTTCTTGATGTGCTTCATTGAAAGCAAGCATTAATCACTTTTTTTCCTCTGTTAAGCAATAACTTCACAATTCAATCGTGTACATCTCTGTGTATGGACTTTTTAATGAATGAAGTCCGAAATTACAGAAATGCCATTCAATGGCACTGGCAGGTAATGGGTACTTTTTTATAAGGGAAGATGTGTGCCTTACTATGAATTAATTTCTGTTTTTCATGTGCTTAGGCTGAGAGTGAAGTAGCTTCTCTGAACAGACGCATCCAGCTGGTTGAGGAAGAGCTGGATCGGGCTCAGGAGCGCTTGGCCACTGCTCTGCAGAAGCTGGAGGAGGCTGAGAAGGCTGCAGATGAGAGTGAAAGGTGGGTGGAGCCACACCTGAATGGATTGGTACCCTTATGACAAAGATCATAATTGCCAGGGTGTGGGTTAGGGAAGTAAATTAAACCACTCCTAGGTCTCTGAACATGTGTAATCTGCTCTTCCTTTGCCTGAATGGACTTCGGTTACAGCTTATCTGTAGAAATGTTCAAAATATCTGGGTTTGGATTCTTTTTCAGTTGTGAAAGTAAGATTTAAGTGTGTAGGTCTTTTGATGTATCATCCTTGGGAAACTTGTGATGCCACATCCGGGGAAAATTGCTTGGCCCAGCCCAGACTTCTCTTATTGGATGACAACTCCTTGTGATACTCTTGTGCTGTTGGGTGATTCTTGCTTTCATTGTGGGTAGAAAATCTCACCTGGAGAATAGCAGAGTGCTGGAAGAGGCTTTAGTTCTCCTGTTGGCAAGATTGGTATGTGAAGGTGAGCAAAGGAAAGAGACTGATAATTCCTTCGGATTTCCAAAAGTCCATAATATAAGTTAGGAACTCGAGATTTGTGACTTCGGAACATCATCTGTCTTTTTCTAATTGTATTTTATACCTGTGATAGAACCTTTTATTGTGAAAGAAACCCACACATTCTGCGTGTGTATTTCTACTTTACTGAGGATGCAGTCTGGAAAAGAAATGTGCCAGAGACTCACAGTGTGTTTTGAAACATTTAAGGTAATTTTGAATCAGACATGTGCAACACAGTGTTTCTTGTTATGAGGGGTTTAAACTTTGCTCTTAGAGAGCACAGAGAGCTTCTTGGGCTCTGACATGGCAAAACTCAGGGGACTCTGAGATGATTTTTGCCAGTCCTGCAAGGGTTGTAACACACTGTTACAGATGTGCCTGTAATTTTTGATGAGTGTAAGCACACAGATATTTTCAATCTTATTATGTCTTTAGAAACAACACCCTTTACCTTTCTATAAGATGAGTTTTTCCTGCAGTTTAAAACGAAAAAGAATTCTATAGCTGAACTACAGTAAGAGCTAAACAAATCACGCTTTTTCTTCCTTCCTAAGACATGTTTTTTTCCTTGAACTTCTGAAATGTAAGGGCACAGGACTAAATCCATGGTGCAATGACTCAACTATCTGATGTGCTTCATTCACCTGAATACAACTGTCTGAAAGTCACATACCACAAGTAGTAGAGCTGGAGATCACCTGGCAAGCCCTGAACCTTGCATTTCCTGTTTTTCACGTTTTTCAGAGGAATGAAGGTCATTGAAAATAGAGCCCAGAAGGATGAAGAGAAGATGGAAATCCAGGAGATCCAGCTTAAAGAGGCTAAGCACATTGCTGAAGAGGCTGACCGCAAGTATGAAGAGGTCAGTTCTTGAGTGCAGGTCATCTTGTTCTGAAGCCCATTAGGCTGTGCCTGTAATTTTTGTTTTTCTCTTTTGCCTTTTAAGTTCAAAAGGCAACACAAACACCACTCTTCACAGCTGTGGAAGGAAAATCGGGCACTCAGATACCCCAAGGGAGAAGGTGACGGGAGATCTGTGCTTAGATCTTTCACTAAAATATTTGAGTATTCCTTAAGCTCTTAGGGAGAGAAATATTTTTCGGTTGCCTTTTGGTGAATGAAAGGGAGGTCTTGAAAAATGTCAGGTAACTAAGTCTCAGATGAATAATGAAGATAGCGCATAATCAAAATTCATGTGTTGACCAAAACATGAAGAGGCCCAGCCCCCTGCTTTGTAGGTTCTAGAAACAGGTGACATGTAGTGCAGTAACACAAGATCCCTGATTGTCCCTTGCCTGTCCTCGCAGGTGGCTCGTAAGCTGGTGATCATTGAGAGTGACCTGGAGCGCGCTGAGGAGCGTGCTGAGCTATCAGAAAGGTAAGTGTGGAACTACCCTGAGATGTATGTGAGGTGCTAGAAGAGAACTATAACTGCATGAAACATTGGCAGCACACTGTGTGTTCAGCTCAAAGCTATGTTTTGCTCATTTACTGTAATCGTTGAAATAAATGGTCAGTGCAAAAGTGATGTGTTCCTGTGTGTGTGCGCGTGTTTTGTCACTGCATGCTGTACCTGCACACTGATTTTGTGAATGGCTTTTGTGCATTTCATGTGTTCACTAACAGCCAAGTCCGACAGCTGGAAGAACAGTTAAGAATAATGGATCAAACCTTGAAAGCATTAATGGCTGCAGAGGATAAGGTACTGATACTAATAAACAGTTTTTAGGTTTAACTGCAACCCAAGTGTTTCAGCTTCTGTAGCCAGTTAGCTCACTCAGTAGTAACAAATAAGTCCTTGCTGTGCTCTTTACTCTCTTTGCATCTTGCTTTGGTGGTTTTCTTTGGTCTTTTTTTTTTTTTTGTTCATTTATTGGTTTTTATCTTTAAAACTGATCTCCTGCGCAGCCAAAAGAAGCTGAACTGTCTCACATGTAAAAGCTCTGTAAATGTTTCTGTGTAAGCCAAGAGCTGTAGATAAATTTGTCTGGTCATTGTCTTAATGTGCACTTGAACTGGTATTCAGCACCACAAAGAGTTGCTTTGAGTCTGTGATGGATCAGCTGCTTTTGAGGCTGTTCTTTTGCTCTATAATTGTTTTCATTTTTCTCTATCTTTTCCCCCTATTTCCTCCTGTTTCTTTTGCTTGATTGAATCTTCCATCCTCCCCTTTCCTGCCTTCCCTCCGAAATAACAGCAAATGTGCTGAGCTTGAAGAGGAGTTGAAAACTGTGACCAACAACCTGAAGTCGCTGGAGGCTCAGGCTGAGAAGGTAGGCTAGAGACTTATGTGAGAATGTATCCCTTACATTGTCATCTGGCCTGTGGGGTTTTCTTTGTGTGCCAATCACTTTGCAGCATTTCTTCAGGGCTGTTATCAATAGAGGCATTTGGATTTGCTACTCAATTCATATTTGGCTCCTGTTGGAACATTGCACATCTTGTAATTCCAAATAGGTCAGTATTATTTGGCCACATGTTCTGTTGAGTCCTCTGACAGGATTAAATGTTAATTATAGAATGCCCCTTAAAATGGCATTGTGTACTAACATTAAATTTCTCCAAAAGCATTCCTCTTTAAAACTGTAGTACAAATTTCTCCTCAAAGTTCCCACCGTATTGCACTGGAACGTAACTCAAGGGAAGTTTGACTCTTGTAATAAACCTTATTACCACTGCCTTCCAAGTGGAATGAATTTCATTTTACCTGTAACAATTTCTTGTGTACAGATAGTCTATTACAAGAGTTTCAAATGTGGGGGTTTATTGGTATATTTAGAATAACCCTCTAATACTAATACTTTCTAATTACAGTACTCACAGAAAGAAGACAAGTATGAGGAGGAGATTAAAGTTCTGACTGACAAACTGAAGGAGGTAAAATTAGAGCTGTTCTTTGCAACATATCCTCTAATGCACCTTTGATTCTTCTAGTATAAGCACTACTTTGATGCTGTAAGGATCAACATACCATTTTAGAAACAATTTAATGTAACTATCTCCCCTAGAAATGAGTTTATATTAGCCTTATTATTTGCTTCTCACTTTTTTCCTAATTTTAATTATTTCTCCTCTACTCCTAAGTACTGTGTGTGTGTTTCCTAAAGTAGTCTGTGTTTGTCCTGACTTCAGGCTGAGACCCGTGCTGAGTTTGCTGAGAGGTCAGTAACCAAGCTGGAGAAGAGCATTGATGACCTAGAAGGTATGGGGGCTTGTTTTTCTACTTACTGTGCAAGTACATATCTCTTATTCTTTTGTGTGGGGGGTTTTGTTGGGTTTTTTTTAATACCCAATTCTACTGGGCTGACTTGTTCTGCTTATGTAAGTGGTTCTGCCTAAAGAGTAGACTTTTATTTCCCAAATTAAATTAATTGACAACTTAAATGCTTCAGGCAAACAGTGTTTTGCTCTTGCCTGTTACTTTTTCTCCTATGTTTTCAAGACTCCTTCCACTTTTTTTGCTTTATACTCTTCTATTTGAAAATGTATAGATGTTACAGGGTAAATGATTAGATGACAAGTGTTATTATCATCTTAATAAAAAGCTGATGAAGAGTTGCATTATGTTTGCAATAGTTAGGTTAGCTTGCTACATTCCTAATTTATTACTGTGGTAAGTGTGGGTCAAGACAGGCGTTTTGTGGCATAGATCAGTTGTTGGGTTTTGGTAAGGCTAATAGATTGTATACATAATCAAGACAGCTTATTTAACTTCAGAGGGTTTGTTTGTAAGGTTTTGATAAATTTATCATAACTGCAGCAGAGTAGTAGAATGTGCTTTCTGCGTCTGGAGAAAATAATTTGGTAGGACTTTGTAATTTGAAGTTATGTGGAGTTGGCTATTTAGATGCATTACACTAAGTGTAGGATTTGAAGAAGCTAAATTACGTGGCGTGGCAAGTTGGATTCTGCATGAAGGCAAGAAATACCTAAGTAGCTGCTGGAAATTTATGATCTCTGACTCAGGATGGAAGCAGAGAAGAAAGATAAGTGTTTAGAAGGAGCAGAAATTGCTGTAAGAAGCTGAGTTTTGATGTCACACAAAGCAGAGTGATTTTAAAAAAAACAAAACAGTTGGTAGAAAATGCTAACATTCTCCTTGAGCTCCATTTTTGGATTTTTTTCTCCCTAGCTCCGATGTCCCCTCCTAATAAAAACAAAACATCATTAAAACAAAAATCCAGGGCAGTGAAACATGGATTTTTGCTTCTTTTGTACTCTTTCTTTTCTTGGTTTTCTGTATATCACAGGTTGTCCCATTGGCAGTGCAGTTAATGAACTTGTTGCATAGAACTGTTCACTATTTTCTTCCTTTTATTCTTCTCTAATCTTGTTCCGTTTTCTCTGTCACAACACTTCTTTCTGTGCACTCTTCCCATTTCCTACTGCTTCTGGATGATATCCCCATGCCACCACCTTCACCTTCCATCCCACGATCCTGCTTCGTTTCCTTGCACACCTCTGCCTTCCCTGGGGGAACATTAGATGAGCTCTATGCTCAGAAACTGAAGTACAAAGCCATCAGTGAGGAGCTGGACCACGCTCTCAATGATATGACTTCCATGTAAATGTCTTCCCAGCTTGTGCCTGCTCCTGCTTCCCTGCCCTCACTGATTGCGCGGTACCGGCCTTGTGAAATGATGCTCCCTGTGTAGTGGGAGATGCTTTCCTTTAGAGAGAATAGGTGTACAAAATACCATGAACAATTGCTTTACCCTGGCAAAGTGTGGGTGAGTGTTGTGCCAAGCCTGGTAAATACTCATGGTGATTTTGTAAGCTTGTGGTTACCCTTTGATTCTGTGTCTGCAGTCCTTGTGTCTTGTGGTTGCCCTTTGTTTGTAGCTTGGTGTTTATCCTTTCAGTTCACCTCTGTTCAAACATTATCTACCAGTCCCATCATGTTTGTTTTACCAGAGAAAATTGCTGTGGTATGTGTTGCATTCAGAGTATATTCCTTTGCCTGCTGTCACAGTTTTTGCTCTGGCAAAGTTCCTGCAAAAACATCAGAAATATTAGAAATATTAGAAATTTTAGATTTTACTCTCTATTAATGACAGTAGGAAGTGTTTTATATGAATTTCCATAACTGCTCTGAAAATTTCAGCTGTTATCACTAAATTACACATGTGGAAATTAATTTAAAACACCTTTTCATTTAAATCCATAAAGGCGACAACTGAATTGTAGGTTGCTTCTGCATATTTTCTGGAAAGCAGTAGTAATTTTATTTGAGTACACCAAAAATATGGTAATACCAACTTCAGTCATAAGCAGAAAAGTAGAGTGGCAGGAAAGTAGGAGAGTCAGCAGCTCCAGCGTGTGACTTGGTGCAGTGTTTGACACAAGCTGACTCTTGTTCCACGGGCTCTGAACAGAGGTCAGCTGTGGTACCTCCACCTTCCCATGCATGAACACTGCAGCTGACTTGGGAGAGGGGAAGAGCTGTGGCTCTCAAATGCTTGGAAGGTGCAATGTTTGGTCCCAGCATTTCCTTTTGGAAGCCCAGGCATGCTTTCAACAAGACACGAGGTTTGCTTAGAGCTTGAAACATAGTTTGTGTGCACCCATATTTTAAATGCTTTTTTCTTCATGTTTTTTTGTCCCCTTGTCTGTTCATTACTTTCCTCCTTCTCTCTACCAACATTTTAGTAGAGGTCTAATGTTACCTGCTTTGTATGCTTTGATTTTTTGTTTTGAAATTCCTTCCCAATATATGGTTTTGTTCAGTGGCTTATCAAGCAAATGGATTTCTTTTTTCCTCCTCTGTATACAGAGATTACAATATTTCTTCAATTTGTGATATCTCTAAGTGAAAAACAGACTTAAAATTGTACTCTACTGGTACATGAGGACATGACTGTATCATTCCAGTCCCAGCATGGTGTGCTATTTCTCTAGCATAGTCATCTCAGCATGCTGGGCTTTGCTGTGCCATTGCTGCTTTTTTAGAAGTCTTTACTGCACCTTTTTTCATTTTCTACCTTATCTCACTTTTTCTTTTCATGCAGATAATTTTCTTTGCTTCAATTCTCCAAAGACATCTTCATCGGGTTGGATAAAACATCTTTCCAAGCTTTGGATGTTTCATGGGTTCATTGTCCTGTCTTCTAGCTTAGCTGACTCTTCCTCTATCACCTGTCTGAGAACATGCTCTGTTTGTGCTCTGCTGTACAGAAACTACATTTCTCAATGTAAAATAAATATCCCAGCTGTATCCCTTTTGCTACTCCTTTGCCTTTTATTTATTTAAGTAACTATTTAAGTTATTAATAAAATTTGTGCTTTTATGCCATTAGGGTTTTTATTTTTTGGTGTTTTCATTTTTTGGCTGAAAACACTTTTGCTTGAATGTTGACAATGCCAAGCCAGCGAGTGTAGAGTGTGGAATGATGTGAAAACTGACCAGTTATTATCTTAGTTTTTCTCAAACTGTGCTGCAGATAAAATGATAAATAGATGTAATAGAAATTTTCCCAGTTGTTTTTGTAAGGACAAAATTTGCAAAGACACCACTTCCTTGGGGTCACTTGGTCGTGGGAGCATGACTGAGCGAGCAGTTACATCCTTTTTCACTTTAAAGCCTGAAATCTTTTCCTAGCTTTATGCTGAAGACTTCTTATCTTTATTTAAATGTGATTTTAAATAACTTATATATTTGAGACAAATTTAGATGCAGCATCAAAAACTTTGAATTCTTTTTTTTACCCAAAAATAATCCTTGAAGTGTCTTGCAAAAAACTTTTCTCTCTTTCACACCTCAGTTATTCAGCAAAGATGATGCTTGCTAGAATTTTGAGTTCTTACAATATATTTTTCTTAAGTGACATGATAATATTGGAAGTTCATTGGGGAGGTTTTGGTAATTTTCCACTTGTGCTTAGTTCAGACTTGTGAGTTTGAATTGCAGACTCGTGAGAAATGTTTCAAAGCTGGAGTAGGAAAATACTCGTGATTATACTATTAATGAAATTACTCTGCTGCAAAATGGAACATCATGGATTTCAGGTTTCAGCTGATTTGTCACTGTCTAATTAAGGATGAAGCATTAAATACTGACATCTTGTGCCTTTTTTTTTGTATTGTTATTTGCAACTAGGGAGTTTATTGCCTTATTTTAACTTTATTTACATCACAGTGAAAGAAGTTATTCTCCAGTTCACATGAAAGTGAAAACCAGATTGATTTCTGGTGATGCTATAACACTATATATTGCTGAAGTTCCTAAGGCACCAAAGCTAAATAGTAGTTTTTAACTTGTAGAATAAAGTAAATGTCTCTTTCTTGTTCAGTTTCAAGATTATTCTACAGTGCAGTCTAAACTAGATTTTCTCCCCTCCTCAAAACTTGTTTTCCAAATAAGGCTTGGAAATGGATGCATTTACTTCCTGGCCTGCCATCCTTAGATAACTTTGGCATATCCCAGTTTTCTGCCTATGACACATCCTAATGCTGCTGGCTGGAGGAAAAAACCCAAATACAGGGTATTTATCACCAATCACAGATAGTTCAAGTATAAAGTTCAGTAACTTACTACTGCTCAACTGACATACAGGAAATGGCTGTGTGTCAGGAGTAACCAAATAGAGTGGGATATATAAAAGTTAACCAAATATAATGGGATGAGCATTCTTAAAATGACTGAGGCTAATAACTTCATAAATGCAAGACTGAGGGGGAATGTAGTCAACTCTAACTTGTCATATGAGACAGAGTAAAATACGCTGCAGCAACTCCAGCTTCTTAATCTATTGTGTTTTGGTTCACTGTTTTAGCAGAGCTTTTTGTCCATTCCCTGCAATACAGGTGTTTTTTAAGAAAAGTAAATGAAAAAAAAGCAACATCCATGGTAGGAACCTGTCAATTTTTAACATAGTGATTTTAAACATCAGTATTAAAATTTTGCCGTTTGTGTCAGTCATACATGATCAGCTCTCACTGTAGGATGCAGTTTGATTGCTGGATAGAGTACTGGAAATGGGCAGTGCAGTGTAGATCCCCAGGTAGCTGTATGCAGAATTCAATTCCTGGCTGGTCCTGCTGCACTAATCTTCACTCCAGGGAGCTGTTGTGGTTCCCTACTCTGGTGTGGTTCAGCACTCTTGTCACCCTCAGTTGTGGTATTGTACCTGCCGTGTCTGGCTGGTTTTGTGCCTGAGGCCTCTTCCCAGGAGTGCAGGGCTGGCTCTGGGCTCTGCTGAGTAGACACTGAGCTTTGCTGGCTCTGCACAGGCAGAACTCCCTGCTTGGCTGCTGGGGCTCCTGCAGAGGCAGGGTCTGCCTCTGGAGCAGATGGACACACAGCTCAAGGGGAATCAAGGGCTCACCGTACGCTTGGGAAGTGCTTTCCCTGCTTTTCTGGAGAATTTAGTTGTGTTGGAAGTCGAGAAATACTGTAAGTCTCTGCCACAGTCAGGGAGGAGGTTTCTGTGATGACGGTAAAGTGTAAGTTGGCATGATTTGTTTTTGAATAACAACTGTATACACTTTGCCAGACAAAGTGAAATTTTAGCTACTCTAAGGTTTTGATTTTTTTTCCACATACATGTGACATTATCATGATGAGAGGGACAAGATCCATTTGCTACTGGTGCAAGATCAGAGCTGTGAAATGTGTCCTGGCCTTACTGAGCTGACTGTGGGAGTTTGGGCTAGGGAGGAAGCTGGGAGGAGTTGCTCACCATGCAGGCATGTCCTGCAGACCAGCTCACTGCACAGCTTTGTCTTTGCTGTGTCCAGTGATTGCAGAGGTACAGGATTCCTGTGGAAGCTGTTAGGCAGCTTGTGGAAAAGAATCAGCAACAGTCATTTCCTGTAGGGGAATAATCTGGGATCAAGAGGTCAGGAGTGCAGTTAGGCTATTGAGAAGAGCATGGTCAATTTGAGAACACAAAATAATCAAAAGCCATTGTGGAACATTTTTTTTTCACTCTGCAGAGCAGCTCTCACTATATGTACTGTCACAACATGGCTGTGGCTGTTCTGTTTCAATATGATTTGTCATCTCTGTTTGCTGTTTTTGAGCAAGGTGTTCATCCTTCCTTTTCATTTTCACCAAATGTTAGTCTGTTTTCCTACCAAGTAAAACTTGACAATTTAAAGATATCAAAGTGTATTGATTACAGTAACACAAGTATATTTTCCTATCAAAAATAGCATTTTTTAGGAAAGTAATATGGACTGAGTCAGACCTGGTGGTAGTTGCCTCTAGCATCTCTCCTGCTGTTACTTATGCTGGCTGTGGTACAATTGCTTTCTCTCTACTGGAGATGAGGTTCCACCACCCCTTAAATAGTTTGCAAAGAAAAATTACACTCATAAAACAAACCTTTCACATACTGTGCAGAAGACTAAAGCAAGACTTAGTACTTCTAGGAATATAGCTGCAATTCTTCCATTTCTGTTTCAGTTTGTGTCTCACAGCTGTTCCCCACAACAGGATTCTTAGCCAGTTCTTGATATGGTACAATAGCTGTTCATTGGAGTAGCTATTTAATTACTAGAGTTCTAGAAACAGAGGTAAAATGTTTCTCTCTATGTTACTGAACTGTCTCTCATGTGACCAGTTTCTTTATTAACTCTTATTTAACTGTTTTCTCTGTCTAATCTGTCTTCATTCTGCCTCTTTTTTCTCTTCTAACCTGCTTGCTGCCTGTACAGACCAACTCTACCAGCAACTTGAGCAAAACAGTCGCCTAACTAATGAACTAAAGCTGGCATTGAATGAGGATTAAACTTTAGTGTGACTATATTGTTAACTTTTTGAAAACACCTTCTTCCAGATTTCCTTTAAGAATGAATCAGTAGAAATAAGCCAGAAACTTAGAAATTAATTTATATTTTTTTAGCTGTTGATTCTGTGGTAAATTATTGAAAGAAATTCTCAGTTTCTCTTGGGAAAATATGGAAATGCTTCTTCTGGATGAGGCTTTTCATTATGTGTCTGCACACCTGTTTTGGGGGAGCACTAAGCTCTTCTGCTGTGCAGTAGCTTCTTTTCACTTAAGTAAAGACCTACAGCATTTTGCTAACTGTATCCAAAAAGTAACAGCCTGCATTGCAGAAAGGTATTCAGTTTATCCAACAACATTAATTTGCCCTAAAATTTTTACCACAGTGAGAGAAAAATGTTCGCTAGAATTCATATTTCTGTATTTCAAAGCCAACTTAAAGGATACTTACAGCTGTTTTGTCTGGAGACTTGGATGTGTTAATTTTGCCTTACTTTGAATTTGGCTTGTATTTTAACATTTAAAAAAAAAAGAGTGGAAGCTCCATCTGACAATGCCCAGTCAGTTTAAAGGTATGCTTGCATAGTATGAAGTTACTATTACTGGATCCTGGTAGGATGCACCACCAGAACATTATGCTCATTTATTGTATCAACTATGTGTGTTAAGTGATTGTCTTAAAAAAGTGTGCATGCAACATAAGGCTACTAACTTTGAGTTTGTTTATTTATTTTCTAGAAGAAATAAATTTCTTAAAGGTCACTTCACTGAAAACTATAACAGTTTTAATTTTTTTGTTCTTAGTGTTTTTGAATTCTATGAAACTTTTAATTGTGTATTTGCAAAGAACTTATTTTCTTTATTGTCTACGTTAAAAAAAAAAAGCCTCTTATTATCTCACATACCTATAAGCAAAAACCTTCCAGAACATTGTGTCTCTGTTGGCAGTGCATTTTCTTAACAAATGCAGCTGTAAACAGTTCTAAACTTGCATTACTAGCTGTTTGTTTTATTAATTTGGAATTCTCTCTAGTTGTGTTATCTGGAAACATTGGTATTTATGAGCATGCACATTTCTTAACTTTCTAAACGCTCTGCGAGAAATGATGATTGCATGCCTTCGTATTCTGAGAATCAGTGCCTCCAAAGAACTGCTATTCATGTTTTAATTTTCTAATCCCACAACAGAGAAAGTGGCGCATGCCAAAGAAGAAAACCTTAGTATGCATCAGATGCTGGATCAAACTTTACTGGAGTTAAACAACATGTGAAAACCTTCTTAGCGGCAACCACACTTTTTGTTTTATTATTTTTACACCTGCTTGCCGTGAAGCCCCATAAACATGTCTTTATTTTAGTTTCACCACAGTCACAAGAACATCTGCTAAATTATCAAGCAGGGGTCAGGGAAACACCAAAATGGGCAAGCCATATGCGGGTTAAGCGACATTACATTATGGTTTAAACGTGCCATTTCCCAACAAAAATGTTACCTACACTTTGTAGAGAGTTCAGCAATTCGGTATGCTTAGTCTTTGAAGAATCCTGGCTGTGGCAGAAAGTGTCCCACCTCAAGTGCCAACTACAGTTTTTACAGAAGAAGCATGATTCATGTTCAAGAGAGATCAGGTGGAAATGGTGCTATTCTGAACAAAAGATTCTACTTGAAGTCTTTTGTTTGATATCAGACAAGTTAGGGTTGTCCAGCACAGTAATTTATTTTTATCAGAACTTGACTGATCTGTGAGAATTTGGACTTTCTGTGCCTTCTAATTCAGTAAAATGAAGATATGTAAGCAATGGAGAAAAGTGAAGGCTTCTGAAGGTTTTAAATTGTATTCCTGCAACTCAATACAGAAGTGTAGGTCAGCATTTCACCTTGAGTTTTCATTCGATTGTATTTTTCATGTTGAAATGAAAGATTCAATAAATTCAGGACAAAACATTAATTTGGAAGAGATTGTGTTAAAATGTATTTTATTTGTGGGGGTTTGGGGTAGGGGAGGAATTTTTAAACTGATATTTGCCTCACTTTTTTCACACTTTCTTTGAGCAGTCTTAAAAGTATACCTATATGTAAACATTGTATAATGATATGAAATAAAATGCACATTTTAGGACATTTTTTAAATTTTGTTCTCCTGTGGTTTGTTTTTTATTACATTAATTTCCTGTACATCCATCCCTGTGTACACTCTGCATGTGTGTTTGTCATTGTGTGACACACTATTAACACACTGGCTCTCAGTCTTTTCTGTGTTGTCAGGCCAATGTACAGAAACGTGGTGCTTTGGACAGATGTGGATCTGTAGCTGCTCAGAGGGCCCCTTTGAGGGCCACAGAGCAGGAGCCTGTCCCTGTCACTTGACTGCATGCCCAGCTGTGTGCAGGATGCAATTGTCCTCTAGCAGGTGATAGAGCTGTCCAGAATTACTCATCATCGACCAAAATGTTTTTGGTAAGACCATTGCAGATGTCCCTTAGACCTCTTTGGGAAATGAGTCCTGAAGGCCATGCTCTTGGAAACACTACCATCTGTTTGCATATCTTACCTGCTAATACATGCTAATTTACGTCAACACAGTGATAAACCTTCAAAAATCATGTGTCACATTCATAAGAGATACTGCTGCTCAACTTTTCACTGCTGGTTGCTAATTTCTACATATGTAGGTGTGTATTGGAATTGTGAGGTCTGTCAGTGTTTCAAGTTTCAGAACTTGAAAAATAATTTTTATTCCTTCTTTTTCTCTAGTATATTGCTGAAAGCTGATGCTGTCCATCCTCCTAGCAGCAAGGAGCTTGGTAGGAGACAGGTGCAGATAACCTTCCAGATCACCAAAGAATTTCCTTTAGTGGACCCTTAGCAAGGAACTGAAAATAGATGACTTCATCAGCCACTGGTGTAAGCTGGTAAAGGGGTAAAGTAATACACAATAATGTCAGGTTAAGTGGGAGTCAGAGAGGGAAGATGTACTGGTATGAGCCTGGCTTGTTTGTGTTTTAAAGGGAGGAGCTTGGTAGCATTACAAGCTTTTATGTGATTTACTGGCTGCTGCCAAGTCATCCTAAATGGGAAGATTGAAATCCCTGGCTTTATGTTTCTCTTGTGTTTTTGGGGAGCAAAATACATGTTACAAGGCTCCTGCAAGGCCTTAGCTTGTACTGGAGACTGCCCAATAAAATTCCAACAACATAATGCAGAGGTAAGTTACTCTAATCTCTTGCTCCCTCCTTGCTTAGCACAAGGATGAAGTGTCAGTAGTTGAGCTCTAAGGGTTCAAGTCCTCATGCATGTGTGGCTTCCACTGCTGGAGTCAGGAGGGCTTCCCATAATGAAGTACTGTGCTGGAAATGGTTTGTAGAGTAGGGCCCAAGGGCCTCCAGAAGGTCAGAGGCTGTGCAGGAGTAGAACAGAGGAGCTCTTGGCACTGGGCTATGAGCCTTACACAGCTGAGTGTGCTGCCAGCTCTTCTGGATTGCTGCTATGGTCCCTTGGTATGTGTTTGAGTCCTAGACAATGTGTCTGAGTGAGGTCAGACCCTTTGTTTGCTGCTTAAAATTGCTTTTCAGGAGACCACAAACTGCTTTGTGGTTTGGAGAATCTGAGTTTAACTGTCACTGTGCGTAAGGGTACGACATGGCTGTGGTTTTCAAATCTCTTGCTGGTATCATGTCACCATTAATAGGGCAACATGTGCAAGCAAGGAGATAAGAATTAATCTGAAAAAAATCTGTTTGCAGAGTAGACTTCCCCAAAGTGCACTGTTGCAGATGAATCCAGGAAGCTTCGTAATAGGTAAATAAAAGCTTTCCAGTTTCAAGGATAGCTGAATGGAGCAGTGAGCGTGATGATGATCAGTCACACCAAGTGGTTTTTTTGCTGACTGGCAACAGACACGTAAATACACATAAGGGCATATTTGCTGGAGCAATTGTTAAAAATTGTTTTTACTGTATCTCATAAGCTCCTACCTCTCATGGGTTTTTAGATGCAGTGTCTGATCAGACAAAATTCAGTGAAGCTACAAAGCACTGGCTTGTAACAACAAGTAAGCTTACAACAAGTAAGCTGAGCCCCAATTTAACCCCATTCTAGCAAATTTGCAGCTACTTTGCTATTTGAACTAAACATTTGTTAAATCACAGAACCCTGCATTGTTCAGCATTCCTCAAGATGTATGTCCTGGTTTGGAGAGTTACTCATCCATTCTTTCAATGCAAAAACACATTTGGCAGTTTGAAATATATCCTAATTGTGCAGCCATGCTCTGTAATTGTCTGGTTTGGTTTTTAAGTTGACCTCTCAATGAAATTAGTAGTTCGGAGAGCACCAGAACTGGCAGAACTTGCCTTCTTGCAGATTCCTATCTCACGGCTGGCTGTAAACTTGGAATTAATGATTTTCCAGATATGGAGAGACTTGTGTTGTCTCCTACTCCCTTTTGGGATTTGTCTGATACTGAATAATATTCAAGGCATGCTGCAGGGCGTGCTTTCCTTCCATCACAACCTTCAGAGGCATGTTCTGTCTTAATGGTCCCTTATGTTCACAAAACTTGCAGAAATATATTGTATCTTTCAGAGTTCTGTGTGGTAAAACAGTTCAGTTGAGCATTATTGAATGGGTGAGAGATAAGAAAGACAAGGAACATATTAGGAAACAAGGCTAAAGCAGGCTGCATCTATAGAGCACTGCCTCTCAGCTCTGATCTGTAAGGTATTGTGTATATTAAATGCTACTCAAAATCTGGGTTGTCAAACTTCACTGTGCTGTTAATATCATAGGAATATCTATTACACTGGGCTGGCTATGACTGCTTTAATGTTCGTTAGTGACAGCGAAAGAAGAAAGTGATTAACCAACTAGATTTTAAAATTGAGGAAGGAAATATTCTACAACTCAGCACATAGAAAAATAGAGTGCTTTTTTCCTCAGGTATTCCTCTGGGTGGGCTTCTTTTAGTAATAAAACAGTGAACATCAGTGAAAGCTTAAGTGGGAATTGCAGCAAAAAGGTCAAAGCAGAGGAAACAAGGATAATGCTTTTTATCTTCATGGAGGATTTTTTGAAAATGCACACAGGAATAGCTCTTTTAATAGAGGGAAGCTGTATAACTTACTGTCTTCACTGTGTGTTGTGTTCTTTCCAAGGTACAGAGAATCTGTACAAGTTTGCATAATCTTCTTGGCTTCAGTTGCAAATCCATCTAGTTTTCTGTAAATCAGAGCCTTGCCAATTCCTAAGCTGCAGCTGAGAATTGCATAAATGCAGGATGCCCCTCAATTGCCAGCAGCCTAGTGAGCAATCTGGATAGTCCAGATGGAAACAATGGGAAACAGAAGCAGATAGAAGGTTTACAGACACATAAAAACCTCTCACTGCTTTCCATTTGTTATTTCCTGACTCATAATGCACCAAAATAAAAGTGACATTCTATTGTATTTTGGATTTGAGTATTGTGGTCCTTAAGGACGCCACAGCACTGGCTTATTCTTGTCTCTTTGCCGGTTTGAGGAATTGCTGGATAAAGATTAAACAGCATCTTTTTCATTAAAAAAATAGAGCAAAGTCACACAAAATCCCAAAGTCCTGCAGACCCAGCTGCAACTGCCAGTACATGTACAGTACACACTGACATGCAGGGTTGTGAGAATATTTCTCTCTTCTTCACAGCAAGACTCTATGGATCATGGATATAAAGGGTTGATACATGTTTGAGGCCATGATCCAGCAAAGTATTTTGGATGCCTTCTTCCGGGGCCTGACTATGAGCTGCTTCTTTGGATTGTTCCTTTCTTTGATGTAGTTTTCGTTCTTTGCCTTGAGACACCAAGAGAAATGTCGAGGAAGAATCCATGTGGTCTGTCACAGCTAAAGCTTAAGGCAAACAGTGTGTCCTTGGCTAAAACCAAAAGTACTACACCTAGTGATAGTTGGCTGTGCCACTGAGGAAAATTATGCAGGTCTGGTGTTTCTACAGTACCTTTTGTGGAAGAATAATCAGGGTGGTGCAACTGCAAAGCTCTGGTAAGTCGTTTTAACTTGGGACACATTGGTATTGATATTAACATGGAGATCTGTGTGAGTGTCCAGTTCAAAAATAGAGCAAATCTTTGCAGGCCCAACCAATAGTTTATTATTTTCTTGACAAGAATATTAGTCAGAGAAATAGCCTGGGAAAATGCTTCAGAATCTTTCCTGGATTATATTTTTTTGCAGCCAGCAAGGATGAGCCTGCCAGACTTCTTTCTACTTAATCTGGATTGCTGTGCTACTTCCTTATTTTTTATTGTACACATGTAGACTATGAAATAGGATAAAAGGATGATGTAATTTCTGCAGGCTGTCCAGAAAAAAAAATCTGAAACATAAATTAGGTGAGAAAATAGGAAGGGAAACAAGAACATAGAATTGCACGTGGGGGCTAAAGGGCAGTCGGGAGGCAATAGAGAACACGAAGGTGATCTACAGAGGGATGAATCCTCCCCTCTGAATGCTGCCGTGTTGTTATGCCTTGTCCTGCTCCTACAGCCTCCACATGTCTGTGCAGCCACCACATTCCTTTGCCACAGGGGAAGATGTTTGGCAAGGTCTAGGTAACAGAAATCCTTTGTCAACATCGTCTGGATTTAAAGTATGCAGAAACTTTTTCTTTAAAAGTCCTTTCAGTGGTTCTTGCCACACTGGCAGCATCTGGGTAAAATTTCTCTATGCTATGACTTCATTATCAATTATCTTAACCAGGAAATTACAATACTTCAAAAAATAAAAATGCAAACCCACCATTTTTTGCTGCTTGTCAGCAGGTAGCAAACATGTAGCGCATGTGTGTGTGCTTTTATTACAATCACATGTTGCTATATCTGAGTGCAAGGCATTTCCAGGAAATTAACAACTGCTGGGAAGGATTGTGGATACAAGAGACAGCCCAAATAACGACCCAAACTGGCTGTTAGTCCATGGGAGGTGCTCAGTGCTGAGATTTACTGTCATAAATTGGAATGAAAAGCACATGAGCTTATGTGTCTGTGTGCAGGAGATACAGACATTGCCATTTTGAGCAATTAAGTTCTTGACTCCTCCCTCTGCATCTCCTTCAGTGTATGTGCTGCCAGCAGTAGGAACACTACAGCTGGCAAAAGGACTGATAGGAAGGGTTTACTCTAGCTCCATTATATTTGCTAATCACAAGCTATTAACAGTTTGGATTTAATTGAAGAAAAATGATAAAATCCAAGTTTAAATTGAGTGCAGATTGTGTAGGGATTTGTGCCATTTCAGCTAAGTTATTTTAAGGATCGTTTTACCAAACCACCCAGGTGCATACATAGCTTTGGCCATACACACATATGGAGTACATACAGCTAAGGCTGGCCTGTTTGACTAAGCCTTAGTCAAACAAACAGTTCCATTAGAGCAAAGTCTCAGTGTTGCAGAATTGAGCTTTAATAGCCATTGCACAATGAAAAGTTCTCTCTTGTGTCAGAGTCTTTAGCTGCTATGACATTTGGTACGTGGGTTTAAAAAGCAAACAGCTGCCCACAGTGAGCAGCGCAATGTTATATTTCAATTTCTAAAGAAAAAGTTGGTCTTCAGAGGTGCTGAGCAGTTCTTTTTGATCTGAGTAGGATACCTGCATACTGTATTAAAGGTGTGAGATGGCAGAAATCCCTTTTCCAACTACTTGAAACCCAGAAAGCCCTAAAATCTATTTTCTCAGTTCCTCTTTTGCCCATATCTGTTTTGCCTGTGAATCAATAATGAAGACATTACTCTCTAACATCAGGTGTGTCACTTACCAGTTATAGATGTATTTCTCAGACAACACAGGGGTTTTGCTTTGCTTCTATTGTATTTTCCTCGTTTAGAATTTACAAGAATACAACAGCCCACATAAAAATTGGTTTTTACTCACACCTGATGGTTAAATTTCCCAGGCACTAAGTCAAGCAGGAACTTGTTAGCTTTCATTAAAGCACTTGGAAAAAATGTCGTCATCCACTAAGTAGAGCACAGCCTCCCCTCTAGCACCAGCACACCTTGAGCTTGATTCTCCTCGATGACTGTGTCCTTATCTTGCTTACCTTCACACTGCAGGTTGCTTTTATTGGTGATGAAAAGATGAAGAGAGCCCAAGCTGAGTGACAGACATTGAGATGAGTGTGCAGGTAGTAAAATTGTTCTACTGAATAATGTTAATCACACTGAGGCATAATTATAAGTGTGTGGTGTACATTGCTATACACCAGAAAGTACAAGCAGCATCTAAACCAAGGAAATGGTCCTAGTTTTGTTCAAGGTAAATTAAATAAATGACAGTATTTCCATCTCAAGCATTTCATGAGTTATTCCAAGTCACAAGAAAGATGAACTCTTACACTTAGGGCATGTTAGAGAAGCCACTCATCCCAGGCAGTTGTCTTCCCTCAGTAGCAAAGTTTTTTAAATTTTCTTAATTGTTTCCCACAGCCCTGCTTCCAAAGGTACAAAAGAAATACTTATTTTAGTTTTTGCAAATATCCCATTGCAGTATAAAACTGTGCAAATGTCATTAATTTGATTTATCCTTTATGGAAAAGGAAAGGGAATAAAATAAAATCTCTAATTACTGATTTGTGGAGCAAATAGCAATTAGACATCTTTGAGGGGCTCTTTTGAAATATATCTGAGTTTGGGAAGAAAAATATGAAGCGAAGGTATGGAGTTTGTAGTATGCATGGGCTCACTCCCATAAGAATATGCAAGCCCAGTGCCAAATGCCTCCACCCAAATACCCGAGACGTTACTAATTTGATAAGAGTCCTTTTCCTGTTTTTTACTAGCCTGTGCAGTTTCTCAAGCTATCTGTACTCTGTTCCCACGAAGAGCAATTTTAGTGGCACAGAACATGTCCGCAAAGCAAAATGAAGGTGTAGTTGCAGGACAGGTAGGTGAAAACACACGAGAATGGATGGTCAGAGCAGTAAATGTGTGGAAAATGGGCTGGCAACCAGCCTGCACGTATCACTGGGTGAGTATTTGGCATAAACTGCAGAGTAGCCTTTTGCTTATGGCAGTAGGTATCAGTGAAAATACATGCTGGAGCTTAAAATAATGTTGAATGGCTTGGAAAAACTGCTGGACTAGGTGCTGAGCAGGGTCTAGAGTTTTTTCTAGAAGAGCAGAGAAGTACAGTAAATGCAAATCAGGACTGTATTCTTCAGATAGGGTATGCCTGAAGATTCACACAGAAAATCTGGAACCATGTTTTTCCTCCTGCTGCTGTATCCTTGCAAGCAAATGTGCCTGTTGTCTTTCTTCCTGACTTGTAGACACCTGCTGTGGAGGTGGCACTTGGTGCTGGCACTTCAGGATGGCTGAATGCAGTTGCCTGGCCCACTTCTCTCACCAGTAAGTGTCAGGCTTGTCAGAGTCCTCACAGCCACATCTTTGATTCAAAGACTCTGTGACGAGTTCATTTCATTAGACTTGTATTTTGGGGAGAAAGGGTGGAAAGAGAGGTAGTTCTCACCAAATTATGAGGAGCTCTTTCTAGAGCAAGCCAGAAAGTTTTCCCAAGTGCCTGCACATGTAATTCTATCTTTGGGTATACGAGCCTCAGAATACCTTGTTAATATGTTTAATCTTTCAGATTAAGAAAGAACCTTCCATGGCTCTTACTTTGTTTTGAAACAACATAATTGAGTCTGAAAAGATACAACTGGAGAAGTGAAACTCACTGATGCTGTGTGATGCCTCTGGCACTCTGAGCAGTGGTGAGGCACACCATCATTTTCCATGGTGTCTTGTACCTCTGCCCAGTAGTGAGAGAAAAGCTGGAGATGGTAAAAAGGTTACACACAGCAACTCAATTCTAAAGATAAATGTGAATACATTCTCAGGCACAAAATTGTTCAGTCCTCTCTGTGCTGTTCTCTACCAGAAGAGATTGTTACCTGGACAATAACTTCAGGAAAAACAGAAAAAAAATTCTGCATGTTTTCTTTTCTTTGGAGAGAGAGTGTGTGTGGTGGTTTTCTCTTTTTTACACTGGTGTATTTCACAAATGTTCCTTCGCTACATACTTTCATCTGGTGAAAATTATTTTTCCTCTGAGTACGAAAAATTCAAGTAGACCCTGAATTAAAACGATGAGGAAATCACCACTGCAAAACTGGAATTTTAAAACTAATGTTTTTGCAAAGATGTTTGTGTGTGCCCTTTGGCTGATCTGTAACCGCAGCATGGTCTTTTCAGCATTCCTTTTCTTAACATACAAAATATTTTCCAAACTCCCATCCTGTTTTTTTAGGAACTGTGTCAGACTGCATACAACTCCTGAAACTAAAGCAGTAATAGTGTGGCACTATAAAACTTGCATATTCTATTTTATTGAAAGTATGTACCACCCAGATGACACATTCTGAGTACACAGGAAAATGGTGTGAATTAAGCAGAGCTGATGATAAACATGTTGATCTCACTGTCTGAAGACTGACTGCTTTTAATCCTACTCTTTCTCTTGGTTCAGATATCTTACATGCTTAAAGATTTGTTCCTGGCTAATGTTTCTCAGCTGACCTATAACCTTAGTTTGGAAATGACCCAAACCAACCCAAAAAACTCAGGGAAGATTTTTAATCTTAAACTCGAGCTGTGAATATGCCCTTATTTTTCTGTACCTTTCGGGGGATCATGTCTAGGTTTACTGCTGGGTCTGATTGTCCTGGCTTAGAATAGGTTATAGATGCACATGGGTGGGGCAGCTCTGTTACTGCAGTGGGACATACACTGAGATCACACAGCTCTCACCTTACTTGACAAATAATATTACTCTGGGAACTGCTATACTGACCAAGACCAAACATAAACATGTATGTGGGTGAGGAAACTGTAATAACTGAGTTCAGGAACTCTGTGACAACCAAGGAAGCTCCCATGGCAGTGGGACGGATCCTTTTGCTAGCAACTGGTTAAATGGGTGAGGGTTTTTAGTGCCATCTACTGTACAACTGCTTCAAGCCACAGGGAAATAAAAATTAACTCTTGGTTCTCAAATAAATGAAATTGCTTCGGAAAAGGGAGAGAAAACAGAGTTTGGTTTCTCTCTTCATCTAATATTCCCTTTACTTATCTTCTTTTCTAATTCAGAAAGAATTTGGTTCTTTTATTTCCTTCCTGTGCTGAGAGTAGAAACATCAGATTTGAACAAAGTAATCATTATTCCTTCATTCTTTGCATTTTCCATCAACATATTTTTTCCACATATCTATGTATATACATAGATAATATTTTTAAATTGCTGTTTCCATATTTTTCTTTCATTTATCTAGTGCAAATATAAAATACTGTTCTTTTTGACAACTTTAGCTCTTGTCTGTTAATTATATTCCATCAACAATTTTAGATCCAGAAATCTTTACAGAAGTTAGTCTTTCATTATTGGAATCCAGATGGAATAATGGGAATCCATTGGATTAGTGGACCATTTCATTGTTTCACAATAATTCCAAAAAAGAAAACAGAGAAGCTTCCTTACACTATTACTTTTTTCATTTTTAAAAGCTCTTTCCTGCACATTCATCCTACAAGCTTCAGTCTGGGTCTGCTGCAGTTACAAATTGTATTTGATAATGTGAAAGCAGAGATGAGCTCATTATTTCAGGTCTGACCAGCCTTTATCAGGGGAATACTAATATGAATCACTTATTTTCTGTCTTTCAAACCTTACATGTTGTTTGCTAAAAACATTACCCATTTTTTCAATGGAAGGGTTACATTAAGGGGCATGTCACTGCAAAGTTTGTCAGTGAACTAGAAAAGCAAATGAGATCATCATAGCAAAAAATAACATGATCAAAGTCCAGACCTACAAGCAAGAACAACTGTAATAACATCTGTTAAACATTGCTGAGACATCAGAATCCACAAAAGCATTTGCAGAAATCAAGGAGGACTGACAGAAGTGGTGAATTTGTTTTCAGAATTCCTGAATTTTATTTTTTTTTACCCCAAGTGTTATGTTTTAGGAAATGTTGATGAAGCCTCACAATTTGCAGATCCCTAATGTTTCCACAAACTGGTGGCCATCAGCAGCAGAGTGAACATGTACCTTTTTCTGGTGGGCTACAGCACTGCAGAACAGCACAAAAACTACTGCCCACCTTCCTGTGGTTCCCCAGCTCACATCATCACAGTGTTATGAAAAAGCCAGTGACTGCTGTAGCACACCACTGAAGAGCAAGGTAACTGGGAAAATACACCAGCACTTTGTTTGAACATCTTGCATTTTTGAACTTTGGTGTTTGTCTTAGAGGCTCTAAAACCTTAAGGGATTCTTGATGGTGAGACTCCAGAACTGGGCCCAAGTGGAGGCGAGTGAGCACAGCCCTGCCTTGCTGAGAGATCCATTGTCTCACACCATTCTTTATCATCTGAATAAGGCATATCTCAACAAAAATCCAGCAAGTATAGCCTGTCAAGGAGGCAGAGCAAGGGAAAAATCAGCTGGTTTAGTACTAAACCAACCATGTGGAGATTTTTCCACCATGCCAGAGGGGTCTCCAAGTAACTTTTGACTTTTCTGGCTATGTTACATAGAAAATGGATTATAGCTGAGACTCTGTGCCTGTACTTCTGAGTCACTAATGGACAAGAATAAAAGAAAAATATTGTCTTTTTTGTTAAATTAGAATTGGATCAGCCTAGTGCTTGCTGTCCTCATTTTCTATTGCTATCAGTAGAAAAAGTGTAGAAAATCCTCAAAACACTGTAAGCCTGATACCTCAATTCAAAGTCAGCAAACCCAGCAGATTGGAGGAAGATAAAATAGTTAAGAATAGGCTAAGCTGTGCTACTGGACTTAGCACAAAGCTCTTCATCAACGCAATCAAAGAAACATGGCAATCTCTGTTTCTAGCCCATTTGTAAATGTGATGTCAAAGAGTGTTCATATGCTGAGCAGGTTAAGGTAAGAATGCAGAGATTCCTGCTGCAAAATGCTTCCAGAGATGCAAGTTTAACACTGTGAAAATGAGTTACACGAAAGTAAATAAATCATCTTGTACCAGTTGGGTATGAAGCTGTACTGTGATAACCAATGGAGTTTTATTGAGAAAATACTAATGAGCAATAAATGCCTGCAGTGAAAAGGGTAGCATCTGGTCTGCATTTGACTTCACACATGAAAGCTATTTGGCCTGACTTTCTGCCAAATCCTGAAATTTTTGCAATCATTGGACATGAAGAAGATTGAAATCCCTAGGTTAGCATCTCAAAGAAGTGAGCAGAAGTGGGGAGTCTGTCCTTTTAGAACGCTGCATATGCAAGCTGAGCCATCCCCACTCTTCTAGGCTGAAACCTGACACTACAGCCAGTGCTGGAAGATTCAGCTGTTGTAATTCCTGAGAAACTTGTTCAAATATGCTCATCTTGCAGTTAAATGGTTTTATCTGGGTGTTAACCTAGCTTGCTGTACTTCTGCCTGGCATACATTTAGCAGCAGGCTTTTTTCATTTGGTTCTGCAAACATTTGCTGGGGAGTGCAGAGTTAAGAAATTATCTTGTGGCTTGAAGTATTCTTCACCTTCTCTTTTTCCTATGGATCAGTGCAGTGAAAGTGTTGGTTAAAAGCAGGTTATTTTGTCAGAACCACATTGGTGCTTGTACAAGTTACAACCTCACCTCCCTCAGGAGGAAGAGTGCTGCTGAGCCTGCTCGGGGCTCTGGGCATTTCAGTTACCTGGCAGAGGGGACTTGTGCTTCAAAAACCTTTATTTTCAAAGAGTAAGTCTTTGGGGAGGATTCACAGGGAGAAATGAACTTATTTTGCTAAATACCACCTGTAATTGCATGTGGACACAACTGGTGGCTTTTGGTGGTTAACTAAAGTAATCAGCTCTAAGTCCCCTGTACTTGGCAGTGGTGAGGCCACCTCTCAAGTGCTGTGTCCAGTTCTGTGCCCTTCAAGACAAGAAGGACACTGAGGTGCTGCAGTGGGTCCAAAGAAGGACAATGGAGATGAGGAAAGGTCTGGAGCACAAGTCTGATGCGATGAGGCAGCTGGGTGTTTAGCCTGGAGAAAAGGAAATCCTGGGGAGACCTTATTGCCCTCTGGAACTCTCTGCACCAGGAGGGTGTAGTCAGGTGGGGGTCAGACTTTACTCACACACCACAAGTGACAGGATAAGAGGACATAGTCTTAAAGTATGCCAGGGGAGGTTTAGGACGTGCACTAGGAAGAATTTCTTCACGGAAAGAGATCAGCAAGGTGTTGGAGTCACCGACCCTGGAGGTGTTCAAGGAAAGACCAGACTGCACTTGGTGCCACGGTCGAGTCCATGAGGTGGAGTTCGGTCAGAGGCCGGAATCGTTGATCTCAGCGGTCTTTTCCAACCTAATTGTTCCCGTGATTGTGTTTCTCGCCCTGGCCGGCCAGTGGTGCCGAGGCCCGGGGAAGCGGCCCGAGTGCCGCGTGTCTTGCTCGGTGAAGTGAACCCGTCCGCAGCCCGCGGTGAATGCGGGCGAGCTGCGCTGCTCCCTCGCTGCTCCCCCGCTGCTCCCGCCCTGCTCCCCCGCTGCTCCCCCGCTGCTCCCCCGTCCTGCCCTGTCCTGCCCCGCGCTG
>VZTB01012328.1:1140101-1163706 GCA_013397245.1 Thryothorus ludovicianus | reverse complement strand
GGGGCCGGGGCGCGGCCCTGGGGCTGGGGGCTGGCGCTGGGGCTGGCTCTGGGGGTTCGGGCGGCGCCGGCGGGAGGCGACTCTGAGAGCGGGCGAGAGGAGAAGCCGCCGCTCCCGCGGGGCTTCGGCGCGGCCGTGGAGAGGAGCAGGGACCTGGTGCGGAGGATCAAGGTGCTGAGCGGGGGGACCGCTGGAGGTGTCGGTGCTGGCGCGGCTTGGGCCAGCATGATGCAGGGGTCTGTGGAAGTGTGGGGTGTGTGAGAACAAGGGCGTCCTTTAAGGCTGTAGGAAGCAGAGGCAAGAGCCATACGAGGAGTGGCCGGGGGCGCTTTGTTCAGCCGGGAGGAGAGGAGGCGAAGGGGAGACCTCACTGCCGGCTGCAGCTTCCTCATGAGGGGAAGCGGAGGGGTAGGCAGTGATCGCTGCGTTCTGTGGCTAGGGAATATCAGGAAATTATGTCAGGAGAAGTTTAGGTGGTTATTGAGAAAATTTTTTTCCTTAGAGGGTGGTCAGGCACTGAACAGGCTCCCCAGGGAAGTGGTCACGGCTCGCAAGCCTGACAGAGCTCAAGGAGCTTTTGAGCAACGCTCTCAGGCACAGGGTGGGATGCTTGGAGTTCTCCTGTGCAGGACCAGGAGCTGGCCTCTAAGATCCTTATGGGTCCCTTCCAACTCAGGATATTCTGTGATTCTGTTTCAAAAACATGCTGTAGTTACTTCGAAAATCCAGCTGAAGCGTCTTTGAAATCTTGCCTGCCAGTAGGTGATGCAGTTTGCCGGTTGCATATTAACTCTGTCATATTTTGTTTCTTTTGCATATTCCGTTCAGTAATTTAATTGAATTTTTAAAGCAAAAGTATTACCTTGCTATTCTTTTTAGGTATGTTTTTTCCCAATAGCATAAAATATCAGCTTTGCGAAAGCAGTTTGTACCAGTTCAATCAAAGTGGTACTTAACAAAATTTCAACTATTATTTGACAACAATGAATGCATTGGTTTATTTGTAGGGGTTTTGTAGCTTTTTCAGTTCAAGGGTTTAGGAGGAGGTGTTTTTTAACTATAAAGATTCTTCTAAATGTTTTCTGTTTTTTGGTTTGTTTGTTTGGTTTTTTTTTGGCAGGATGAAGCAGGAATCCCAGGTATATTAGTTGGAGTTTCTGTAGATGGAAAGGAAGTCTGGTCAGAAGGTTAGTATGCCCATATACCACAGTAATAGCTGTGCATTCTGTCAAGAAGTGATGAACATTTAAAAAGTGAACGATTCAGACAAGCTAATCAGACTGGGGTTTCATCTGCTTGATGTCCCGTCTCCAGACAGTAGCCAGAAATGGGTGCTTAGGGAGCACCAAACGACACCTTCCTTGGTAAACGTAAATCATTTCCAGGAATTGATTATTTTTTAAACTACCTGAATATGCTAGTATGTCTCAACAGTTAGATTGGAGAACCTTTCTTCCATTAATTTTTCAGATTAACCTTTGAATGTACTGTGGGCGTAGAGCTCTACAGTGGTCTGGTTGCACTATATGTAGGAGGTAAGGAACTGTTCTACCCACAGGAACTTCCTTGGTAGTCAAAGGAATAATGGCTCACATTTGGTGACCTGTCTCCTGTTTGTGGGCTGAGGTGTGGTTTTACTGGGAAGGCACTGGGATTTAACAAGTGTTATCCTTTCAGAAATTGCCATTGATTTTTCTGGTTACACAGTTTAGTTTTAAGTCCAGTCTGTTAGAACTTCTGATAGCATGTAGACATTTGATATTAAAAAAAAAAAAATCCAAATATATATCTGATCTCAGAAACATTTTCATTATTTTCAAGAAACCCAGTTCTGGGTTGTTTGTGTTTCCTCCTTCCTTCTCCATGGGGGAAGTAGGAACAGGTGTAAGTTGCATGTTTTCTTTGACCACAGTACTAAACCTGTTTTCTTGCTGATGGGAATGGTGTGAGGTTTGGAAGGTGTTTTCACTGGGGGGAACAGCATCTGCATGAACAAGCACCAGGCACTTGAGTAGCAACTATATAAGAGAAAGAGTCTTGGGCAAATGGCATGTCATCTGTTTTATTTCTTGTACTTTGTCAGGGTTTAGGGTTTTTCCATGAGCAGTTCATTGCTAGAACACAGTCTTATACAGATAGAGGTGTGTTGCTTGCAGGCCTTTCTTGTACTGAAAACTGCAGATAGGTCATTGCTGCATTTTCTTGCTTTTATGCTGCAACAGCACTTGCACTTTCTTCAAACCTCGCTCAAACTGAAGACTCATTTGGCAGTTTGATATGCTTTATAATCCAGTTCTTGCTAGCAGACTTGTGAGTTGGTTACATAGGAAGTCACTGTTACAGAGACTGTGAAGCTGTATTTTAACTGCATCAATGCTGAGTGATGTTGAAACATAGTAACACCTCAGTTTTGTGAAGCCTCACAGCTTAGGTAATAGATACGAATTTGTGAGTGATTTCCTCTCTGTTTCTATATTGAAAAAATGAGACCCTTTACTGCTTCAGCCATTAATTCAGAACAATTAAAAGAGTGTTTATGGCTCTTGGTCAGTTTTTTTATGGTCTAGATTTTGGTCTCTGGGTTTTCTACACTGAATATTTGACCTCTGGAGTGTGAATTTCAGCTTAATCTTTAATCTCATTTATCATTATGTTTTTTGTAGTCTTAATCAGCAACTCGGGATGCCATTGTCTAATCCAATGGGCTCTGATTAACTGCTACTACTACAGTAAAATGTTATTAACTGAATTGAAGCAGGGGCTGGGATAGTCCAATGCCTCGTATCCCAGTTTAGCTGGAGGAAAAATATTTTAAAGGGCTAGTAAATCTAATTCATTGTATATAATCAATTCAGCATGTCTCTGTGCATTGGACTTACCAGAGTGTTTTTATTTCCTTAAAGGTTTGGGCTATGCTGATGTAGAGAACCGTGTGGTGTGTAAGCCAGAGACCATCATGCGCATCGCCAGTATCAGCAAGTGTCTTACAATGATGGCTGTTGCTAAATTGTGGGAAGAGGGGAAACTGGATTTAGATGCTCCAGTGCAGAAATATGTCCCTGAATTTCCAGAAAAGGTCTATGAGGGTGAAAAGGTATGTAATTGTTAATTGGTAAGAGTTTTTTAAAGTTTTTGTTCCTGTCACTACACATAGCTGTCTGTGTACAGGTGCCTGATCTGGACCAATTCCTACAAAATATGCAAAATAATTTAGACAAGTACTGACATTTCCTGCTCAAAAAAGCATATTTGGATCTTCACTTTTATATCCAGCCTCTAGTGTCCATGTATATACTTTTTTTTTTAATACTGTGTTTAATATGTGATATTTAAAAGGTCTTGCACCTTTGTCCTTTGTCATGGTGAATTTTACTTTTTTGGTGATTTATTGTTTGTCTTTTAATGAAGAGAGCTCACATTATCCTGTCTACCTAGGTCACTATTACCACAAGACTGTTAGTTTCACACTTGAGTGGGATTCGTCACTATGAGAAAGATATTACAAAAGTAAAAGAAGAAAAGGAAAAGGCAAACAGAGCTCTTAAGCTAACAAAATCCCATCAGGATAAAGAACAAAAAGAAGGTAAAGGGATTGAAAAAACTGATTGTGTCAAACAGAAGAAAGAACATGATAGTGAGACAAAAAGCCGAAATTCAAAGCCTGGCAGGAACGACAAGGAATTTGAACAGGAAGAGTATTATTTGAAGGAAAAATTTGAAAGTGTGATTGAATCACTGAAGATATTTAAAAATGATCCTTTATTCTTTAAACCAGGTGAGTTTCTATTCATGTAGACCAAAATATGCTCTTCTGGTGAAAGTTTTCTTTCAAATAGTTTTACATGTAATGATGATATTGAGTCCAGTGAAGAGTGTCTGTGTGGGGGTTTTGGTTTGTTCTGCTTCCCTCCCTTTTTTTTTCTTCACGTGCCCCATTAAAAGCTCAACAGAAAAGTATTTGGTCTGTTCTGCACCAGCCATCTGGTCATGTAATATTTATGGAGCAGTAATACAGTAAGTGCTCTGAAACATACCAGTTAGTGGATTTATAAATGCCAAAGCAGAATATAATTCTGGTAACAATTTTGTATCTACAAAGTATTTTGTAAGCAGACACCAACTTGCTGTAGTCATGTTCTGGGCCTTCTAGATAGGAACCAAAAGCAAAAGATTTTAGTGAGGCACTAAATAAGACCTAAAAAAAGATCTACAGAAAAATACAGAGTCACAGAATTACTGAAGTAATTTATTGTTGGGATTATTTAAATTAGGTCTAGAGAAGACTTTGAGGAACTTCAGGTGTAAGTTTTAAAAGAGTTTTGTTACAGTAAATTATATGCACTGCTGATAAACAGTAAATAATGTGCATTTAAGGGGAGAAGGGTAGAAAAAGAGAGAAGGTAAAGACTAAACATCTTGGAGAGCTCTAGGAACCACTTCAAGTGAGAGATCTGTCTCAACTGTAGGCACTTTAGCAATTGCTCAATATGTAAATGTTTCATGGAAGGCAATAGCACAAGCATAAGTTTTAAAAAATGAAACACTGATTTGTAAATAAATTCTATTGTCTTAAATAATATACATGCTTGCGTTCATATAATCTTTTGGGATATTCTAGAACTAGAAACAGTGTGCTAAAAGTAATGAATATCCTTGAAAAATGTGAGTACTGCTGTTATTTTCCCTTCTCCAGGGTTTGGACACAAACAAGTCATAGTAGCTGAGCATCTTTTAAGCAGTAATTTTATGGCTTGTATCAGTTTTCCAAATCCAGACATCCTTGTCAGACCTGATGTGGTAAATCTTGTGGAAAGGATATTAAATGTCAGCGTTGACACCTTGGCATGAAACCTGACTGTGCATAGAGATCCCTGGAAGATTTTAGTTCTCTTAGCAGGATCTATATCTGCTGCAGTATAGAATTTGCTAGGCCTAGGATCAACAATGGTTGATTATTAATTGCTATATATGATTTTATTTGCACATAGGATTCTGTTTAAGCATCACGCAATTAACATGGGATTTTTTTCCCTTTCTTACTGTGTTTCTTCAAGGTAGTCAGTTCTTGTACTCAACATATGGCTTTACTCTCTTAAGTGCTGTTGTGGAGAGAGCTTCAGGACAAAAATTTACAGATTATATGCTGAAAATGTTTCGTGATTTGGATATGCTGTCAACTGTCCTAGATGACAATGAAGCAATGATATATAACAGAGCAAGGTAAACAGGGGTGGAACTCTTCATTTTTCCACAACAACTGTCGCCCTTTCTATTTTAATTAAGACAGCTGAATTAAGAATGTGTGATTTTTCTTTTCCCAGACATTTGAATGAAGTGTTGTATGTTACCTCAGTATTACTTAGGTAGCTGGTTCCAATGCCATGGTATAGGTTCTGTAATTAGCATGTAAAATTACAGAATAAGAAAGAAGTATTTCTTGTTCTGAGTTTGAATATGGGAAGTGAGGGGAGTAATAAGGGTGACTTCAAAGTTTACATTTACTTTAGGTACAAGTAAGCACATAAATGCAAATAAAATAAGGAGTAACTAGGAGATTATGTTGGAATATATAGTTACATCAGTTTGCTTAATATACTGGCATTTAAAGGGTTCCATGGAATTGTAATAGTCTCACAGTAACATAAGGTTTTCATAAGTCAAATTTCAGTATGAATCTTGCCCAGAATTAAAATTCTGTTTAACGTCAATTAATTTTAAAAATTAATTTAACATAGGAAAAAATAAAACACCCTCCATCCCCACACCCACCTACAAAAACAAAACAAAAGACACCCACAAAACAACAAGCTGAGAGAAATTTATGTAGCTGGATAATCCATTCCAATATAGTAGATCAGGTTAGGGTTTCTTGTCTTATTTTATTGACTTTTCTGTCTGGGCTCAGAAATTGATTATTGACTCCCCTGTTAAATTTTGGTATGAGGAAAGAATTCTGTTGAATGACAAAGCAGGTTATAGTAACAGTCTCATGAAAATGAGACTCACACTTTTTAAAGATTTGGCTTCTAAAATGCTCTCAAAGAATGATGAACATGTTGAAGCAGAGGTTTATACTAAGTACAAGTATACACTGAAAGTGTGTGCGCGCAGCTTTTCTGCTCTATCCTAAAATACTTTGTGCTGGTGTTTTTGCTTGCAAAATTTCAGAGGCTCTCTGCCTGTAGGCTCAGAGGCTCATCTGGATGATAGTGATGTTCTCATGAATTGATTAACCTTGTACAGTCAAGGCTTTTTAGAACATGTATATATTCATCCTTTTATAAACTGAAATATGGGAGAGATCAAAGAATTGGGACAGATGCTGTTCTGGGAGTCTTTTTATAGGTACTTACTGTTAAGCAAAACAGATGCTGATGGGTTTGCTTCCACAAATTGGAGCTTGATGCCTCAAAATAGAATGTATTGATATGCTGAGGTTTGTTTAATGGCTTGGTTATGCTATATTCATCTAATAGGAAAATGCTTAAAAATCCATGTTTTAGATCTTTTAGAGATTTAAGTCAATGTCTTTGTAACCAGGATTTTTTTGTGATCAAAAAACTCATTATGGGGAACACAAGATACTAAATCACTGTCAGAGTAAATGGTAGTCCTGCATCCTGGACCATTCATCATTCTTCTTTTGTTTCAACCTCTGACTTTCAGTATTATAAGTTACTCAGAAGTTTGCTAAAAAGCTTTCCAGTACAAGTGAGACCTAGGTAGGGCTTTTCCTTTTCATAATTCTCCAAAGCAGTACATGGACCTTTTTTGGTCTAAAGACCAAAGGTTGGAATTCCTTGGCCTATATATTCCTTTTCACATGTTGTATGAAATTAATCAAGTCACGATTGGACTGTTTTATTCAAAAGCATAATTTGTTCTGCACTTCTGTTGTATTGTTCCTGATAGTTCATTCTGCAGCTCTGGTTGGCAGTTTCTAATTCGTGTTATGCAAGACTTCAGTTCTCCTTGCTTTTTTTGTGGAGTATGGCAACCATAATGGGGCAACTGGGGGAAATCAGCCACAAATGGAAACTGCTGTCTGAGAGCAGTCACCTAAGCCTCAATTGTAGAATTCCTTGCTCTTTAAAACATTTCATATTTAGTACAGGGATTTAAGAAAAAATCTGTGTTGGTTATCTATTTATTTCTGTCACATCTCTTATTTGTGTATTGTCTTTATTTTCAGTCTGTCCTAAGATTACGCAGAAGAATTAGTACTTTACTGAAGTTAAACTTCTGTCCTAAGAAGTCACCTTCCTTTTTGTTTTGCTGTCTGAATTACTTGTTGATTTTTCTGCAATAAATATATTTTTTAAATGTATTTTAAAAACATTCTAAATGTTCATGAGAACAAGCTAATACATGCTTAGTTTGCTCTTTTAAGGCAGGGCAGCTTAAAATCATTGTGCACAGTATATGAGAATGACAAGTTGAATTTTCTTGAATTTTAGGTGTTACATTTACAATAAAAAGGGACGGCTGGTAAATGCACCGTATGTGGACAACTCTTACAAGTGGGCTGGCGGTGGCTTTCTGTCATCAGTAGGTGACCTCCTGAAATTTGGAAATGCCTTGTTGTACAGTTATCAAGCCGGACAGTTTAAAAACAGCGATGGCAAACTTCTCCCAGGGTACCTCAAGCCAGGCACAGTTGCAATGATGTGGACCCCGGTGCCAAAAACAGAAGTGTCGTGGGACAGGGATGGTAAATACGCCATGGCTTGGGCTGTGGTAGAGAAAAACCAGCAGTATGGCTGCTGCAGACAGCAGAGACACTACGCCTCTCATACTGGAGGAGCCGTGGGGGCCAGCAGTGTCCTCCTCATTCTGCCTGAAGAGCTGGACCCTGAAACTCTGGGGACTTGGCCAGTGGCTCCCCCGAGAGGAGTAATTGTCACTATTATCTGTAATATGCAATCGGTTTCGCTCAACAGCACTGCCTTAAAGATTGCAAGGGAATTCGATAAAGAAAAACGGGCACAATATATGGACTAAAAGAGATGTGTGTGACTGAACTCACTGTACTGAAAAAAAAGGGAGAAGGGTGTAACTGGACTTCAAGTTCACTAAGAATATAGGAAGAAAAAGCATAAACAATTCACTTAACCTCTGCTAGTGGTGCTAAACTTACATCTAACTGGAATTCATCTCTCAGGGAAGTTCCTAACTTACAGAAAATGAGAATGTAACAGTCAAAGGTGACTTTCTGCGTGAATTAGCATTATATTAGCATGTTATTTTTACCAACTAGTGAAACACTTGACCAAGATTAAAAAATAGCTTTTTTTTTGCACTAATTACAAACTATCTACCTTGAATGTCAAACTTTTAAAAAACTTCACATCTTGATTTGAGCACACAGATATGTTGCTTGTTATTCTCACAGTTCCCATCTGCCAAAACTATTCAGTATTACTTTTTTAAAAAATTGTATCATCATTGCTTTTTGTTTTCACATACTACTTCCCTTAGTTGCTTAAAAAAACAACAAAACCCAAACCTTGAAGCTACCTCCAGAATGCAGATTCATACCAGAAGCAGGCTTTTATCAGAGCTGTGGATTAAGAACTAGAAAAGAATGAATCTAGAGCAATGTGAGTAAAAATATTTTTGTTATTTAGATGTTCTCTCATCCATTTTTATTGGACACAGAGAATGCATGAAATTAGTTTACTGTGCAATAAAGGCATAATTTCTAGTCGTATCCACCCAAATAGCACAATGTGGCAAACTGTCAAACTGTCCCTTTGTTATTGAGTGATACACGTGCTAACTTGGTAGCCAGAAATGGCACTGTATTCTGTAGTGCAGATATTCCCTTGTGAACAGGAATTAGGAGCTCAAATAGCCCAGTCTAACTCAAAGGCCATTCTTGAAGCCAAGAGTAGAAGTCTCACCAATCGAACGTGGCCATGGCAGCTGGAGCACAGCTCTAAGTGCTGCATCCAGGAGTGGGGACTCCACCACCTGCCCTGGGCAGCTCCTTCCAATTCCTGATCACCCTTTCTGTGAAGAAATTCTTGTTGTCCAACCTGAACATCACCTGGTGCAGCTTGAGGCCATGTCCTCTTATCCTTTCACTTGTTCCCTGTGGGAAGAGGCCAACCTCCCCTGGCTCCAGCCTCCTGTCAGGAAGTTGTAGAGTGGTAAGGTCAGCCCTGAGCCTCCTGTTTTTCCAGGCTGAACACTCCCAGCTCCTTCAGCTTTCCTTGTGGACATTCTGCCTTTCTCTGGGCATGATCCAGCTCCTCAATGTCTTTCTTGAAGTGAGGGGCCCGGAGCTGGATGTGGGACAAGAGGTGTGAGAGTTTCTAATCTGCATTTTTACGATGGGAATAAAGTAGTATCTGAAGTGTCCATTTTATATATTTCACAATGGCATAGAAGATCTCTGTCATCTCAAAGATTTATCCCCACTTCACTTCCCCTGCAGTTACATTAGACAGTAATTCCAGGCTGAGATAAAACAGAAGTATATTTCAGGAAAGGTTTCAATACTTCCTTTCCTGCACTGCTTAGCAGCCTTCCTCTGAATTTAAGGAGCATGATGTCTTGGCTAGCAGCTAACAGGAGACAGCCCTACCTGCCTCTTTCCCAAACTAATGCTTTTAGTATTATCTTCAAAGTTGTTACCTGCCCTGTGATGATACAGCATGCTGCCATCTCTGTTCCTGCTATGCCTGTGGTAATATTTATTACCCAAGACCAAGAAACTGGGAAATTTAGTATTTTGAGGGGTCAGTGTTTTACCTACATTTTTAATTTGAGCTAGTAAGACTAGTTTAGTATACTCTTCATAATTATGATCATTATTGGATGTTAAAATTGTTTGCTTGGGGTTTCTGGCCCACTCACCAAAATGTAACTTTTTTATTCATTAATAATGTATTATCTTTATCTCGAGAGTATTCAATCAGTGAAAACAACAGAGAGAATCCTTCTGAATGAACTTTCATTGGTCAGGCAATAAATTATCTCTTTCTCTGAAGTCTTTGGTTTTGTCTGACAGTTCCAATATAGAAGTATTGGGGTTCTTCCCCCAGTCTTGAGCACCTACTAGGCTGGGGAAACAGCAGAATTCAGTGCTAGTTTTAGACAGGGAATGAGAATGAGAACTTCTGGTTTTGTGTTGTACATCTGAACAGAAATAGCTCAAACACATTTAAAATGTTTTAAATACAGAAAATCTGAAAAGTAACACTTATTTTAGGATTTTTAACGTGATATACCTGTTTTGCAAATGGTATTTCTTATTTTTGAGAACCATTTTGCATACTTGAGAGAAAACAAGTTTCACTTGCTGACTGTTGTTTGTGGTTTTAAAGCAAGATTGAGAATGTAGAAGGTGTAGGTTTACTGTTATGCTTGTTTGCATATGACCAAACATTAACAAATGTAAATATTTGACGTATGAAAATGAGTAAGGGTAAAAGCTAAGGCATTGCTAATACCACAATATTAATGACAGTGTCTCACTCCCCACATAGGATATGTTTTGCCACCAATTTTTTATTTGTACACCATTTTCTTTATACTTGATCTCCTGTAACTTAACGCTTTAAAAAGCCTCTGATGTTACATGTGCAGTACTGGAGATACTCTGATGTCTACATTTCATCTTCTAGTACTTGGAACAAAATGGGTCCCTGACAGTCTCTGCTTTGGTACTAAATTAATCATGAGTTCTTCTCTTTTAGGGTAGAGAAGGCAGAGATATAAAAGACCAGGAATCAATCTGGCCTCAGCATATGTATTCAGGTCACAATTAATATTGCTACTTTGATCTTTGTTCTAAAACCAGTAATTTGATTTGGGCTGGCATTGTATGTGACAAACTGTCTGGTCAATTCAGAGCAGCTTTCATGATACACTTGTGAGTGGCACTGACATAAACCCCTACTTTTCTTAGAAGGCACGTGTATTCCACTGGTACACCTGTTTCTGTATCAAACACCTCCTCCTGCATATGGTAATTACATGTTTGCTCTTTGAAATAACCAAAATAAAACTTACCTTGCAAATGCAATAAACTGTAGTATCAGGTTTTTGGTTTATTTTACTGACTAGATATGTACAAGTTTTCAAAGTAATAAAAAACCCTAATTAATTAGAAAATCCCAACAATAGTTCAAGATACTTTTTAAAGAGATGTTGATACATAATTTGAGATATTATTTAGTAAAATAAGATACATGTATTTTCTCATGGTTAAAAACAAAACCCATTTTTACCAGCCAATTAGAAAGATCTGGCTTTCAAAAACTAATTGAGCTCTTTTCTGTATTGCAAGAAGGCAATTATTTAATGCCTGTATATACTAACAATATACATGGGTTTGCTGTCCTAGTGCCTAAGATACCATTCACACCTCTTAGTGTAGTTCCATGACTTAAAATTGCTTATATGCCAGTTGCCTTCTCTATACTGAATGTTTTCAGTGCTTTGCAAAGGACTACTTTTTTTTTCTGGACAGAAATCTCAGTATAAAATACCAAGTGCAGTCTTGAGATCAAATCAGTGGGAGGGAAAATCCATGCATTCCAGAGAAACAGCTAAACATAGGTGAGTAACTTTATATTTTTATTTATCACCATATTCCCCAAGATGGGGAAAGGACTACAGCAATATTGAAAGCAAATGAGCCATTTTAAATCTTATCTAGCTTTTGCAACCCTTGCAGTTAGAGCAGCTGCAATAATAAAATACACAAAATGCATTCTTAAAGCAGTTTCTGTGACTATATGCACCACACTGCTGTAGTTTATGATTAACAAGGGGAAGGATACAGGAAGTCCAAGGTTTTTACTGTTTAAAAGTAAAATTATAAAAATAGAGCTCGGTTGTCTGCAAACTTACAGGAAAAACTTGCACTTCAGATCATTTATTGAAAAAGAGATTCCAGCAGATTAGTCAGCAGTAGCATGTAATTTGCACAAAATCAATCATAATTACATTGTTGTTGTAACAGGCATTTTTAAACTGGTAAGGCTTTCAGGAGCACAGATCCAAAAATCACATTCTGAACTGTTCAGTGTTGCTTTCTTCTAAATGAACAGCCTGCAAAGAAATCATGTGAGTAGAGATAAATTGTTAAATTGTTAGACTGCCTTGAAAAAATGTTCGTCCAATGGAAGTAGAAAAATTCATAGATTAAATTTCATGTACCACAAGAGGTGAAGATTTAGCACTGTAAGTCTTCTCTAGCTCAACCTGGACAACATGGCTGTCATGCAATTCATCCTAAAATAAGAGTAAGGTGTACTATTTCTTTTCTTCCAAATGCCTTTTAAAATTTCAGTCTACTGTTCCATCCCTTAGTGATACAAACCCCAAAGTGAAACAGCTGCTATGTGTGTTGTTATCATTTCAACTGCTCAACAGCCTCACTTCAGGTATTCTGTCCTCACATTTACTACCCCTGTGTAGTAGCACATTATATAAGCACTACTATGTATAATCTGTACACATTTACCTTTTGCCCTTTAAGCAAGAAATTAATAAAATCTGGATTAATTTTTACATTTTTAAAATGCTAAGATATTTCCAGTGCTTTTCATATACCCCAGACACTGGGCTGCACTCAAAGATACTGGTGTTATACCAGTTAACTGTGTATACATTATTGGTGGTTATTTGATCCCTTCTAATTTATATTAAGCAAATTTTCTTTGAGCCAGGGAACTGCTTTACAGTAGGGCTGTTCAAAAACAAACAGGCAAGCCATTAGTGCCTAGCAGTAATGGCACAGAATTATTTTAGCCTGGCAAAAGTACCCTCCTCCTTTGATGGTGCTTTTTAACACTTTAAACATAGCTCAGAGTTAAAGAGCAGTATTCATTACATAAGCTGAAGGGAATGACAAAGTGTGTTTGATGACAATGTAGGCGTTTAGCTGCCTGGCATATCTGTATAGCCGTTTAAAAACAAAGAATCTGAAGCAAAAAAATCACAATTCTGGGCCTATTAACAATGGTCCTACTAGCCAACTCTAAGCAATTTGCAAAATCAGTGTTCCAGTATCAGTTTCCAAAATCAAAGCTAAGATATTTGCAGGCTATAAAATGCATGTAAGTGGCATATTTAGGTTGTGTAACATTGCCCTTACCTTCTGTGAGCCTGGCTTTGCCCCCAGTTGGCTGACACAGGACAGTTGAGCATCCTACACACAGAACTACTGTCTGAGCATGGCTGAAGACAGTGGTGATCTTGTAGCATCCTGAAAAACAGCATTATGAAACTTTCCTCAGGGTATTTCTAGCATCATTTTGTTATGTGTTAATTGAATCAGGTACTCTAAATACACTTGTCCAAAATGCAGCTATATTTCATTACATAACACACCAAGCCAAACAAAGCAAATCATTGTTGTGTTCTGAAGTGCTTGCCTTTACTTACATGCATAGGAAAGCAAGTTAGGTAACAGCAACTGATATGACTCCCATATGAAAATCAACAGACCCTGCTGGCTGACAAGCCCTAATTTGCCTACCATGTCTCCTGTACAGAAGTTCAGCAGTTCTAGGTTAGCCTTCTCTGCTGGTAGGGAGAAGAACCCATGTAGCTGGAGAAATATTTAACTTGTAACAATAGAACACTGCTGTTGACAAAGCCAGGCAGCTGGGAATATAAATACTGCTGTTCCAATCTGTGTTTGCTTTCTGTTTAATAATTGGTACGTGTAAGGCTTGGTTGCATTCTATAAAACTCACATAATATTTAAACGGAAAGGCTTGCACAGAATAACTTCACTAATTCCCTAAGCAATGCTTTTGTCTATATTTATAAATTCTGTAACTTAAGAAGGAAAAAAAATCACTTATACACAGCTTAAAAATGGGATTTTCACCACTTTTCATTTTTTTCCCCTGAAAAGTATTTTTAATTAGCTAAGAGGTATTTTTGGAGGGAGAAAATCTGCAAAGGATTTCATGTGCATATGGATATACAAAATAAATAGGTGAAGGATAGCAGAGATTCCATTTTCAGAACATGTGGATCAGAAAGCTAAGATAGAATATATATTATGAGGAGACCTCTGACGAAAAGTCTACTTGGTAGGGAGAAGTACTATAAGACAGAATAACAGATCTGTTTCAATCACAGAGAGTAACTGTACAAATCTTTGTTTGTGACAAATTGCTAACAGCTAAAATTTAATCACAGCAAATTTTGGTTTTCCCCTATTGAATGTGACCTTCCACATTGTTGTGTTTTTAACGTTTGTGAGTTTGGCAGGGAAATGAGCCCAATCCATTTGAGGAACTCCAAATTCCACTGGCCTAGGGACACATAAGGCCACCTGCTATTTTCCATGCTTTGTGCATAGGATTCTAGCATTATTGAAGCTCTTCTGCTTTGCTCTATATATCCTTCAAACACAAAAAACAATGAACCCAACAATAATGAAGATCACCAATGACCTATGGGCCTATATTGACACTAACTGTATCACAGTGTGTGCATTCGTGTATACTGGTTTGAAGAAAGTGTAAAAAAGCCCAAAAAACCCCAGAGGCTTAGCCTTCAATCCTGTATTTGCTTAAAAGCAACCACAGTTTACTTTCAAGCTGTTTCAATTACTTTACTTTCAGATGGAATACAGTGTCTCAAAGCTTCTTAGAAAACTAGGCTACTAAGAAAGAATAAGATAAGAAAACCTGAGCACATCAACCATTCCCTGCTTCTAAGTCAGGAAAATCACTATTGTAAGTGTTTTGTTACTGCTAGAATCTTCTTATGCTGCAGCAGTTTCTAGGAAGTTACCATACTGAGCAATATGGATGTAACTGTGCTGAATAAAAAAGCTGTTCACCGGTAGAGCAAATTCCTGCTAGAAAATCCCACAATTTAGTTTATAAAAGAGAAGCTGATTATACAGATGTCTCTGAGCCAGTCATGAAGATCTGTGAAAAGTGGTAACAGGCATCATCTTATAACCCTTGTATATGAGCTAGATGGCAGCTTAGTTCTTATCAGCAACGTGCAAAAAAGGTAATTGTGTTTGTTTTACTTTCGATGTATATGTGCATTATCCCTGCATATATCCATCAAAAGCTTTTCTAGTTGCTCTTCCAGAACTAACTTACAAAAGGAGGAAAACTTGTGTTATGGATGCTTAAAGGCATCAATTTAATCTCATTTTTTGTACATGCAAATCTTGGGGGTTGGGTCTTTCCCTACTTGCAAGGGTTTTATAAAGGAAAAAATCTAACTAAAGAAGGCCTCATGCCAGAACCTCCAGAAAAGTCTGATTGTTTACATTAACTTTTTCCAAAGAAGAAAAACACTTTTATCGTTAAAAAGTCAAAGCAATATACAGACCTTTTTTTTCTACAGAATAGATAAAGCAAACTCAGATAAAAAAAAATAATAATCAACCGTTATATGAAGATGAGCAGTACACAAAATCAGTTTTGTTCCTTCCGTAACCTACGAACATTTTAAATATTTACCTGGACATTTTACATCCATAAAGTAGGAGTTTGGGCTCTGCACAAGACGTTTCTTTTTGTGCTTTCTCTTCTCATCCTCTAAGGAGGGATGCACGAGGTCTTTGGCCAGCTGGGTGGGGCGAGAGGAAANAAGACCGCGAACAACTCACAGGCATGTCCGCCGCCGGCCGCCCCTTGCGCGCTCCCGCGCGGCGCGCAGCCGGGGCCGCGCCTGTGCTGCGTGTCGGGGGCGGGACCGCACCCGCTGCGAAACTGCGGCACGAGTGCCTCCCGCACGCCAGTACGTGATACCGGCCTTTCCAGGCCATCGATGCCGCTTAGAAGTGCATCGACTTCACACTAGATGCTGACTAAATCATCACCCGCACGGCAGAGAATCATAGAATTGTTAGGGCTGGAAGGCACCTCTGGAGATCACCTAGGCAGGGTCACCAGGTGACACAGGAATGTGTCCAGGTGGGTTTGGAATGTCTTCAGAGAGGGAGACTCCCCAGTCTCCCTGGGCAGCTGTTCCAGTGCTCTGCCACTCTACACGTAAGTTCTTCCTCATGCTGAGATGAAACTTTCTGTAGTTTAGTTTATGGCTATTGCTCCTCGTCCTATCCCTGGGCACCACTGAAAAAAAAGTCTGGCACAATCCTCTTGGCACTCGCCTTGAAGATACTTACATGCATTAATTAGATCCCCTCTCAGTCTTCTCTAGTCTAAACCGGCCCAGCTCCCGCTGTCTTTCCTCATAAGAGAGATGCTTCAGAACCCTCACCAACTTTGTGGGCCTCTCCCTGTCTTGTTCTGAGGAACCCAGAACTGAACATATGTTTGTTGTTTCAAAGTAAATGATACATTGCATCAAGTTGTACCTGGGCAAATCCAGTGGACTCCTCCATTCAGGAAAGACATTGAAGTGCTGAAGTGAATTCAAAGAAGGACAACAGAGCTGGGAAGGGTCTGGAGCATAAGTCTGATGAGGATCAAGTGAGGGAGCTGGGGGTGTTTAGCTTGGAGAAAAGGAGGCTCAGGGGTGAACTTATCACTGAGCATATTCTTTTGCAGTTTCCCACCCCAATAAAAAAGAAAAAGGCAGAAGAATTTCTGTTAGTTATCATTCATGTGCTTAAATCAATTTAGGAAACTTATGAGACAGAAAAATATTGCAGATAGTGGAAATCTAAAAAAAAAATCTCTCTTTCTTTTTTTTTTTTTTTTTAGCAAATCAGTAATCACAAATGTAATCTGTAAAATCACATGTATTTATCCTGGAACATTTAAAAGTGTAGTTCAATAGAAATCCTCCTGGTGGCACAACAGACCTTACAAAAACCACTTGGTATGCTCTATTCCCAAAAGTCCAACGGGAACTTGTCAGAATACTGCCTTTCTGAAAGGAAACTAATGCATTTAGCAAAACTTATTTGAGAAGTTTGTCATGAGCACAAATGAGGATGTAATTTCACACAGGCATATCATTCTGGCAACAACATTCTCAAAGCTGGGCTTGGTTTCTCCAGTGCTGACCCTATAACAACTTTCAAAATACCTTCCACTCCAAACCCTTACGTTATTCTGCCAGAATAGCCACATGTGTTGTACTGCTCCAAGCCATTTTAATGTTTTTCCTCTTCTCACTGTCACAGCCTTGTAACACTGTAATGCTCTGTTAGCATTTTTTCCTTATGCACTGGTGTGGTGATGACACACAGATAGAGGTATTTTGGAAGTATTTCTTGTTGTATCATGGGGAATTTAATAGGAAGGGCTCTGACTCATACTTTCCTCTGCATGCTGTCCTGTGAAGCTAAGAACATAAACCAGTTACCAGCACAGAGTCAGTTCTTGTGTCTTAGCTCTTCCTACTACCTTCCTGTCCTTTGCAAATGCATGTTATTTATGTGCAAACAGAATGGAAAGAGGATAATTGCTTAAGGATTTTGATTTAGTATCTGAAGGAGACTTGTGTTTTTCTGTGTTAAATAAAATACCTTCACCATGCATAAAGCACCACTTACAATAAAACAGGACTTCAAAATGCCACCTGTCTTCACCTCTTTCTCCTAGCTTTCCCTTAGAGGTCTTTCCTGCAAAGAGCCTCTCTTTGTCAGAGGAAGACTTTAGAGTCACATTAGAAATTGGCTTCTTTGGAAGGAAGGGCACACAGGATGATCTGAAAACAGGATGTGTTTTGGACACATTCCTCTGGTTCTCTATTTTGGTTTTGCTTGTAGATTCATTTCCTTTTTGTTATGGCTTGTAGTTCAGTGACCTGCTATATGAGTGAATTCTAATGCATTACCTTTAATCTTACAATTGAAGCTTTTTGTGAAGTGTACTCTTTAGAAAACAGAAAAGCAGCACTGAGTTTAAAGTGTCAGCAAGGAGAGAAATGCTGTCTGTACAACAGTGGTTTGGCCTACTGAGACAAAGATAGATTCAGGTCTAAGAGAACAACTTCCTCTTTCCAGCCTTCTCCCAGCAAGCAACGACTTTGATCTCATTTTAGAGACTAAAACAAGAAACTTTATCTGTTTGCTAGAATGACAAGAGAAAAATTCCAAAAGCTGATATGGAAATATTTTAAAACAACATAATGCCAGTTGGGTTTTTCCTGCATTGCGAGTGTCAGTCTCAAGTGTGTGAAAGCTGAGTCTGTGTTTCTGAGGACATGCATTGTGATGGGGTCCTGCTGGGCTGGGACACCCTACAAGTCCTCACTGTGATGAGCACCTGCTGCCCCTGGTACTGCTTTTTTCTGCTCCATTTGTGGTCTTCTGCACCCGAAGTTGAGTGGCTCCCTAGGATTTGCCATCTGATGGCTTTTGGGAGGTTTTACTACAGAACCTTGTATAAACTGTGGTCACTGATGAAGTGTGTAGTGGCTGATTTTAAAAACCCAAATTCACCCTACTAATGCTTATAGTTGTTGTCTAGAATACTAAAATGGGAATGAGTGTCTCTGTAATACTATTGTTAAGAGCATTTAGATTTCTTTTTGCTAATCACCTTTAAGCTGCACTCAAAATAATTTCACTTCAAGTGGTATATTTGATCCAGAATATGGCCTGTTTGTGGTTTTGCCTATACTGCAGAATTAGCTTTAATTGATTGTAAACTAATGGTGTAAACTGTGGCATATAATAATTTGGTTTAAATATGCTTGTGCTCAGATAATTTAGATAAGCAGTGGAAACTGAAGAAAGTTCACTTTTAGCGCTACTGTAATAGCACACTGAAATTAATGGATTTTACACATAAGAATCTTACAGTGTTTTTCCTTCTGGAATTGAACTATACCTACTTTATGTAATTTCTTTTTCCCAATAATGACTTCATTTAACCTCTTCTATATAAAATTCTGCAGTATATACACATGGAGAATTCATGTATTTAGATCACTATTGTATAGGAGAGTACTCTTCTTTGTACATTAAATCAATGTATTGATCTTAAAAGTAGGAGTTAAAAGCAGGACATATCAACCTATCAAATGCAGTAAGACAAAGTGTAGAATGAACATAGAAGTATCTACCTTCAGTGAAAGACTTATTCACTGGAAGCAGGGAATAAGTGACTTTTTTTAAAGGAGTGTCACATGATGGTCATCTACAGCAATGAATTCCAGAGGCACCTGCCAAAGTCAGAGTTGTTAGAGATATGCATCTTAAATATTATTATATTGGGTAGCAGAGTTCAAGAGCTAAGGAGCAAAGCTCATGTTAATGACTCGTGGTTAGGTGGCATTCAGGGCAGGACTGCCTCATAAGATTCTTGTTTGTAGGACTTGGACCTGTTGATTCCAGTTAGTGCCAAAATAACATGATCTAAGTTCTACCAACATGTTTTGAATGCTATTGTTTTTTTAAACCTTGTACTTAATCAATAAAGATGCAGAATTTTCTACAATTTTGTGTGCATTGAGCAGAAGAGCTTCATTGAAAACAGATTTTCACACAGTTGTCTTTTTACCTAACCAATCTCACCTTAGAACTAAAGGGGAGAAAAGGATCTTTGAAAGCTACAAGTAAGGATGTCTATCATTTGAGAAATTAAAAATAAGTGTGGGAATGAAGTAGCAATATAATCTGTTTTTTTCTTTAAAAGGTAGGTGTTGGTAAACAAGTGTTTTCTAGGTTTTGGTTTTTTTTAATGTGTATGTAAAGATTTTTGAACTTAGTGCATATGAGTAGAGATAGTCATTCATTTTGCTATTCCTATTAGTTCCTTTCTTAAACTGAGGGCTTTAACAGATGCACTTTACTTATACCCCAGTGACTAATGGAATTCTGCTATATCTTGATTAGGACTCACCTGTTTATTGGATGAGCTTGAACTATGGTACTGATCTCCTTTTATGACCAGCTGACCTGTCTAGGGGGTGAGGGAAAGGCTGTGCAGTCTGCCTGGACTTCAGTCTTGGCACTGCCTCCCAGAGAAGTCTCCTGGAGAAGCTGGCAGCCCATGGCTTGGACAGGAGCACTCTTTGCTGGGTTAAAAACTGTCTGGATGTCTGGGCCCAGAGCGTGGTGGTGAATGGTGCCACATCCAGTTGGGACCAGTCACTAGTGGTATTTCTCAAGGATGAGCACTGGGCTCAGTCCTTTTTCAGGTCTTTATTAATGATCTGGATGACAGGATTGAGGGTACCCTTCGGAAGTTCATGGATGACACAAAGTTGGATGGGAATGTTGAGCTGCTGGAGGACAAAAAGGCTCTGCAGAGGGATCAAGACAGGTTCTAGGTGCCAAGGCCAACTGTGTGAGGCTCAACAAGGGCAAGTGCTGGGTCCTGTCCTTGGGTCACAACAACCCCCTGCAGCACTACAGGCTGGGGCAGAGGAGCTGGAAAGCTGCCCAGCAGAAAAGAACCTGGGAGTGCCTGTTGACAGTGGCTCAACACGAGCCCAAAGGCCAATGGCACCTGGGCTGTACCAGCAATGGTATGGCCACCAGGAGCAGGGCAGTGAGCAGCCCCTGTGCTGGGGGGCACATGCAGTGGGCTCCTCAATTCAGGAAAGACATTGAAGTGCTGGAGTGAGTCCAAAGAAAGACAACAGAGCTGGGAAGGGTCTGGAGCACAAGTCTGATGAGGAACAGGTGAGGGAGCTGGGGGTGGTTGGCCTGGAGAAAAGGAGGCTCAGGGGTGAACTTACCACCCTCAACAACTACTGAAAGGAGGGTGTGGTCGGGTGGGGATCAGATTCTTCTCACAGAGAACAAGTGATGGGATGAGAGGACATGGCCTTAAGCTGCTCCAGGGCAGGTTTAGGTTGGACATTGGGAAGAATTTCTTCACAGAAACAGTAATTAGACACTGGAATGGGCTTCGCAGGGAGGTGACAGAGTCATTATCCATGTTCAGGAAAGGAAAGGACTGGAGATGGCACCTGACTAAGTTGACAAGGTGGTGTTTGGTCAAAAGTTGGACTCAATGATCTCAGAACTCTTTTCAAACCTTAATGATTCTGTGATTCTGCTCAGGCAAAACGGTAAAGGAGTCATTTAGGGATTGTAAAGGGTTTTAAAATTCTGCTTTTTTGAAATGTACAAAAAAGAATCAAACTGTTACAATCCCATCTGCTTTTACATAATGACAAAAAGTAAACCATAGTTTCATAGAACATGTTCTATTTCCTACATGTTCAGTGTTCCCCTCAATGGTTCTCCCATGCCAGAAAAGAATTGTTGTTCTATTTGTCTGCAATATAAACCAAATGTTAACTTTTTGTTAACAATTTGGTGCAATAATGAAGACTGGGTTCCAAAGAGTTTTCATGGAACATGTATCATAGAAGTGTGGCTATTGAACCTTAACAGCTTTGATAATACTCCTCAAAGTTTTACTAACATATTACTAGGTAAACAATTGAACAATTACAGGTTTTTTTCATATTCTAGAAAATAAAAAATTACAACTCAATTTTTATATCTTGTTTATAAAGTTCATGGTTAAGTAAACATCTGTCCCTTGAATGTGGCAAACTGGCACTTTTCCAAATCAGAACAGAACGCACCATTGCAAAGCACCAATGTAACTGAGGAGGGAAGTAATTTGCATTATTTTTCTATAAAAATACTCTTGAGTAACAGATGGCGATTGCAAACATATTGCTCCAGAGGCATATGAAAGCCTACATGTTACATAAAATTCAAGAGTGAATATTAACCCCAAAATTCTCCCTTCAATGCTGAAATGTGTTTGTGTAGTAATTTTCAGCATGGCCATAATTACAGTACACAGAACTCATGTCTCTGAAAGTATAGCTACAGGAAAATATTTCAGAGAGTAGGTTTTCATTTGCAGTTTCCTATAATCCAATTATTCATGTTAGACTGAAATAATTAACCAATTTGGTCTGACTGCTTCAGTGCCAGGCTGCCATTATAATTTATAAACTCAATTATTGTAATAAGTAGAGTAACAACTCATCTTAACATTTAAACAGCTCGACTGCTAATTATACAGTACAAAAATTATCTAAGCAGCCATGTTTCCAAATTGTGGCCTGAACTAGGCAGAGGTCCTCAGGTGTGTTAAAGAAAAAAAAAAAAGAAAAAAGAAAAAAAAGAACTGGCAATTCCCTCCATCCTTTTTTGCAGCTTTCATTCTCCTCAATCAGATGATATCCTGGTATTCCAGAGGTCTCAATCAATTATTATAAATGAGAAAAACACTTTTTTCACTTGAATTATGATGAAACATAAATGTAGAGATGTAAAATTAGATTTTGATTCAATTAACTGGAAGTTAGATTAGCATTCATGACAAGCTCTTACTGAATTCACATTGTAGAGAGTTTTACATTGCATCTGTCAATGGATTTTTCATTATTTGCTACCACAAACATATTGGCTGGGAATAGCACCAAATTGAGACCCTTAATGGGGAAAATGTGGATAATTAATAACTAGGAGCAGAATACCTTTTGCTTTTTCAAGGATTATAATGGCTGAAGGTGTTTGTCTGGAGTGACTCCTCAGTGCACAAATGCAGCTGTAGCCAGGCATTAGACTAGCTTAGTCCTATTTCACCCTATCAAATTGTTGTCTAATGTCATGATTGTGCTTGCAGGATGCTAACCATGTATGAGAGAGCTTTAATATTCAAAACTAATTTTGTTTGATTCTCTATAGAAGTCGGCATAAATATTTGCCAAGTTAGTGCACATACAAAAAAAAAACAAAAAAAAAACACCTCACAACAAAAAAAAAACCAAAAATGAGAAAGGACCTTTTACAGTCAGTTGGGTTACAACTAATAGAAATTTTAATGAATGATTTGGGGAAATCTTTTTCTTGTCTTTGCTAGAGAGAGAACTGAGAACTGTTCTAGCGATTTATAGTGTTAAAGAGTTCTGGTTTATACCTTGTCTGAAGGCTACAATTTTTAAATTAAATTAAAGCAGTAAGTCCTTGTTGTCATTTTGAAGTGCTTCAGGAGTGCTGTTTATTTTTATAGTGCCTTGTGACATCCTGTGGGGAACATACTATAATGAATACATAATGAGGCTGCCTCACCAAGGGATTATTAGTGGAAGAAAGATGGGGGAAAGTGTTTTAACTGTTCTAGAGTAGGTATCTTGTTGTAGAATACCCCCGTTTACAGCGTTACGTGAGACAGCGTGAAAATAATTTTTGTGTTGTGTGCACAAGTTTCCTTCTGAGTTAACATGCCCAGGGCAACATGTAAACTTCAGAGGTCACACCTTAGACTCACTTACTGGCGGCGTGAGAGCATGGTGCCATTATTTAACCCGTCACTTGAACACGTAACTACACGACTCTGCGTACAACTCCTGCTAGGTTCCAGAGAGACCTCGCCCCGTGGGACGCGACCGCGCAGCGACAGCGACAGCACCGCCCCAAGCGCCCCTCAGTGACCGCCCCGCCCGCGGACCACAGCCCCCGTCGGGCCCGGCGGTTCCGGCGCCGTGACGCGCCCGCGGGGCCGCCTCCGCCCGCCCTTCCTGCTCTCCCTGGCCCTCCTCCCGGCCCTCCTCCCCTTCCCTTCCCGGCCCTGCCGCCGGAGCCCCGCCCTCCTTCCGTCCCGCGTTCGCCCCCTCCTGCTGCGGCGGCGAGCCGAGCCCAGGCGAAGATGGCGAAGACTTACGACTATCTGTTCAAGCTGCTGCTGATCGGAGACTCGGGCGTGGGCAC
>VZTB01012328.1:1107536-1140064 GCA_013397245.1 Thryothorus ludovicianus | reverse complement strand
AGGGGGTCCTGCCCGGGGCCGAGCAGGGAGGGAGGGAAGGAGGGAGAGAAGGGCGGGGGGCCCCGCCCGTCTCGCCGCCCGGGGTCGGGGCCGCGGCTGGGCCGTGCCGGGCCCCGTGCGGGACCAGGGACCGGGGGCAGCGGGAGCCCAGCGCGGCAGCGCTCGGGAGGGATTGTCCGGCGGGGGAAGGTGCCGCGGCCCTGACGGGGCCCGCAGGGTGCGAGCCACTCCTGCAGCGGCCCCGGCGCCTGCCGTGCCCGGCCGCAGCAACAGTTGGGCCGGGCCGGGCCGTGCTGCGCTGCCGCCGTTGTTGTGCCGCCCGCGGCCCCGGCCCAGAGCGCTCGGAGCCCCGCGCCGAGCCCGCAGCGCTGCCGGCCTCTGGCAGAACGGCCTGTTTTGGGCTCTCCCGTTTCCGTGGGGCGTCTCGTGTTTGGGTGCAGATTTTCAGAGAGTGGTAGAGGGCCGGGGTTGCTCGAGCTCGTGCCGAGCTGCGCAGTGACAGTGGCTGAACGCTCTGGGCCGGTGGTTCAGCTCCCAGTTCTTCCTCACACTTGTAATGCATGTGTGTACTCACGGGTTTGAGGTTTGCAGTAGTTCCGTACGAGCTCCTCGGTCGACTATAGAAGCCCCTTAGCGACTAGGTGGAGGAACCTCCTCGACAAAAGTTTAGTTTTGTCCCAAGTTTTGTTGTGAAAAGGGATTTGTTTCTAAGATTCACTAACCTTTTTTAATGACAGTGAGGTGTGATATACCAGAACAGTTTGTTGTGACTTGTAGTTTCGTAAGATTTGTCAGTTTTAAAATACTCTGCTGAAATAAACATAAGCAAAATTTCCAAGGCCTTCACAGAGATAAAGTTGAATTGAAAGTACAGTGTGGCAGGGGTGGAGATTTATATTCAGCTACTTGTAGCTGAGGTCACTTTTAAAGTGAAGTACACCATTTTGAGGATGAAGGGGAAAAGTGCATTGGAGGTTATTAGTATTTAGGAGAGCAAAACTAACGCTGACTTAAGAGAAATAACAGTAAGAGAATAAGTAGACTGTCTTGAAAAGAAATTGCTTTAAAGGTAAGGTGGGATAGTGTGTAGCTTGTTTCATGTTACCCTAACGCCCTATCCTTTTCAGACATTTAGTTGCACAGGACTTGGTGCACAAGGAAGAAACAATCTTTATTTAGGCACATGTGATTGACTAAATTAGGTGTGGTGTCATTTCTAATGCTTTAAGAACAGTTTTTCTGCATTTCTCTGGCACATTTCTTTTCTCTCTGCAACCATTTTCAAAATGCTGTATCAGTAACACCAGCTGATTAAGGCCTGAGTAGCATTTTATCTTAACAGGTATTATTTTGTACCTGTGGTAGAATAAAAAGCTTAGTAAACATTAATAAATGCTGTATCATTAAAAAAAAAAAAAAGCTACTTTGGTACTGTGCTACTTTTTTATACTTCTAAAGAGATAGCTAACATAAATGGGTGTGTCTGTCTTCCAGCCATTTTCTTGATGTTTCTTGAACTGCTTAGCCCCTTGATAGATTTTTTTTTCTCACTGATTCGCTTTGAAGTCTTGAGGACTGTGACTATGCTGTTGTTTTTTCTTACCTTATTCAGTAAATAGAGGATTTGCTCTCATTTCCTTCCTTTTATATTTGCTTGTGCAAGGGCCTTATTTTCAAAACGAGTCAGCTTGAAGAAACTTCTTAATAACTGAGCCATACTTTTAATTCCATAGGTAATAGTTGTGATTTCACAGTTACATATTCTTTCTTATAGTTCAAATCCCTTTTTAGTTTTTAGCAAAGAACCTCCAAACAGGAAAGTTGACAGTGCAGGAAATAGTGAAACTGTTCATAAAAGTGCTGACCTATGCTTGAATAAAAATACTTGGAGTTTTTTCAGTCTTCCTCACATATTGCATGTATTACTTGTAGATCTCTCGTGTGGCTGTAATCTGTTCCTGAAGATGTGCTGGCATGCCCCTTCTCTGTCTTTTAGTGACTTCTCAGTACTAGTTGATTTTACAGTCATAACTGGTCCATCTGATGAGTTTGGGGAAATTCCGTTTTTAACAATTCTGCTTTTTTTTCCGTGCCAGATAAGTTGTTGTTAACCATGGTATGGAGGGAGGCACAGGGATGCAGCACTTTTCCCAAACAGGCTGCCCTGCCAGTTCGGATTTTAAGGTCCTTAGATTAACATTCCTCATTGAATGCATTGAGTTTTCCTGGAGTATGAGCTGCCAGGCTGTTTGGTTTGTATGTTCTCTGTGAAGTGGACTCTGCAGTAGGATGGTACTTATGATGTGTGTTCAGTCAACAGTGATTTGTGATATTATGTGCCCTCAGTTCTCCTCTGGTGTGTCTCCTAGCAAGATCAGACTTGGTTTTACTGTGCAAGTCTAAAAAGGTGTATGTTTGAGATATGTTGACATCAAATTTTATTGTTTAATCTAATGTACTTACATACTATTGTGAGTGAGGTGAGTCATTTAGATTTTTATTTTTTTTTTTTAGCTATGGTAGGGTTAAATTTTCGACAGTTTCAACTTTTTTCTTAGATTTTAGGTCCCGAAATTAAAACAATCTCTGTTGCCATGATGAAAAGGCCTATATCATATCCGAGTAAAAGATAACTTCCTTATAATTTCCCACTCCTATTGTTGTTTAGTAGTTTAACTAGGGTTAAACTACAGTATTCCAGTTACCAAAGCAATGGAAGCACTTTCCAAAAGGAAAAAATAAAGTAGGGAGATATGGAAATACTGTTTTATTATAGAATAATTGTTTTACTTCTCAATGCTCATATTAGTAAGTCAGTAATGAATTGTAGTTACTTTGTCATTGTGCATGGTATATTCGTGTTATACTTTGCAGATTCCCTTCTGTTTTGCTGTCATGCAAAATGTGCCTGTAAGGCTCCAACATCCACGTAGGTTGCTAGAGGTTAGGAAATACTCCTTTGACTTTTCTCCTCTTTATGAGCATGACTTTGGTCATGCTCATAATCATAATCAACATTGCACTGGTTCAGACAGCAGGGACTTCCAGCCTGGTGTCCTGTGGCCAACAGTTGCCTAAGAAGTGTGATAAAAGTGCAATGCATATGTATTTATAATTCATCAGACTTCTTTAATTCTTTTTTGGGTGGCTTGGTGCAAGAGCCTTCATGTCTTTGTCTTCACTACCTGGCATAGCTGATACCTTCAGCAGACTTTGCTACCCATTATGAGAAGTGAACCAGTGATCTTTGGGTTATTTGAAGCGATGTAGTTTCACTCCATAAAAGCACAGGTTGGCCTTAAGCAACTTTAGACACGACAGGTCCTTACCCTTCAGCAGCTTTTGAATTTTTGTACAGGGCTCTGTAGCTTTGTTAGAATTTCTGAAAGTGCTGACAAAGCATAATACTGCTGTGGTCCCTAGTGAGGATCAGCTTTTCACTGAACATGGGATAAAACTTTTTTTACAACAGCAGTGTGTTATGTAAGGTTGTGTTGTCTAGTTTGCTTTCTGGGTGGAAACTTCTGCTTTTGCACACTTCTACATGGAAAGTAAAATGCAGTTGAGTCAGCTCATTTTCATACTTAATAACTCCTAAAGCAAAACTTATCTTGTAATATCTCATGTGCATTTTGCTAGTAGTTTCAGTGCTATTAACAAGAATCAGAAGCATTAATTTAGCAGTTTCTAAGTATCTTAACTTGCTGTTCAAGTAGTGCTGTCTGGTAAAACTGGATTTGGTTTATCATTTGAAGGTTTATTTTTTGCATTCCTTTCAGCTTTTTTGTATCAACTGGTTTTTATGAGAGTAAAGTCAAATCTTTATAGCTGATAGCATTTCTGATTTATTACAAAGGCTTGCTGACAGAAACAAAATTTGTCGTATTTATTTTTTTAATCCAGGATGATATCAGCATTTGGCAGGAAGTTGCTCACAAGATAGTATACTGTGTCTGAGAGTTGGAACCATTTGTTGATTTTACAGAAGTAACTTTTCCTTAGTCTACATCTTCCAAAATAGGACACTACTCTGGCAGGCAAGCACGTGTGTGCTGACCTTTGAACACTTCGATGAAAATCCTTTGTCAAGCAAAATTATCAGCTTCCCTTTTGCAGTGAAATTTCCATGTCTGTAATGTGTAATGGAAATTGTTTCAGTGTATTCAAGTCAAATCATGCCTCATTGAATACTTCTACTCTTCACAGTTACTTACTTTATGATGGACAAAGGACTGGTTGTTGCTTTGTTGGAGTTTGGGTTTTTGTTACTCACCCTCCCATTAAGCTTCAGCATTTCATATCCTTATTCAATCAATTTCTTTTGGGCTTCTCCAGATGGTCGGAGCTGTAGAAGAAAACACATCAATGATAGATGAGCAGGGAAGGGGAGGCAGGGAAGCATCAGGAAGGCATTGTCAGGGGGACTTTATTAATGGTCATTACTGCAAACAGATTGTCATCTGGACTGTGGAGTGACTGAGGTGAGTTCATTCACACTCAGGTGGCACTGTTACAGGAATTACAGAGTGTGTTCAAGGCTTGTAGGATCTGGGCCTTGGGTATCTCTTTAGGACAGGGTTTATGTGGAATAGGGAAGACAGTTTTGTAAATATGAAAGTGGAAGAATGACACTGTTTCCAAGGTCAGTGGTGGGTGGTCCGCAAGATGATATCCTGATGCTGAAGGGAAGTTGTAGCTGAAGGGTACTGCAGGTTAAAAGCATTAATTTGTGTGTTTTGTATCCTAAATTTGATGCTAACACCTAGCTGGTAGCAAAGGATATCTTAATTTTGATTTTCATCTGCTGGTGAGGTTGTATTACCTTACTGTATTCTGTAACAAGCCAACAATGGAATTGAAATTGTTTGTCTTTTATTAAAAATGCTGCTGCAGTTTTTGTGTTGTGTGTTTTACTCTGAAACAGTGTGACAGATGTCTGAGTGTTGATGCCTGTTCCTAATTGGCAGATGGAGGTCTGTCTTGGTTATGTGTTACTGGTTATTTGAGTGACAGGAGGGCAGTTTCGAGCTGCTTTTGTGACTTGGTTTGAATGCAAAGTTAAGAACACAGAATAACTTTGAATAAGGGTAAGAACAAATGTCTTGGTTGATGGATACAGCCTTTGAGAGAGGTATTGAAGACACAGCTTTTGTTTAGGAATTTTTAATGTACTTTTTAGGATGAATTTCCTAGTCCTTCTGTAATAGGACATTGTTTTAGTAGAAATACATTTGGAACTGTCTTACTTCAGAATTTAACTAAAATTCATAATAGTAAGAATAATACATGCAGTGCTTATAATGATGCTTTATTTTGTGTTTTATTCATGTACAGAAGTATCAAAGGATATTGTATTGCTTTTTATCTTTAATTGGATGTTATGGTAGCTTAAGTGTCAAGTCATCCAGCTGACTAAATACATAAAACAGCTCTGATGCTTTTCTAATGTGGATAAACTAGGAATAATAGTAACATCAGTAAAGTTGAACTGTGACAGGCTTTTGTACAGAGTTAAAATCATAGACTCAGGATATCCTGAGTTGGAATGGACACACAAAGATCTTTGAGTCCGATTCCAGGCTGAACAGACCAAGTGCCCTCAGCTTTTCCCCTTAAGGCTTCCCTTTCAGACTCTTCACCATCCTCGTGGCCTTCCTTTGGACCCCCTCTCAAGCTTTGTATCTTTCTTTTACTGTGGGACCCAAAACTTGATCCAGGGACTTTTACTTACCAGACTTGCAGCTCAAAACTTAGGTCAGTAACTTCCTGGCCCAACAGAGGTTGCAGTGCGTTATAATTTATTGCCTTTTAGAGGGTTTTTGTCCAGTAATTGCATCTGATATCAGTTTAATCTTATGGTTTATAGTAAACTTTCCTGTTAAATGTAAGCTATGACACTTTTGATTAGATTGTATGTAGTTAAAGGCAAGTAAAGTACTGCATGTGTCAGAAGGCTTCTCTTCTAGGGAGAATAAACAGTTGACCAAGTTTCAGATGTGTTAATTTTGCTGCCATTGCACAGACTCTTCTGCTTTGGGCACCAGAGGAAAAAATCCCTAATGCTGAAAGTCAGTGGCATCCTCTTAAATGTATGGCAACATCGAAAAACATATTAAGCAGGCTGGTTACTAGTAGGAGTCTGGCACCACATCTGGAGATTGGGAAAACAGGCTGAGTATAAGAAACTGGGCAGAGCTGAAGTGTCTGTCAGCCATGGAACACATACTCTGCTTCCCCTCCTCCCATACCTCCCAACAAAATCCTCCTGTCTTTCACCTGCCAGAGAGCAATAGCTTTCCTTTACTGTATCAAAATATTTCGTCTGTATGGTGTGACTTCTGCTGGGATTAAAGACAGAGTATCTGTGTCAACCTAAGCATGGAAAGGAGGAAGATACAGTCACAGTAACTTCCTGGGAGAAATTTCCTGGCTTAGCAGAAATTATGTAGAGAGGAGTGCTTAGAACATGCCAAGCAGGAAAAGCAGATGAAGAAATTAAAGAATTAATTTAAAATAATTTATTAAAAGAACCTTGCATGATACAGGTGAAGAAAACAGGTGTGCCAGAAAGACAAGTGTGGCCTTTCTTAATAAGTTAGGTGGCTATTAGTGTAGGTAGTAAAAGCCTCTCAAAAAAAGGCCTATTTTGTCATTCATGTAAGAAGTTAAAGTACCCCTTCTTCTGTCATTTCCTTACCTTCCCAAACAAACAAGAAAATGACAAACCAAAAACCCCCCATGCTTGCTTATCCCCATGTTAAAACATGGGTTTAAAAAAGCCTTTGATGAAAATGATGTTTTGAGGCTGCTGAGAGTGCTGTCTATAAAATTAACTTCAGTAACTTTAAACCTTCTGCTTTGACTTTTTGGCCTGATGTTGCTAGGTACTTTCTTCACTTGCTTCTAATACAACTATACTTCAGACTCAAACTGAAATTCCTAGATTAGATTATTTATTTTAACAAAGATAATTCTTGCTGGATGAGACATTTTGCTCTTCTTGGATCCTTTCAGACAGAGTATCAGTTAAAGCCAGGAGCTGTCTTTCTGATGCTGTTGATAGGTGCTTTTTTTTGTTGCATTTTTATTCCTGTTAATACCCATATTCTCTGTACTTTTTCTTCCAGTATAAGCAGGTCCTGTGCCCTCTAAAATGAGCAGAGTGTTTCTACATTCCTATAAAACTTCCAAACATTTAATCACTTCTGTCTTTACAGTGGTCATATGTAATTTATAGCTGATCTAACATTATCCAATTTAACTAGTTTTGTCTCTGATGCTTTTGTAGCATCCTTGAACTTATCAAAAAAGTGTTTGGCAGCCTGAGTTGTTGGTCTGTAGCAGTGATCACCTGTCCACACCAGCTGTTCCCATGGTGTTTTCCATACCTGTGTTAAATTTGCAGCTGGTGGGGTTTGTCTCTGGTGCCAGTCGCAGGGATGGTGCAAAGTGCATTGTTTGAGCTGTGTGAGGGCATGTTGTCTGTAAGTAGTCATGGACTTGCCAGTTCTTGCTTTGCTTTGTGGATCCTGGGACACTGGGTGTGCTCATTTGTCATGTAGCACCTCTTCTGTTTTAAACAATGTTCCGGTCCCCAAAAATCTTTTATCTCCTCGCTCTGAATAACCAGTTCATGTAGAGCCCTGAGACTCTTAAGAGGCTTTTTTAAGAATTGATATCTCCATTTCTTACTGGCCAGATGTATAGATTTACCAGGATCAAAAATTAGGGAACAAAATCGATGCAAATATTTTGGTCTCTTCTTATTGTCACAGCTGAAGCTTGGTACATGAATAATAAAAAATTAAATTTAAATCATGGTGGCAAGGCAGTATTGATTGCATGGGACTTTTTTAATAAGCTATTTTTTCAACCTTTTATATTCTCAAGATGCTAACTTTAGAGAAAGTAATTATTTTTGTATTTTTTACTACAGCAATATTCAGTTAGAGTTATTTTGATTAAAAACATAATTGTCTATGTCCACTGTGTTCCACTTTGGGGTCAGGGTTTTGTTTTTTTTGTGGTTTTTGTTTGTTTTTTTTGTTTTGTCTTACCTATTAATTTGTGTTTTTGATAAGGACCCATCACATGTCATCTTGTATTAAGCACTGGACTTCTGAAAGGAGAATCAAATTTGTATATTCATAAGCCACCTTCTACAGAGGGAAATCTGTTGTTCTTACCCATTAAAGCACGTGGCAGAGGTTTTTTTCGTGTTGTAGAAAGCTGTACACTGCATATCCTGGAGACCTGAGGGAGAGAAGAGCTTCAAAGTAGGTGAGAGATGCTCAAGTCTCCCACAACTGCATTACAGGTTGAGTGAGTGTGGGATTGAGTCCCTGGGAGGTCACTGCAGGAATTTCTTTTCCATACCTAGCTGTGGCTGTGATGTGGCATACAGAGCAATTCCTGCACTGCTGTGGAGCTTCAGCTCTGGGATCCACACTGGAGCTGCTGGCAAGCTGCTTGTGGGCTCCCTCTGTGTCTGTGTTAACTAAGGCTTCAGTTTAATGCCTGCTTCAGCAGAGTGTGCGCTCTGCTACTCACAGGAGGAGAGATCTGCCTTGGGAGTACCTGTGCTCTCAGGTTATGCCATCATTTGTTACAGATGGTGGTAAGCTGAATTATGGAACTCAGATGAGTGAGTTCAAAGAAGAAAAGGATTTGATTGTGACACCTGGACCTGGCAGTGCCTCCCCCAGTTTCAGCTGTGAAACTATAGCCTCAATCAAGTCTGTTGGCCAGTTTTAATTTTTGTTCCTCTTCACTTGCATGTTGGCTTGAAAGGAATATGTTCTCTAAGCAACTAAGTTAATGTATTCCTCTTAGAGACAGGCAGTCTATAAATAATCCTTAAAATAAACAAACTTTACTGTCTGTATCAACAGTACAATTTTAATCTATTTAAAAATTACTTTAGATGAAACTGAATTACCATCAAATGTATTCAGAATAGACTGAGAGAAAGACCAGAAGTTAATTTCCCTGCACATTCATAGCACCTAGATTGTAAGCTCTAAAATACACACTGCAGGGATTCAGCCCTTTTAAAGTTGGGCTCTTGTGACAGTTGATAATACTATTTGACATAAGTAAAATTAAGTTTCTAGTGTTAAAGTTGTTTTGTAGTCTTGAATTTTTTATTGAGTATTTTTGGTGTTTCAAGTCATGCATTTCAAAGGTTACTCAAAGCAGTCTGTAAGTTGAATCCAAAACACTGAAAAGAGAGTTTCAGTGTTCAGGATGTTGCAGTGTCCACGCTGAAGCACTGTGGTGCACATTTGTGGTGGCAGAGCTCACAGGAGCACTGCTGTGAACAAGTGGCTGAAGAGCACTGGGTTCAGATCTCAGTGTGGTGGTCAGATCTCACTGTAGGCTATTGAACTGTAAAAAACATGAATGTTTCAAAGGTTGGTCAACTCCGTTGGTTATAACTTGTGTTCTGAATCTCTTGTTCTCTTCTAAGTAGAAAGTAGCTTATCTTGAGAAAGGAAGCTTAGGGTGGCAGTTGTGCCATAGCTGCAGGGACACGTGCTGGAGGAAGTGGCAGCTTGCTTGGTGCCTGGAGCATTGAGCTGACCTTGGTCATTAGTCTGAAGGCCTTAGGAGTGGGAAAATGCCTGAGGTTACACATGCACATGGCAGCCCCATTCTTTATTGCCTTTCCTACTTTAGCCATTTGTAGATATTTGTTTGGCCAGTGTCTACACTTTCAGAGCCTTTCTGTATTAATAACTTCGAAGGTGCAAGACGCTGCTCTGTGCCTCATTGTGTGGAACACTGGTATTGGGTTCTTCGTGTGGGTGAAGAGTTAAATGAAGAAAGGCCAGTTAACCTGAAGGAGCCTATTCAGCCCACTCGAGGTTTCTTTGAGTGTGTTGTGGAGTCTTGTGGGCTGCCCAGAAAGAATAGAAGACAGTTTGTCCCTTTAAGTTGTGAAAGAGTAATTAGAAGTGGTTGCGCTTGTGTTTAATTCTAAATTAAATTTAATTCATTTTACAACTTTTGAAAAAATTTTGACCTTTACTCTGGTGTGGTGTTTCATGTTAGTCTGCTGTATTTTTGAATGGGTGCAATAAAAAACTACTGCCTCTTTAATTTACATACTGATACAAGACATTGCTGAGATCATCTGAAAATTCTTTGCAGATGTTACTAGGGACTAAAGCTAAATGTTCAAGTTCAAAATTATTGGACTTTGTTCTTTTGTATGAGGCTGTATGACACACTGGTATGTTGCAAGGGTTCTCTACCCTGCCTCTTACAGTGGTCTTGACTCCTACTTTGTCATTTTTTATTTTTACTGTAATTATTCTAGGAGGATTAATTTAAAAGAAAATTTCTGAGGCTTCACTTATCTACCTTTGTAGATTGAGAGAGTATACTGATGTAGCACAACAAAACTTTCTCTTGAAAACCACATTTAAAAAATGCATATTTGATCCAAACCTTGCAGTACCTGCTGAGAACAATAAAAAAAGGAATAATCTCTGTGTAGGCTTGTGGGGAAAATCTGTGGGAGCAAACTGATATCCCTTAGCTGTTGGATATATATGAAAGGAACAAGTTTCTGGAGCGCTGTTCTGTCAGTCTGTCCATGGAAGATGAGGAAACTCTAGAGCTCTGTCCCTGTGTGTGACCAGTGCTGGTACCTGGTGTGTGTCACCTGGTGGTGGCAGAGGTGTGTGACAGGGCCCTCGGTGCTCCCAGCCCCTCGGGATCTGGCAGGGGATGATGCTGGGACGGCTGCTGTGTCTCAGGGGTGATGGGTGCTGGTGCTCTCCGACTCCAGGGCACCCTTGGAGGGATGAGCAGCACTGCAGCAGCTGTGCCATGGGAGCGCTGCTGTTTCCCGGCTCTCCTGTGCAGCTTCAGGATGCACAGCCTATAGGGAGAAGGATTTTCTGAGTAGTTTTCTCCCAGGAGGCAGCAAATTGAGGGTGAAGCATATTGATTTTCAGTTATGTGCCTCTTCTCACTTCCTATTTCTTTGAAAGTAAGTTACAAATCTACTTGCTTGGTTCAAAGCTGCTTTTAATTCACTTAGCCCAAGTGACTGCAGAAAACGTTTTCCTTTCTTTTTGTATATCTTAAGACTCTTGCATGTCTTGCATTAAAGAATTTGTAATATGTTCTCTTTTTCCAGCTCATCTCATTGAAAAAAATCAAAACCCTGTGACCTCGTATATAAACCACGTAGGCTAGAAAGGACCAATACTGTAAAGTTGGATTAAGCCTAGCTTGGAATTTGATGCATAAATTCCAATTTTTGCCATGCTGATTTGCTCAGAAGGGTAGCGAGTCTTTGTACCTTGTCTCCTTCCTCCATCCTTTTTATTGTGGTCTATGTCCAGTGGTGATGAGTGCCACAAAGCTCTGTTTATCATGGAATCACATTGAAAAAAACCAAGTTTTATTTCCATTTCATTCTTCCATTCTTATTTCAAAGCAGTAAGGTAAGATTTAGACAAATAGGAAGACTGCTTCTTTAAGAGGGTGAGGCTTTTATTATATGCAGGTCATGCAAAGCAGTTCCCTTTTTGTTTTAATAAACTGTGGTGCATCTTTTATTTTCTTTGATAGATGGGACTAAAATAAGGTTTTTCTAGCAAGCTAATCTGGTATTCATTTTTCCACAGGTTCTTTGCCAGTTTTTGTGTTCACTGTCTTCTTAAAGTTTCTTTGGCTTATATATTAAATAAACCCAAAAGGTGAACAAATTAAAATGCTAGTAAATCATATACTTTAAAAAATCCAAAACTATTAATTTGTCAGAGATGGAGCAATACTCTGGGGTAGCTATACAGGCGAGTGTATGGTATCAGAGATTGATTTTTATTTGCATCCTGAATGGTGCTGATTTCCGGTCTGATTTCTTGCTACAGCTGAAAGGTCACATAAGGTCATGCTGTTACAAACTAGTGTTGAGCCATGTCAAAAATGAACTTAAAATACTGGTGAACTGGGTAGAAAAGGTAAAGATTAAGAATTCTAATATTGGCCTGCCTGTGGCAGATTTTTTTGTTTCAATTTGGTTTTTTACACTAATTTGTATAAGTTTCTTTTCTGTCTGCCTTTTACTGCTTGTAGAAAACAGTCAAGAACATGACCCTTCCAGCAGCATTTTGCTGAGCAGACTGAAGTCCCAAGAAACCTTTACCTTCAGGAATTATTTACTGGCTCCAACTTCGGTTTGGTTTCTTTGGTTTCTTTGTGCTGTAGCATTTTCTGCAACAGCAATTTTGTTGAAAAGAGGAAACAAGACAATCTGTCCAGGCAGTGGTACTATGTAGGGAAAAGTTGTAGTGGAGTCCTAGCTGGAACAGATACTGTAGCATGAAAAACCTGAGATATTGTCTCTGATGGCTACAGGGTTAAAATCAGGGTGAGGGGAGAACAAAAGAGTAACAGTGGTGCCCTGAGAGTAAGCTACTGTTCTAAAAATTAAAGTAACAAAATGAACTTTTTCAGCCTCCCTGCTCAGTTTGTCCTTACATTCCTGTAAGAATTGCGTCAGGCTGGGTTGTTAAGGTTCATGGTAGAAAACCACTGGTACTAGAGCTGGAAAAGGAACTGCTCCATATGTGCTGCTGGGCAGTCCTGCATGTTTTAACTTTATAGTATTGTGAGCTCTTTCTAATATTTCACAATGTCTCTTTAAAATTATTGCATTGCAGCTTAATTATGGATAAAATCTGCCCAGGTGGATTGCAATAAGAAGAAATGTAGCTGGGAAGAGGTAGTGGCAGAAGAGCTTTGGGATATGAGATGGGCATAACTTGGCTTAAACCAAAAGAGGCCAGGTGAGGCCAGTCCCCCTGGCCTGTGGCATTTGGCTGTGTGTCATTGGCCAGGCATGCCCTGGGTTTTATTAGCTTTGCAGAGCAATGCAAGGTAGACACAGCAATGCACAGCTCCCATGGTTTTATGTGAGAACCTTCCTGGGGCACTAGCAGTGCTGCCAGTGTGCTCTTAGAATTTTGTTGGCAGCTATGGAAGCAAATACCCTCAGTAAAGTGAGGAGAGAGGATGCATCCCTTGCCTATAGTTCATAAGGATCTGAAAAGGATTTTGAAGAATAATAAGCCCTCAGCTACTTTTACCCAGTGCTGCAAGGGAAATGCAAGCAATTGCTGCCCTAACTAATGTTCAGTTCAGATTGCACATTCTGGGTTCTATCCTTGCAGAATGCAGGTTTGTGATTCCTGCAATAAATGCTGTTGTATAGCTGTGATCTAATATTTACTGACATGCTAGGTGAGCATCAGTGTGTCAGACTTTCATGTGACAACTCCACTTTGGCAGTTAACTATCCTGTTAGCATTTGCACTCTTAAGAATTAATCTATGTCTGTGTTTTCTGAAAGCTTCTAAAACTGAATTTCAGATGGACATCCAGATGTTTTTAGGCTTTTCCTTCCTACTGGAAGAACAGCATTTCATGTTGCATTTTAAAACTGCAAGCTGTATGATCCTTTGAAATCAAACTTTCATTCACAAATGACTCCTCTTTGTTTGACTTAAGTAACTTTTCAAACTTTTGTAACCCAGCGTATGACTGTGCAAAAGGAGAATGGATTAACAGCAGAAATCTTCTGTCAGGAATTAGTGCTGAAATGTTGTAGTTGTTGGAGTGTTTTACATGGTGTAATTTTGATGTAGCTGCAACCAGATTGTGGTTTGTGCTTAGCCGTGCAAGAGCTCTTGGGCGGAAGTGGCTGCACATGTCACCAGGCTTGCTCTGAATGTGTGCAGCTCACCACTTCCTCATACTGAAGAACAAAAGAAACATCAGTTTCTACTTCATCTTAACCTCTGAAAAGTTACAGTTGCAGAGGTACTGACAGTCTATCCCTATATAGTCTTCTTTTAGCTTTGAAATGAATCTTTGAGACTTTCGGTGAGGTTCATACTAGAAATCTTTAGTTCTGAGAAGATATTTTTTGTGCAGGTCCTAACTTTTAGAAGTCATCAAAGGAGTGGTTGTATAAATCATTTCAGCGCTGCAAGGGAAATGAGTAACCACAATAAACCAGTCTGTGCAAGACCTGGATTGGTGCACATGGGAAGTGTGCTGCAGTCAGGAGTTCTTCTCAGAAAGCCACCCCTACACGAGTCTGCCACTGATGTGTCTTAGCTTCAGCAGTTCACAGGACAGGCAGAATTCTCTTCAAACCACAGCAGTCTCTGAACCTAGTTTTCCTGATAGCTGTTTCCAAAAGCTTCAGGCCAAGACACAAATGAACTTTTAAAACTGATTTAATTTGCTGTTGCCACAATAAAATGCTCTTTCCAGAGAAATCCATATTTATGCTTTATAACCTTTGAAGTCAAAACAAAATCTATTCAGGGCAAAGGTTGTTTTCAGACCTGAATACAATTATCTGTGATTTCAGCAGCTGTGATTGTACCTAGTTAGGAGAAAAATCTTTACAACAAGGGAGGCAATATCCTCTCCAATGTTAAATGGAAACACTTGCCAAACTTATGTTACATAGAATAGGGATTTTTTGAAAGTGCATATAATTCTCATGTCATTTTTAGAAGTGTGAATTAATGAAAGTATCTTTTTTCCTGTAAATCTACCAGTGAATCTTGTGAAATTGCAATTGTACTAGTAATCATAGCATTTTAAATTAATGCACTTAATTTTGTATGCTGTTTAAGTGCTGATGTGATTTTTTTGTTCATAATTTATATTCTAACTAATGAGCTGAACTATGTATCCATGGCACAGTAAGTGGCTGAAACTTGTTATTTTCAGTATATTAAAATAGTAATATTGCATGTGAGAAGAATAAAATTCATGTCTCTAATGAACATCGGTATTTCATATTCAATTTCTACTGTAGTGTAGTAAAAACTCCCACTGCTTCCTATTTAATGGATGCATGATTTCTTAAAGCTAGAAACAGCATTTTTCCAATTAAGATACTCTTGATAATTGTCTATTAAATTACATCTTAACAAAGTTTATTTAATTTCTTCTAACTTACCTCATCTTTTACAAACTATAGCTAAGTATCAAGTTAGTATTTAAGATTCAGTGAAGGAAAAGTAGGCCATTTGTTTCTGTACCAATTAATTTTTGGGGGGTACTGTCACAAATCTGACAGTCATGTAGAAGTGAGGCTTGAACAGTCTGTTTGACCTGTGTTGTAACACAGATTTAGAGATCTAAAAGTAAAAGTAGTTAAGATTAAGACTAGTCTGTTTGAAAATCCATTTCACCCCTCTAAACCTTAAAAAGACATTATTAAGTTCTTCTGAATTAATTTTATCATTTTTTTTTTAAACCTGTGGCTTAAAATCTGAAATTTATTTTCAAAATCAACCTAAGAACTGATGGTTTTCATGTGGGTGTATAAAGGGGAAAAGGAGAAAAGTTTTCTTGATACTTTTTGGAGCTTCCTAGAAAGTCTTAATTGTTCCCAAATGAGTATTCTTGGAAAAGGAGTCTTATATCTCCTATGTTGTATTACCATTTACTGTGATGTCTGATTAGATTACATCAAACATCAGTTTTCAAAAGTAGATGCTGGCTTTGAAAAGGAACTAAGGGGTCGCAGGATATATTTTTATCTCTGAGCCAGAGGTACAAGGGAATTGACTCAAACTGCAGGGACTAGTCAGATATTCAGGAGAAACACACGTTCATACTAGTGACCTTATTGGTGTCAAATGGGAGCATTTGGAGATGAAGTCTTCCTCTAATGATCTTGACTAACTAGTAGTGAGTCTGAGTTTGGCCTGCTTTCATTGTGCAGAATAATTTATCTTCGCTATGTTGGATGTAGCTGAAAACCTCTGTGCATTCTCAGCACTTCCAAGTGTGTAGAAGAAATGGCAGCTTCAAAACAGTTCTTGTGACTAAGTTTGCTCTTAACAAATTGCCAAAAGGAAACTGAACACTTCCGTTTCATTACCTGCAAAACTTAGGAATATCTCTTTCTCTGGCAGGAATCGACTTTAAAATCAGAACAATAGAATTGGATGGAAAGAAAATCAAGCTACAAATATGGTAAGTATTCCAAAGTAATTCAGATTTTCAGTGATTTGAATTGACTTTGAGAAAGAATACTTCATAGCTTTTGAGCTTCAGTAAACCAGAAGTTTCATACCTTTTATTCATTGACTGTTCATAAGGTTTATGCTTTCTTGTGGCTTGCCCTTGGAGTGATTCTGCTTCAGTAGCACTGGAAATAGCCTGTTCACATGCAAGCATTACAGCAATTTCCTATTTTATCAAAAGCTGCCCTCTTAAATGTGCTTTTAGCTTTTCCCTGTGGAGGAGAAATATTAACTCAGTAGCTGTAAGCTAAAATATGCAAGCCAATAAAATGTAATCTCCTCTGGTACTTTGATACCTGGTTGTACACACCAAGGCCCAGGTGAGTGATAATGCTCCCATTCCTTGCATGGTGACTTAGAAACTGAGTATCCTTAGCCAGAATTCTTGTGACTAAGGAGGTGCAGTGCCAGAGGTGACTGATAAAAATCTTCTGTCTGTAACATAAGTTAAAAAAGCTGGGTTTTGTCAGGCCTTTGGGGTTGGATACTTTGCAGTATCCAAACACTGGGGTCTGCTGGTTCACTCAGACAGGCACTGCTTTCAAGTCACCCAGGACAAAACACCAACACACTGGGGGGTAGTGACTGACCTTAGCAGCAAACTGTATGTGGCAGTGTGCTATCCTGAAATATTTTACTGCTGTGTGTTTTAACTTCTGTTTAAGACAGGACTTGGATGCATCAGAGCTTTTTATTTTTAATTACTAGAGGACAGGCCATGTAGTGCTGAGTTTTATTGCTTGCATGCAAACTGGAGTTTCTGGTGCTGCTCTAACTGTTGATGTTAGGAGGGTAGCTTGGGAATAAGGAAACTGCTGAGGGCTGAAGAAATTCGTGCAAACAGCCAAAGACGTGTTTTTCCTAATGAACAAGTATCAATGCATTGTTACTCTCTTTAATAAGACCTCTCTAAGTACAAATGAACGTGAAACAAATCCTTTCTTTCCCTGAATTGTAGGGATACAGCAGGCCAGGAGAGATTCCGCACAATCACAACAGCTTACTACAGAGGAGCCATGGTGAGTGCTCACACTTCAAAGAACCTAAACACAACTAGTGGAACTGGTTTGCTGTTCCTAGGTTTGTGTCGTGTAAGTCTTCCACTGAAGGACCGGATAATTGTGGCTTGAGATGTGGGGAGTGAAGTTTGTGGTTCAGTTAGGGGTTTACTGTTTGTTTTTCCTTTTTTAAATATGCCTGGTTCTTGGTCTAGGCCTGTTTTTTGTGATGAAACTTCCAGCCCTATTATCTTTTTTAACATAATTAAATTTTCTGCAGATTTTAATAAAATAAGTTACCAAGCTTTAATCAGATAGGTTTGGGTTTTTTTAAATGCAGTTAACCCGTTTAAACACTTGAAGTGTTTCAAAAATGGATAATGAATTATTTTAATATTAAAAGTGTGCTTCACTGAATTGCTTTTCCTTCAGCCAGTAGAGAATGCAAAGTCTAGGCTAGAAATACAACCACCTGCAACACCTACAGTTACATTTTCCTTCATTGAGAGTGACTTGAAGTCAAATAATTGACTTAGAGCCTGCACCCTTGTAGTCCAATACTTGTAATGGTTCTTAATGCTATGATTTGAGATATTTTATGTTGGGACACCTTTAATTTTGACTTGACGGTTACTCCCTGTACTGGTATTTTAGATTCTTGCTGCTTTGTATGAACAGATCTGTGACATTGACAGGCTGTGAGTCTAAATAACTCCACTGTTACAAAACACAGGGAGAAATAATAATGGTTGTGGCTATGTATTAAAGCTCTCCAGTGCTTGAAAAGGCTTTGGCAGTGACCTGATCTTCTCCCCAGTCCGTGGCCAAGGACTTCTATTTGTCCTATGAGGAATGATTGGAAAGGCCTTAGGAAATGGAGGTGAACCTTGCAATCTGTCCTTAGTGCAGTGGCTCTGTGGTTTCCCATGCTTTGATAAGTGTTGGGATCTCATGCCAGTGTATGTCCAGAACTGCTGGAAAGAGCTAAAGCTTCTGGGAGAGCCTCAGGGGTGAAAGTGTGTGCTGGCCCTAGCAGATTGGAGCTGACAGGTCTGATATCCTGGACTGCTTAAATGTGACTTTAACCATTGAGTCCCGGTTGCTGGTGTAGTAGAATTTCTAAATTTGCCCTGACTATAGGCTGATAACTAAAAGCTTTGTATAGGTGTTGTGTTTGACCTCTAACAGTGGCAAAAAATGTTAAATAGTAATATTTTGGGTAAATTCCAAGCCATGGCATAATGCCTTGAGAAAAAACCTATTCACCTATAATCCTATGTTTAATTTTTTTTTAGCTATAATTAATACTACAGAATACATCAAAAGTCAGCCAATAGTAGTAGATCATCTAACTAGATTTTCCTAACTTTATTTAGGGAATTATGCTGGTGTATGACATCACAAATGAAAAGTCTTTTGACAACATAAAAAATTGGATAAGAAACATAGAGGAGGTAAGTGCTTCGTATCATCTTATGATTTCCCTGGGACAAATAAAAATCCAGTAATTACTCACTTCCACTGCAGTAGCCAACATGTATGGCCGTGCACCACTTACAAGTAAAGTGTGTTCTGTTACATTTCCAGAACAGCCAAATGCCTGTGCATGTGTGCAACCTGCCACAGGGCTCATGGCACACATTTGATCTATTACAGTACATGGGCAAGTGTAATCTCGGAGTATTTATTCCAGCCTGTTTTAATATTTTAATTGCTTGTTTCAAGAGTCAGCCTCTCTCTGTAATGCCTTCACATTAGATAATTTCTCTAATATAGAACAGTCCATTGTGGAGGAGTTTGACACACAAGATTCTTTTCAACAATGATGCACTTCGTCCCTGAGAGATTACTTTTTTTTCTTCCAGCATGCCTCTTCAGATGTAGAAAGAATGATCTTGGGTAACAAATGTGATATGAATGAAAAAAGACAAGTCTCAAAAGAAAAAGGGGAGAAGGTAAGGTTTGGTATCCCACCCTGTTTAGATGCCTAGTTCTTGTAGGATTCTAACTTCTGGATGTTTGGTATGTTTTGGGCATGTGGGGGAGAATGGGTCTCAAATCTCTTGTTTCATAAACTTTTATATGTATAGGATGCCAGGTTTGGGGTTTTTTGGTTTTGAATAGCACTGAACTGTCTTCAGGTTTAATACACATAATGGTACTGTTGTCTTGAGGGCAAGATCCTGTAAAGAAAGTTGACCTTTGCTATAGCATGAAGTATTCTGGATCCCAATATAAAGTTTTCTGTATAGTTTGACCATGTTGTACTCAATTCACCCTGATGGTTACTTATTCTTGTTGTAAGTGCTGTTATTAAAGCTTAAGTAATTTATTAGTTGTTCTACAGAACAAACAAGTGAGGAGGAATACTGCAGAATCTGTCATGTACAGCTGAAGTAGTCTAGCTGTTGGTAACACAGTTTATGGGATGATTGTGTTTTAGTGATCTGGTCCACAACCCATATCAATAAGGATTCTGCCTTAATGTTCTTTTAGAGCCTAAATAAGTATTTTGGTGAGAAATTAATGTCCTTTTTTATTTTGTTTTGACTTTATGTGAGGGTATGACAAGTTCTAATACTTTGTCTAATTATTGTTAATGTTCTTGCAAGTGAAAATAGAAGTGAAGCTTGCTTGATTTGGTTTTTAAAGCTTGTTGTAGCATGCAGCACCTATTCTGTTGTGAGCCTATTGTGAACCAATGTGTGAAACATTACTTTTACAAAGGAATTTCAAAACCACTGAAAAACTTTAACCTCTCTTCCAGTTAGCAATTGATTATGGAATAAAATTTTTGGAGACAAGTGCAAAATCCAGCATAAATGTGGAAGAGGTAAGAGATGGGTGCTACACTTAGGTGTTTCTTGAATTACTTCTGTGGAGGTATGCTCCGTGATCTGCTGGGATTTCTCACCTGACCTGAGACTAAAAGTCCCAACTGTGCTCCTGGGCCTACTGCTGCAATCCAAATGTTTCTGTTTTTTTGGTAGTGTCCGGAATTGTTTTAAAAATGGGTGTTAACAAGAGTGGTTTACTATTACTGTAGTTGTTTTAGGTGTCTGTGCCTTGCTACTTAAATTTCAAGACCTTTTGGGCAAGGAATAGGTTTCATTTTCGAACAGTGCCTTGTGCAGGAAATGGAATTCTTTACTTTCAGAATAACATGCTACTGTGTCACGGAGCCTTCAGGTTACTGGTAAAAACGTGGTGTGCAGATGAGGCTGAAAATTTGTGTATTAACCTGGAACACCAGGTTATAAGCTCATGTTAGAGGAGGAAGAAGACTCACAATGCTACATATAGATTTATAATCTGTTTTCCTGCAAGTTTTGTGCTAAACTCACAAGATGTAAGTAAGCTCTCTATGAGAGCTTAAGGAAATAGAGTCGGAAGGAAGAGTGGCCCAAGTCCAGTCTATCTTCCTATAAATCATTGTCATCTCAGGGAGGGTAGGGGGAGGATCTGAGCTGTATGAGAAGTGTGGACAAAAAAAAACCTGTATCAAAAGCCAGTTAAATTAAGATTTATTCATCTAACAATGTAGACTTGTGTTGTCCTTATATCTAATCATTTAGAAATCTTTCTATGGGATACCCTTTAAAAGTCCCACAAACACCTACTTAATCCAGCTCATGTGCAAATTAACTAGAAACTGAAGACATTGTTACTTTAAAATAACAAGAGGGATGTTGTGCTAGCCCGGTGTGAGTTTTTTCCTGATTGTGGGGTGATTGTTATACAGGATAGAGTTAGAATGGGCTGATCTGCATCATGCTGCACCTGGACTAGCGTGACCTGATTTTCACAGTGTCCTTGTGATTCTTAGAGCAGACACTGGAATTGGGACCATGAGGAGTCAATAGCAGAGTGGATACCTGAGTTCCTCTGGAGGGTTAACTTGCTCTGTCATGAAAATGAAAACATGGCAGTTTCATTTTAACCCCTGAATGTTGTGAAATGCGCAACAGTAGTTTGTGCTTACTCCAAAATGTTTGACTCTCTGAATATTTTTTTAAATTGTCACATGAATGGTGAAGAAAGCATTAAAAAATGCAGCTGGTGTAGGCATTTGGCAATCACTAATTATTTTAGTTTACTTTCCACCAAATACTTCACTTGCAGGGAATGACACAATTGTGATATGCTTGGGATCAGAAGTGAAATAATTTATTCGTTGTGATTTATTTACATTAAATGAGTGCCTGTCTTTGGCTATATTCCAAACACAATGTGAGGGAAAGTGTTTATATTTCTTACATTCTGAACTGTCCTTGCTTGCCCTTTTCATACCTCTCTGGGTTCCTAATTGTGATGCACAGTTCAGTTTAGGGGGGAAATAAAACCAGGATTAGTATATGCAGCCTTATCTTTAGCTGATGTTTCTTTCTCCCCTCAGAGGTATGCAATGGGAAGGTCTGTTCACTTGCTTCAAAGATCGGCAAGATAGACACTAAAAATAAATACTGTTTTCTTCTAAAGCATGTTTACTAAAGTCTTAGATATACAGATATTGTATGTAGACTGTCTTGCAACTCCAAGTGCTTCTAGTGGCCTACAGAACACTGTATTGTTAATGTGTCTGACTATTCCAAGTTTATCGTGTCCTTTATGTCTTGTGACTAACTCTTGTTTCTTTTTTCTTTATTTCCACTCCTCACCAGGCATTTTTCACACTTGCACGAGACATTATGACAAAGCTCAACAGAAAAATGGTTTGTATTTCCAATGAGCATACAAACTAGTTACAGTGAGAGGACAGCTATCATAATACTGAGTAGTAGCCCTGCCAAAAAACTCCTGGGGATTACGTTAGTTACTAGATCAAATTTAAGCAAACAGTGATTTGTCATGCTTTATTACACATCAGTGCATAACTATTCAATATTTTGCCTGAACATTAACACTGATGTGTTGTTCCAAAATGCAATAGCATGATCTGTGTTTTATTATGTAGTCTCTTCTCCAGCTAATTCTTGAGATCTAGATTGTTAATCACTTGGTAAAAAAAATAAACATGATTATTATGTAATAACAAAGTCTGGATAACTGAGGAGCTCAAGTTGCATCAGGTCTCTGCTGTGGTTATTGCCTTGCAAGCAGAGGAAGTGGGGAGGGAGACTAGGAAAGCTAGAGGTACTATTTTCTGCATTTTATGACGTTGACACTCTTTTCTCTTTCAGAATGACAACAGTTCATCGGGGGCAGGTGGGCCAGTAAAAATAACAGAAAATCGATCTAAGAAGAGCAGCTTCTTTCGATGCACGCTACTTTGATGAACTTCTAATGATAAGACTGCAGCACACTTAGAACCTTTTCTGCTTCTTTGAAAGCACAGGGTCACAAAGCCTCAGAAATAATACCACCAAGCTGCTGCTGAGAGCTCCATTGAACGTAGACTGCGATACACAAATACCAAGTGGATTTTGCTCACTAAGCCTATTGGCCTGTCAGGCTCTTCTTTCTCAGATATGGAAGCTATGAAGTGGAGACACAAATGCAAGATTTAACTTGTTTTCCTTTTTTACTTTCTGTTTTATTGCCTGTTGCAAAAGCTGCTATGTTTCTTTTAACTTTGCACATCCATATTGGCCTCTTACTGCCTGTTACAGCACAATCTTACATTTGTATTTGCACAGTTTGACTTGTAAGTAAGATTCTTAACAGATTTGTGCACAGTTTTCTTTCTCTTTTTAAACAAATTTATTTTCAAGCAGAAGAGCCAGGGGAAAAATTTAAGTCTCATTTGCATTATTTTCTATGCTGTGTACTCGTGGCCATGCGGTATGGATGTTGTTGCTCTAGTGATGAGAATTACTGTAACAATTGGCATTTAACAATTTGTACAGATTTTGTCTCTTAGATGCACAAATCTGTTTATGCAGAAGCTATGGCTTCTATTCTGAATGTAGTATGTTGCTTTTCTTTCTTTACCAGACTTAGCAAAATTGTGTTCTGAATTGCCAGTCACTGTCTGATTCACAGATGCACCTTTCAGTTATTTGAATAAACACAGTGTCTTTCCTCACTTAACTTCCTTTTGTTAGCTCAGACTGTCTGCTCCTTTTTTTTTTTCTCTGATGAGGAAGCACACTCTGGATTTGAAATCATCACCACACATTGGCCTCATCACTATCACTTAAGTGGCTTGTGGAAGCTGAATGCATGAGTTTTGAATAACCTCTTTGTGGATTCACTTGTTCAGAAATGACTGCTTCTAAAGGTGACTTTCATTTCTACTCTTAATTTTAAGGATAGTTCATTAACGTCTATAAGCATTGGCACTAAGGAAGCCTCACATTAGGGCTGTAATGTACTCCTAGTTATGCAGTTAATGCTGAATGTGTGTTTTTGGTCTGCTCGAGCAGTTGTTTTTTCATCTAAAACTGGTACAGTGACCTAGACTGTTAGAAGCAGAGGTGAAACATAGTTGCCTTTTTTTACTCAACTGAGCATTGTATAACCTAGTCTTTGTTCTACTACTTTTTTATTGTCTTCTGAAAAATTTCCTCGATGAGCAATTAAAACAGGTGCTTTAGTTCTGTTGGTGTGCCAAACGTGGACCATTGTAAGCTTTAACTACAAGTTTGTGTCCAGCATGTTTGCTGTTAGGGGACGGGTGTGTTCTGTCATTGTGAAAGGAAACGTCTGACGTGCTTGCTTTTGCTTCACTTCGTTGTCTGGAGCTGTAAACAGTGAGTTAGTTGCTACCACAGATAACCATTCTGTTGTGTCAGGTACTGAATTTGTCATCTCGGGGTCTGTCCGAAATAGTTTGACAGCAAACAGGCCAATAGCGTTAGATGTAAAGTTTTTGATTTTAAAAGGTTTAACCTTAGTAGCTGGCTCCATAAAGTTTTAGGTGGTTATCAGCCTGTCCCCACAGGTAGTTTAATAGAAGTAGTTCTTGTAACTAGATGGTGGATCTCATAAACTGCTGTTGCTGCACTAGAACAGAGAAACCTTCATGGCAACAAGGTTTAGTGAAAAAACAAAGCAACCCTAACTGCTCTGTTGTCTACCCTTGATGTTTTTCTTGGACAGGCTAAAGCAGTTATGTTTTCTGTATGGTTAAAAAAAGTGCTTCTATACAGAAAGTGTTGTGACACCAATTATGAATGTTGTTTATTTTCAGTAATTTACCTCTGACTTACTTGGTGTCGTAATACTTTGATTTTTATCTCAGGGGTTGTCTGCAAACCAAAACTGACATGTTCTGTGTTTGGCACTGTTTACAAAATGCTTTGTATTGTTTTTCCTGTCTACACTGTGTGGTTAAACGTTCATTCAATATTAGTCTCCATGAACTTCCCTTTGAAAGAGCCTGTAAGTAGAAGAGTCTATGAAGTGCTTCTTGAAGCAGCAGCGAATTGTGGTATCTGCTCTGTATGGGGGAGGGTGGGAGGGAGAAAAGAACTTGCTATTTTCTTACATTTAGCTGTGCTAAACTGTACATAAATGTGAGGTAAGACCATAGGAAATTCACTTTATGCATGAGAAAGTACTGCAGTAGATATTTCACTTTGCTTATTGTTCGTGTACAGTTCATCTTTTTCTATTTGTAGAAGAATTAAATGCAATTTTGTTGTCATCTGCTGAAACTGAAGAATTCTAATTTCATGTGATCTTATGGATAAGGTAAAATGCAGATTTCTTTCTTTGTCTTTGCCCCCACCCCACTTCTCCAGCAGTATTAAATGGCTGAGTGGCTGCACTTTATCAGTGTGCTAAATTTGGTCGGTAGAGACCTTTCTGTGTACAGTCTGCCCTGTCAGACGTGGAAAAATGTGCTGTATCTTAGCATGCAAATCAGCTGTATGTTTTACTGGGATATTTTAGCTATGGTTTCCTCTAGACAAGCGGGTAATGATAATGGTATGTTCTGCCTATGCATCAGATGCTGGGTTTTACAGGCTTTTCTAATATCACTATGATTGTTTTGTGCAGTCTCTGTTGTTACTTTGCTCAAGACTATATAATCTTAAGTTTTGAAGGACTCTTAACTATACCTCAACTAGTTAGTACTCTGATGCCCATTAGAATGAAAGTCATATACTTAGTACTCATTTAGCAGCCAATGTATTTCTGTTTTCTTGCAGAAATTGCCATTAACCTTTCAGAAAAGCAAACACTTTTTGGTGGATTTCAATAAAACAAAAATGCTACTTATGCTTTGGAGTTTTAGGAGAACTTTCCCTCAGCCCCATGCCTGTGCACTATATCTTGACTGATATTTTTCTAAATGGTTTTAAAGAAAAGCCAAATGAAAAACAAACTGGTCTCAGTGCTTTGCAGTTTTAGCTTTCAGCCTGTGCTCAGCAAAACATGCACAAGAATTTTTTGTTGAGTGTATATAGAATATGTTATTGACTTATCTGGGAGTTCTAATATTGCTAAAGCTTAAACCACTCATGAAACTTAATGCAGCTCACTTTTCTCTATGGGGGACATCTCAAAAATGCTGATTGACTTTTCAGACCTGCAGTTCTTTTTACAGAAAATACTTCCCATTGTGACTTTCTCATACTAGTCTGCTGAAGTTAAGTGAATTACGTGGATCATTTTCACAAGTGAATAAAGAAGTCTTGAATGTACAGATCACATTAAAATATTGTGAAACTATAATGATTTGAAAGTCCATCAATAATATGTAAAATGCATAAATGTGTTATTTGTGAAAATGCATCTGTTGTTTGGTTACCTGTTAATGTAACGGAATTTTTGCAATGTTGAACTTGCCAAGGATTGGTCTGTAGGTGATAATAGGTCTTTTTTCTCCTCTGTTCATTGAACTGCTTATACCATTCTCACTCTTATAAATAAAACTTGTATTTCTTTCTTCCAAAAAAAGCAAGATTTACACTGATTTTTCTTGTTTCTGGTGAATTTAACTATTTCAGTGCATTCCTATGGCCTTACGAACATTTTTGCAAATAAACTTCAATTACCATTATTTTAATGCTATATAGCTACTAAATTAAAAATAAAAAGTATAGTCCTTGAAGAAATGCTTAATTTTGAAATAGAAGTGTTCTGCTGTGTGTGTTTAAGCACATTTTACCTCTGGTATAAAGGTGTAATGTGAAAAGCTCCTGCAGATAAAAGTGAACTTGTCATGTGGTTAACTTGTAAACCTAATCATTAAATGTGTATTGATGTATATAGACAAAAAAAAAACAACAAACCCAGCTCCTAAGAAAACCTTCATAGTCCAATAGTTTTATTATTTCATGTGAACTTTTTTACAATGTGTGTCTCAAATAAAAGTTAAATAATGAAAAGCATTTTGGAGTATTTTGTATGAAATATTCCACGTAGTGTTTATACAGTTGGCATTTCCACTCTACTTTTGATACATTTGTTGTGGAAAGGTGTCCAGCTGAGCTGTATCTATAAACCTTAGTTTAACTAGTGATAAACCACAAGGGTTTTTCTCTGTCTTTGCTTGTTCCTAAACGTCACTGTTCGTTAGAGTTGTCCAGAAAAATCCTTTATTTCTGTAGTGATTGCTTAAATCTATTATTTTGATGACCTTCAGTTTCCTAAGAAACCATTTTTCCAGACATTTAATGTCATGAAATGCCCTTTTAAAGTAACTTCTAAGCAATGCTTGTAAAGGTAACACAAGACACAATTTCCAATTTGATTAAGAATCATCTACTGACTTAAGCTGTTAACATTCTCTTTTTGTTGTTGCTTTAAATCAGCTATGTGAAAAGTATGACTCTGAAATAACCCGGAGCACAAATATCATTGGAGCAATATAACAAATATTGTTTGTTCAGTGTCCTTCAACATTGAGGAACAAATCCCAAATTGAGGGATTTGGCAAATACTTGTTAGCTCTTATGTTAGCAATAGTTGGTCTTCTTAGTTATTGTGATTTGGCAGTAGCTCATAACTGGTACCAAAATTAGCAAACCTAAGGAAAGGGGTGTTTTATCTACCCAAGACAAGAGCAAGTTAATAGTTGAGACATCCTAAGAAATAAATGGGGAACTCAGGGATGACAGATAGCTCCTAAAGCGTGTTTCCTATGTATTCCCCTAATCAGCTGTATTTAGCTGAAAGGATTTTATTGTCTCTACCCTTAGCAACACAAAGCTAGAGTTCCATTCTTGTTACAGCTTACCATTCCTTGATTCTGGTTTGCTTTGTTGTGCTTGTTTTCAGACTTCTGGTAGACAAATTTGCTGCTCTAGGAGCAGCTGTTTAAGCATCATCTTACATTATCCCTTAGATCTGAGCTGGGTTTAGATGCTCAGCAGTCCTTAAGTCCTCACAGTAATTAGTGACATTTTAAGTACATTTGCATTCTGCATTTGTCAAAAGGAAATAGCAGACATACCTACACTACATAAAAATGGTGATTTATTACAACTTCTGTCTGGATCTGTTTCTGGTTTGATCCAGTTTTTATAATCTGGTAAATCGCCTTTTTCATAAATTATTCTTTTTTGCAACTTGGTTGACCAGTGGCTCTAAAGAATTCTTGAACTATACCAAAGTCATCAATATAATAAGACTTCACATTAATTTTTCTTTAGAAAGAGTCTAAACTTCAAGAGATGAGATATATAAATGAAGCGTTTATGTTGTATAATGTTCTCAGCATCTGAAGGTTTAAAGAAATGGCATGGAATGCAAAAGATACTGAAAAGTTATGCTCTTGTATGTGTTGTAGTTGCTTCAAAAAATTTTTACTGTCCTCAGCAGAGTGCATAGTTGGTACTTATTGTTAGTCCAATTTGTGAAATAAAAGTTGTAAGTTATAAGCAGGATATGAGTATTTTCCCCATCTGAGGAATTAACACGTTTAATGAATTGTGAAAAGCGCATGTAACTTAAACTGCACTACTGAATACACTGTACTGCCTCCAGAGTGACCAAGAACTCTGGGAACATCTACTAAGTCTTGAAAATTTCACCCTAGTTAAATAGCTTCCTTTGTAGGTGGCTGAGATGACTTCCTGCAGTTGTGACCTTTTCTGCCTATGCCCCCCCTCCGGAGGCGGGTCCATGACACACAAACAGCTCTGACTGTGTCCCAAGGCCTTGTCTTGGTACGGGCCTCTCAGATCCCTGCACTTGCTTCAAAACAGGTTTTGATTTCTCAGGGAAATGCTACCATTGTGCTCATTGACCTTTCTGACTTGATTTAACACCTTTGTACAACAGCGAAACGGGGTGATGCTCCTGGGACTCTTCCTTTGGGACAGGAGCTGGCAGGGCCCAGGGCTGAGGCCCTTCTCCAGCGCATCCTCTGTCAGTGCTGCCTCAGCCACAGAGGAAGAGCGCAGACTTCGCTTACCCAGTTAACTGCAAGTGAAGTGCAAATGTTAGAACTTTTTTTTTTTTTTAAGAAAAGGTGAATGTTGAATTTATTTTCATGCTGTTTGCAAATCTGCTACTTTTACTTACTTTTTCTTTTGTTTTTTTTCTTTTTTTTTCCCCTCCAGGCAACATAGGAACTAACTAGCTCTGGTCTGTATTCTAGATGAAGGACAGAATTTCTTCAACAAGGCTGAGCAACTTCCATCCCTGTCTTAATGCTGCCGAGTGCTGCTTCTGAGCTTCCTCACCCAAACTGCAATGACTTTGTAATCCTCACACTTGTGCTCTCAACCAATAAAACACAGGCAAAAGGCAACCACATGTGTCTTACATACTGTTTATATGCAATTTTCCAGAATAGCACTGGTAGATGTACTTGAAATTAGGAAATGGCTGAGCAGCTCCTTGTGCCAAGTGTGGAGATGGACGGGCCTTTAAAACCGGTCTTGATAAATTAATTGAGTCCACGTGCGGTTTAGGCAGACAGGGCTGCGTTACTCTGCCACTGCTTCGTTTGCTTGAAGGGAGGGCAAGGACAACCTCCGTGCTGCTGCCCGAGGCAGAGCGGGAACCCTTCTCCTTCCTTGTCTCTCGCGTAGGGACGGCGAGGCCGCCTGCCCGCCTCGCTGAGGGGGTCGGCGGCCGGATCCCCCTGCCCGCCTCGCTGAGGGGATCGGAGGCCGGATCCCTCTGCCAGCCTCGCTGAGCGGATCAGCGATGAGGACTCGATGCCTGTCTCGGTGAGATCAGCGGCGAAGCCCCTGCCCTGTCCCGGTAAGGGGATCGGCGGTGAGAATCCTTCCCGCCCCGCTGAGGGAACCCGCTCCAGCCCGTGTGGCCTCGGGCCGCCCGCGCCTTCCTTGCAGCGTGAGGCGGGCGCGGCCGCGGGTCGGGCAGGCACTGCGGGAGGGCGGCGGCCCCGCGTTCAGGGGCAGAGGGCGCGGGGCCCGTTCGCGGAGGAGAGGCCAGGGATGGGCATGGGGACGGCACTGAGATGCGCTTTTCTGAGATGGCGAAAGCAGCTCCCGCCCGTCCCGGGCTCTCAGACGCTCCTGTGAGAACCCCACGCTCACACCCCCGGGGTGCCGGCGGGCACGGCTGCCCGGGAAACCAGCGTGCTCCGGGAGCGTCATCTCGCGGTCCCGAGCTCCCCACAGCCATCCTCGGTGGCCATAAATGTCCCCAGCGCCGTGTCCCACGGCCCCGGTCACTCTGGGCGGTGAACCCACCGTGCGGGGTATGCCAGGTGCGGGATGTACCTGTGTGCACCTCGTAGCCGTGCCGTGGTGCCTGTGCGTACAAAACCCAGGGATCTTCCCCCGATGGGCGCCGAGCTTTGGTTACCCCGAGGGCGTTCCTGAGGAAGTTCCCAGTGCTCGGTTACGGTGAGCAGCACGGCCGGGAGAGAGCCCTGGGCGCGGGGGTGCGCGGGGTGTCCGCGGCGGGGCAGCTCCAACCCCGGCCCCGAGCCCCGGCCNTGGACGGGGCCTTCATTTACATACGTACTATTTATTTCATGTGCACTTTCGTGCACACTCATTTCAAATTCCTGTTGTTAATTTCTGGTGCCTGGCAGGTATTCCCAAGAACCGTAGCTAAAAAACAGATTATTACCAGAAGTGTTTTTAGAAACTGCTCCTACTTTTCTCTATTTTGCTACACAGCATAATTAGGCCAGTAGTCCTTTCTCTTTCACTATTAATGTAGTTTGCTTAAATGGGTAGGGTTATTTAACTGGTTTTCAACCACCCTATCCACATCAGAGATAAAATTGCTAGTTTAAATTTCTGTTTTTTTTCAGACATCCTAAGAATTTAGAGTGGTGTGGTTTGCTAGAGACTAACTTTTCTAGCAAAGCAAAAAAGTGTTCTTTTTAATTTATTAAATACACGTGGAAAGCAAAGAAAAAAGAGAAGACGGGTGAAAATTGTCTGTGCACTTCTTTTGCTCTTTCACTTTTTGTGTAGCAATTCCGGAAGGAAAAGCCTTCCTTGATAGTCCTCCAGAGGGCACATGACTTAGAGCTGAGAAAAAGGTTACTAAGGTTTTGTTCAATATATTCCTTCAAGAAAATCATAGAGGAATAAAAATATAAAACCTAGCAAATGTTTTGCTTTTGTCAGTGGATTTTTCTAGTGGATGAATTCCTGGGATATTTTATAAGACCCATGCAATCTGTCCAGAAGCAGTTAAAAGTTTAGTTCTGTAAAAATAGCTCAGAAATGTTCTGTGCTGGCAGCCTTTAGGCAATCTGCTGGAAATGTGAACCAGTGAACATAAATGCATAGGATCATGGTGCCTGTGCAAATATGAGGTGTGATTGTTGATTAAAGAGAAGGAGCTGCAATTTGAATTTATCAGTGAAAATTGAGATGCATCTAAAGTGACTCAATTTTTATTGATAAGTTTTGACAGCTGTGTCACTAACTGATAGAAACCTCTTTAGTAAGCTATTGTTGCCATTGCTTAAAAACCATTCGGTGTTCCTGGGAAGATACTTGGGTCAATAGTATGTAACAAATAAATTTATATCATATGTGCCTCCAAAAATATTTTAATATACTAAGGACCATAGGTACCTAGTTTGGTGGAAAAATAATCCTTGAGTATAGTGTTTGACTTTCAATTCCTTGTTCCATAGTAAGTGTTGTGGCATTCATGCTTATTTTTACATTTCCTTTTGCTATTATTTCTAAACTTGACTGTATGTTGTTGAGAGGAAGTCAGAGAAGTGACAGCTTATCTGACTTTCTCGTGTGTGAATCACTAGATGGTGCCATTTCACTTCTCTTGAATCAGAAACTCTCACATACTCTTTTTAGCAACAGTTTTTTGTGTTTTTAAAAGAAAACAATTGGTCTTCTGAGTCTGTTTTTTTAAAGTATTGGGATTTTTTTTTCTGAGAGTATGCAATATAGATGTTTTGAGTGAATCAAACGATTGTATTAATGAAAATGTGCAAAATTTTAATGTTCTGTTCTTTTAAATTATCATTAATTTTAATTTTATATTCATTTACATGTTTTACTGATGTAACGAGACCAAACTTGACAAAAATACACATTTTAAATGTAGAATTGTTTGAGGGTCTCTAAATATGTGCAGCTAATGTGAAATATGATTCATCTACTACTTTGTTTGAGGCATAGTGCTTTTTATCCACTGCCCTGCATTTCTCTGAGAACCAAAAAGAACAGAGTTAACAGTGGCTCATTTGTATCTCTTGCTGTATTCCTGGGATATCACAGACACCACTTTGTGCATTTTCATGTAACATGCTTAAAGTTGTTTGGGGAACTGTTGTTTCATAATTTCACATAGAAAAGGTATGTCACACAATTCACGCAGACTGACATTTCAGTACAAGTGATGGATGTTATTTTCAAGTTTAACCACTAAATTCTTTGTTTAGCTAGTCAGAAATTGAGAGGTTTCCAAAACCATTTTTGAAAAATGGTTTGGACACTTTTTTTGTGAGAATGGCAAAGTAGAACTTTACATTCACAGGAATGCTTGTTATTACAAAATTACTTATTTTGAGGAATCCTAATATTGGGTTTGACTTGCTGGCCAGCCTTTTTTCTCAGAAAGAAATGATATTATGAAACTGTTGCTGCCATATTGTGGTAGAAAGTGTTTTACAGTTGGACTAGGTGCAGTGAGTTAGGTTCACTATGGAACAATTTCATCAGTTTGAGAACGTCAGGAAAATTAATCCACAAACACCAGAGGTTTATGTCCAAAAAGGAGGTAGAGGAGTCCTGTAACTTTATTTGAATAAAGGGAGAGGTCATGGGGCATTCCCCATGGAGTGTCTCATAATTTTTAGGGGATGTAGCCTCCTTTTTTTCCTAATTTCCCAGCTGCACTTTCCCTCTCTCTTTCCCCATTGGCTGAGGTACTTGAGAGGTACAGACTCCATGAAATGCCTAAAACCCCCTTCTAATGTATGCCCCCCCACCCCGGTTTTCTTTTTCTTTGTGTCTCTGTTCTTTTTCTCTAGAGCCAGAGATTTACCACCGTCCTGAGTGAGTGTTCTGGTTTGAGAAACAAAACCAGTGAGACACTCCAAGTCAGAAATACAATTTATTAGGAAAAGGGAAAATAAAACAAAAAGGAAACAAAA
>VZTB01012328.1:1087737-1107454 GCA_013397245.1 Thryothorus ludovicianus | reverse complement strand
GGATGGGTCATGGAAGAGATAAGGAAACTGCTTTTGATGGTTTCTTATCAGCTGGCATATCAACAGAAGATCACATCACTACCCCCATCCCAGTTCCAACGGATGGTAATAGAATAACACACCCATGATTATATTTTACACTGCAACTCATGACAGTGAGTTACAGTCTATGTCAATTAGTGAAATTCCTATGGAATTTATAGTTCCCCCATTGCTTCTTTCACCTCTCTGTATCTGGCCTTATCTACCATCAGATCCACAGTTTGTTTGTAAAGACAACTCCTTTTCATTCCTTTCAATCCCTCCTCTTCTTATTTTCTCAATAATTGTCTTTACAAACCTTAGCTATCATTGACTTAACTTTTTGTTCCTGGGTACTTTTTGGTTTTGCAATTATTCGCAGTGACATCAATTTCTGTCTTTTGTAGCCATTTCTGGATCTGTAAGCATGGCTACTATCTGCATCCCTTTGATCACATGTTGAATAAGTTGCACTAAGCAAGGGATCATACATGGTAAAAAGATGAGAGTTGCTACAGCACATAAGAGGAAAAAAGCATTCATTTAACCCACCACAGAAACATGTCCCATTCCCATCCTTTCCATGTTTGGACTGGTACATGAGCTCACTTTCTTATTCCCTTAGTTATTTGTTTTATCATTTTCGATTGTCATGTATTTGCACTTGGCAGTTTCAGACATTTCGTTTGCACACACTGCCCAGCCACCACACAGACAGACAGAGGAGGAAAAAAAAGGAGTCAGGAAGAGCAGAGAGAAAATCATAACGCTGCTTTGGTTACAAAATGTTGAGTGGAGCAGACAAGCTGATCCTGGATAAGAGCAAGGAAAGGTTGTGTTGAATATTTGTTTGTTTGTTTGTTTGTGTTTTTTTTTTGTTGCTCACTATGTGAACCCTTTTCAATTGGCCAAACATGAATTTCCCCAAGTTGAATCTGCTTGCCAACAATAGTTTTTGCGAAGCAATGTCCCAGTGTTTATTTTGTCCTGGAAGAATTCTCATCTTATTTTCTATGCTTCCCATTCACTGAAAGTGGAGCAGGAGTGAGCAGCTGGATGGTGCTTACCCCACCACGGGTATGTACTCACAAATGCACATACCCTGACACAGTGTGTGTGGGGAATGATGCCGTTTCCAAAGTCCCCTAAAGCACCACCAGCACTCACATAAACAAGGGAGACTGTCTGATCCTTTTCTTCTTCTCTGGCAGCTCAGGACTGGAGATTGGTACTGGACACACAAAACCATCTCTTCCACATGTATACCATAGGTCTGTGCAGTCTGTGCCTGCAGCTCAGTCCTGATCTCCCCAGAGTCCTGCTCCAAGCCTGGACACTCCCTGGCGCTGATCTTCTCTAGCTGGTGTCTAGCCCAGCTCGAGTTTTCCAGGCAGTGTCTCACACAGAGGAGCAGCCATTCTCTGTGGCAGTGGTAGCAGTGCACAGAGTGTGAGGCTCTGTGTGAGCTGGGCGCAACGTGAGCCGCAGGAACAGGCACGGCACCCGTATCCCGCGGCGTTGGTGGTATAGTGGTGAGCATAGCTGCCTTCCAAGCAGTTGACCCGGGTTCGATTCCCGGCCAACGCATGTTCCATTTTGTTGCCTCCCCTGCTCCCAAACAGCAGCGCAGGATGACAAACCACAGGTTCTAGCATGCTCGTTTATTCCCTGCCATGACGCATCTTGTTTTGATGGACAGGTTTCTTTTCATGGCTGGTCCTCCGCAGTAACATTCCCAAGGATTCAGATGAGGGTGATGAAAAATGCTCATACAGCTCCAGCACTTGGGGCCCTGGAGCACAGTCTGCTTTCAGCAGTTTATTTTTCCAGCTGAGGTGGCTCTGGGCTGGGCTCCTCCTTGGTACCGGAGCCAGATGAGAGGGATTTTCAGTGTTGCTGCTGCAGCTGGCAAGAGAAGCATGCTGCTGTGGCACAGTAATGACAAACACTGACCAGGTGGGGACCAAGGCATGAACTGCACTTCTGAGGCCAGTTATGCAATTTGGGGGTATAGTGGGAGAAGGCCTGTTTTTATAAAATGTCTCAGTGTCACATTGGAGTGAAATTGCTCTCCATGCTCCACCTCTTCCATCTCTGCAGTGCCAGCTGGTCAAATGCTTTGTCATTCCCCTTCAGAGGAGATGCTGGTACCTACAGTGTCCGTGTTCATAACACAGAGCCATTTTATTTGTAGTATTCTTTCTTGAAAGCAGACAGTGGTACACTTGGGAACTTCATTTGGAATGACATGACTGCATGTCTCAGACACCCTATGTCACCAACCTATGTGTAGGGCTGCTGACCTATTCTGTCCAGGCTCCAGCACCACAGTGATATGCTAAAGTTTACTGAAATTCGGTGTAATAATATTTTTGGTAACTAAGGGGTAAAACAGCCTAATGAAACTGGCAGAAGTTACTAAACTATTATCCATAAAATTAGAAAAATTGTGGTAACGTGAAATTTGCAGTGACTGGAAAAGGGGAAATATAACCACCATTTCTAAAAAGGGAAAAAAGGAAGTCCTGAAGACTTATAAGTTGATCAGTCTTACCTTGGTGCCTGGCAAGATTGTGGAAAAGATCTACCTGGAAATTTTGTTAATGCACGCAGAAAACAAGGATGGTGACAGACAACATGGCTTCCCTAAGGGCAAAGTTAGTGTCCTTCTATTCTAGGTGACTGAGACAGAGCCTGGAGAAGGGCTGGGAGGGTGTCAGCATGCTGAGAGAAGGCCTGAGGGTACCAGAAGGCTGCGGGCTACTGACATTTGAACTCAGATGGCTGGATGCAGAATCTTGAGTGCTCAACATTACAGCATCTTAACACCCACGTTCAACCTGCTTATTTATACTCTGAAAAACAGGACTGTGAAAGAGACATTGATGAAAATGAAAAAGAAACACTTGGTTTTCAAATAGTTTTCTGCACAAACCATGGAATCATGGAATTGTTTAGGTTGGGAATTACTTCTGAGATCTTTGAGTTCACCGGTTCCCCCAAGCACTGCCAGGGCCACTACTAACCCATGTGCCCAAGTGCAACATTCACATGGCTTTCAAATCCCTCCAGGAATTATGACTCCACCACTACTGCATTTCTGCATGCTCAGACAGGGCATGAAGATTTGAAAAATAATTAGTTAATGCACTTTTGTTCTGTAAACTGCCAGCCAGATGCTTTAGGGAAGCATCTGTCGCCAGCCAAACACTTCCACCGACACCCAGGCGTGCACATACACGCACCACACACTGCAGGAATTCTCTGAAGAGACAAGCAGAGGCCAGGAGCCCTGAAGGCTCAGGGGAGGATGAAGCAATGGTTCACAGCTATTGGAAAAAACCCCAAAATTATCTCAATATGAAAGGAAACTGCAGGTTCATTGTTTTATTTTGACAAAAGAGAGAAAACTAGAACAACCAGTTGTACTTCTAGAAATGCAGAACTAGAGCAAGGCAGAACTAATTTTATAACTTGTGTATTTATGAGGGTGGAAGCTTGCCAGGCCCAGCAGCATGACAGGCTATATGAGTCGAGCATGTGCATGTCCGGCCTCACAGCTGCAGCTCCTGACCTGTTAGATACACTTCTGCCTGCCTGAATCCTGTAAGTGGACCATTCTCCAAAGTAACTGTGGCCTGGAGACAGCCCACACTGGAGCAGATTTATCCTGAAGGACAGCTGCCCCGAGAGGACATACACACTGGAGCGGGGCAAAAATGGGAGGAGGAAAAAACAGCAAAAGCAAATTGTTATGAACTGACCACAGATCCCTCACTGGGAATTAAAGGGAGGAGATAAAAGAATGAATCATAGAATCCTTTAGATTCCAAAGAGCCCTTAAGATCTTCAAGTCCAACCATTAATCCAGTACTGCCAAGGTCACCAGTAAGTCATGCCCCCAAGTGTCATAACCACACATCTTTTAGATCCCTTCAGGGATGATGACTGCCCTGTGTAGCCTGTGCCAGTGCATGACCCTTTCAGTGAAGAAATTTTTGCTAATATCCAACCTAAACCTCCCCTGGCACAACTTGAGGCCAGTTGCTCTCCTGTTGCTTGATGCTTGAGAGCACAGCCCAACCTCCACCTGGCTACAGTATCACATCAGGGAGTTGTGGAGAGCAAGGAGGTCGCTCCTGAACCTCCTTTTCTCCAGGCAGAGCCTCCCTTTATTGCTCCAGACCCTTCCACAGCTCCATTACCTTCCCTGGACATGTTCCAGTCCCTCAATGTCTCTTGTCATGAAGGGCCAAAAACTGACCCCAGTATTGGAGGTGTGGCCTCACCGGTGCCCAGGACACAGGGACACTTCTTGTCCTGGTCCTGCTGGACAGATTATGGCTGGTACAGACCAGGTGCCCATGGCCTTCTTGCCCATCTGGACACACCGGTGTTCATGTTCGTCTGCTGGATTACTCTGATTTGTCTGCATTACAGCTGAGGTGCAGAGGATGCATCCTGGGTTTCAGCTATGATTTCACAGGCTCTAGCTGGAGGCCTGTCATTGGTTGTATCCCCCCCAAGGTTCGGTACTGGGCCCAGTATTGTTTAATTTACTCATCAGTGCCTTGGATGAAGGGGCAGATGCCTTCTCAGTTCTCTGACAACACAAAGCTTTCTGGCATCTAGTGCGTATGTCAGACACCTACATCAAATGCCTTGAGCTGAGCTCCGCTCTCCTGTCCATCCTACTTACCCCTGACTGCATCAAATACTTTCCTCAAGACTTCTAAAGATGGTGACGCCAGCTGCCAAAAATGGTGATCCCAGCTAACAGAAACCCCAGTAGGATCAAGATAGATATTCTTTCTGTCAGCACATTACTTTTTCACTGAACTACCAGGTTGCATTTCAATATCCTTCCTGAGTATTCACATGCTCCCTTCAGCACTCCTGGCCTGTGAAAAAGACTGCCCCTGAGACATACAGAAGATTTGACTAGCTTTTGTAATAAACTTGAAAATTATTATGTTAGAATCATATAATCAGAATTATTTAGGTTGAAAGAGACCTTAAGTCATAGAATCCAGTTCTTAATCCAACACTGCCAAACCATGTCCCTAAGCACAATATCTACATGTCTTTTAAATCTTTCCATAGCTGTTGGCTCCACAACCCTTCCAGGGAAGAGGCTGCAGCAATGGTCACTTACCAGAGACAAAGGCTGTGGCCAAGATGGGGGAAAGGGGTGCAGCAGGCTGCGTTCATTTAGCTGGGGGGCTTTCTCTTGGGAAGTGCAGAGGTACCGCAAGGTTTTGGCTAAGGGGCTGGGCTCAGCTCCCCGCTCTCTCTCGCTGTTGAGACCCGAGTGGGGACAGGTGTGGTTTTGCTGCCAGGCTGTTGCTGCCCAGAGGATTTGCTGTGCCTGTGAAGGTTTTGTCCTGCAGTGCTTTCTCCTTACTGTGAGTGAGCTTCTGCTCACAAGAGCAGCTATTGAATGGGACGTTTCCAACATCCCACCTCATTGGGAAGGGCACCCCGACCCCCTCGCCCCCACAGGAGAGAGTGTCTCTCAGCTGCTTGCAGAAGCCCACTTGCCACTGCCCCGCCTCACTGTTTTCTGCTGCTGCTTCCGGAATTTTTGCTACTTTTTAACCTTACACTTTAATTCCATGCCCGCCCGGACACTCCCCAGCTCCTGGCACGGCTCTGGAGTTTTTACTAAACATTTTTCGCTACCCCGGGTGCGCCTGCCTCTGCTGTTCCAGCCTGCAGCTCTGGGGTTTCCTGCTGCAGCCCATCAGCTTCCCGAGTAGCGCTGAGCCTGGCAGTCCCCGCGGCTCTGCGAGGGAAGGCCCCGCTCCCTCTCCCCGTCTGGGCCGAGCCGCCATTGCCGCGTGCGGGAGCGAGCCCGCGCCACAGCGCCCCCTGCCGCCCGGGGCCAGCACCGCCCCGCCCGCCGGGAGCCAGCAGCGCCCCTGGCGGCCGTGCCCGGAACTGCAGCCAGGGGGAGCGCCCGCGGGGAGAGCGGCTGGGCTGGGGCTGTGGGGCTGCGCGGCGCTGGTGCCGCTGCTGCGGCTGTTTGCCTTGTCACACACAGAAATACTGGCAAACAGCTGTTATTGCCACATCTCTGCCTGAAAGCCCCTTCATTTCAAAGCTATAATAATTGGGAGAGGAGGGGGTCATATTTTTTTCATTTCGAGGGAGCTTTCTGCTTTCCTTGACACACACCTGTCTTTCTAACCAAGACAACGAAGGTGGGCTTCTCCACCTTCATTAGCGTCAGAAATGGCACAATTCTTGGACTCAGAAGTGTCTCAGAGGTGAGAGGTCCCTTTCTTTGGTACACACCTCAGTACCCCAAGAGACAAGACAGTGATGGTACAAGGTAGGAACATCTCAATAGAGTTGACAGCTTTTGGGGGATGGTCACCCCAGGACCAAGAAAAGGAAAAGGTTTAGCCAAAAAAATCTGTGTAACACAGATGTGGCAAAACACCAGCCTCCCAGGGGTCCACCCCGCTTCCTTGTGCCTGTTACAAAGAGGCTGTGGGGCTAAAGAGTGACAAAGTCACAGCCAGGAACCCCTCAGGGAAAACATGCTCTGTGCTGGGTAAGCACATGGGTGACATCCTCAGGTTCTCAAAATGAGGAGTCACATCACAGTGATGAAAGCATATCCTCTTTTGTGCCTGAGTCCTGCTGCCACAGGGCTGTTGTGAGCACAGTGGCGCTGTCCAAGGAAGGGACAGGGTGTGTTATGTGCTGAGTAGCCCCAGTCCCAGGCTAGTTCTCATCTAGTTTTTTTCAAAAATACTTATATCTCCCACTGACAGCAATTTGGGAAACCGTGCTCCAGAATTTGTGAGAAACTTGTGCAAAAATCCACCCACCTGCCCTTTTATATATTCCCCATAAGATGCTTGCCAGTTTTCCTAAAATCTGATGGACGGGTGCTTGCATAAGACAGCTTAGTGGCAGCTCCTACCAGGCAAGCCAAAAAGCAGAAGATACCAGATGAGCTTTGTCTCTGTTCTGCTTTCAGCAGCACAGTGGGGACTTAGCCTGTGGTTCCCCAGAGGAGGTCAAAGCTGTAACAGCAAATGAGGCACCACAGTGCGTTCATTCGTTGTCCCCCGTTTTGGGGCTGGCGCGGTGCTCCCGTCACCCCGCACGGGCTTTTGGTGTCCNAGAGCGGGGCAGGGTTGGAGATATAGATCTGTTCTCGTAGGGTCGTTTGTGCAACGGCAGCAGAGTGGCGCAGCGGAAGCGTGCTGGGCCCATAACCCAGAGGTCGATGGATCGAAACCATCCTCTGCTAGCTCTATTCTTATTCCGTTTTCACGGCCGGTGGAGCCGCCGCCGCGCCACGGGGTGGCGGCGCTGGAGGAGCCCTAACGGGGCCGGTTAGCTCAGTCGGTTAGAGCGTGGTGCTAATAACGCCAAGGTCGCGGGTTCGATCCCCGTACGGGCCACTCTAGCTTTTCCCGAATTTCACATTTTTTTTTTTTTCCCCGTCCGGCTCTACCTTTATTTGGCAATGATGGTGCAGGGAAATAGTCTGTGGGGAAAAGAAGGCTGCTCAGCCCTGGCTGATGGTCCCCTGGGAGAGCTTCCAGGCTCTCTCCCTGTTTTCCCTACTGCTCCTTTTGCAAGTGTTCATTCCAGTTTAAGGATAAACTTCACTAGGTGCACCTGCTCCAGCAGCCCTCCAGACCTGGGACTGACCTCAGCAGTGCCATGGCTGGATTCAGGTGTGCAGCACTAAGCATTGCACCTGCTAGTGCTGTGGAGGAGCTGAAGGTCAGACCTCAGCCAGCAAGGTTTGTTGTCACCACCTGACAAGAATAATGACAGATGGAGCCTTGGTGGGCAGCCAGGGCAGTGGAATCAGTTCTCCTGAGAGAAGAATTGTTGGGGTCTCCTTCCTTGAGTCAGGAGGGTCACTCTGTGAGACTGAGAGCCCAATTTATTGGGTGTTTGCACATTCTGTGTTACCCTTCTAAAATCTTGAGAATTCTGAAGTCACTCAGGTGGTATGAATTGCACTTGACATCACACATCTCTGTGCAAATATTGACAGAGCTTTAATTAGTTTGATTTGCTTATCNGACAGCTTTTGGGGGATGGTCACCCCAGGACCAAGAAAAGGAAAAGGTTTAGCCAAAAAAATCTGTGTAACACAGATGTGGCAAAACACCAGCCTCCCAGGGGTCCACCCCGCTTCCTTGTGCCTGTTACGAAGAGGCTGTGGGGCTAAAGAGTGACAAAGTCACAGCCAGGAACCCCTCAGGGAAAACATGCTCTGTGCTGGGTAAGCACATGGGTGACATCCTCAGGTTCTCCTCAAAATGAGGAGTCACATCACAGTGATGAAAGCATATCCTCTTTTGTGCCTGAGTCCTGCTGCCACAGGGCTGTTGTGAGCACAGTGGCGCTGTCCAAGGAAGGGACAGGGTGTGTTATGTGCTGAGTAGCCCCAGTCCCAGGCTAGTTCTCATCTAGTTTTTTTCAAAAATACTTATATCTCCCACTGACAGCAATTTGGGAAACCGTGCTCCAGAATTTGTGAGAAACTTGTGCAAAAATCCACCCACCTGCCCTTTTATATATTCCCCATAAGATGCTTGCCAGTTTTCCTAAAATCTGATGGACGGGTGCTTGCATAAGACAGCTTAGTGGCAGCTCCTACCAGGCAAGCCAAAAAGCAGAAGATACCAGATGAGCTTTGTCTCTGTTCTGCTTTCAGCAGCACAGTGGGGACTTAGCCTGTGGTTCCCCAGAGGAGGTCAAAGCTGTAACAGCAAATGAGGCACCACAGTGCGTTCATTCGTTGTCCCCCGTGTTGGGGCTGGCGCGGTGCTCCCGTCACCCCGCACGGGCTTTTGGTGTCCCCGGGGCCGCGGTGCTGGTGCTGGTGTTGCTGCTGCTGCTGCTGCTGCGTTCCTGAGAGCGGGGCAGAGTTGGAGATATAGATCTGTTCTCGTAGGGCCGTTTGTGCAACGGCAGCAGAGTGGCGCAGCGGAAGCGTGCTGGGCCCATAACCCAGAGGTCGATGGATCGAAACCATCCTCTGCTAGCTCTATTCTTATTCCGTTTTCACGGCGGGTNTGCTGCGTTCCTGAGAGCGGGGCAGAGTTGGAGATATAGATCTGTTCTCGTAGGGTCGTTTGTGCAACGGCAGCAGAGTGGCGCAGCGGAAGCGTGCTGGGCCCATAACCCAGAGGTCGATGGATCGAAACCATCCTCTGCTAGCTCTATTCTTATTCCGTTTTCACGGCCGGTGGAGCCGCCGCCGCGCCACGGGGTGGCGGCGCTGGAGGAGCCCTAACGGGGCCGGTTAGCTCAGTCGGTTAGAGCGTGGTGCTAATAACGCCAAGGTCGCGGGTTCGATCCCCGTACGGGCCACTCTAGCTTTTCCCGAATTTCAAATTTTTTTTTTTTTCCCCGTCCGGCTCTACCTTTATTTGGCAATGATGGTGCAGGGAAATAGTCTGTGGGGAAAAGAAGGCTGCTCAGCCCTGGCTGATGGTCCCCTGGGAGAGCTTCCAGGCTCTCTCCCTGTTTTCCCTACTGCTCCGTTTGCAAGTGTTCATTCCAGTTTAAGGATAAACTTTACTAGGTGCACCTGCTCCAGCAGCCCTCCAGACCTGGGACTGACCTCAGCAGTGCCATGGCTGGATTCAGGTGTGCAGCACTAAGCATTGCACCTGCTAGTGCTGTGGAGGAGCTGAAGGTCAGACCTCAGCCAGCAAGGTTTGTTGTCACCACCTGACAAGAATAATGACAGATGGAGCCTTGGTGGGCAGCCAGGGCAGTGGAATCAGTTCTCCTGAGAGAAGAATTGTTGGGGTCTCCTTCCTTGAGTCAGGAGGGTCACTCTGTGAGACTGAGAGCCCAATTTATTGGGTGTTTGCACATTCTGTGTTACCCTTCTAAAATCTTGAGAATTCTGAAGTCACTCAGGTGGTATGAATTGCACTTGACATCACACATCTCTGTGCAAATATTGACAGAGCTTTAATTAGTTTGATTTGCTTATCTGCTTTAACTGCTTTATAAAACAGATCTCATAAAATTATATGTGGATTTTAGAAGCTTCCTTGGCAATGCTACAGTCAACATTGCCCACTAAAACAGTAAATAGTTGTAAGAAACCAGGTTTGCACAGAAAGTGCATCAGTCAGTGTCCTGCCCATGCACCTGATTAATCACCCTAAGACTGATAAATGTCCATGTCCCCCAGGAGGTACAGACTGTGTCTGTAATCCCAGACTGGCAGATAGACATTAGATGGCCATCACATCCCTATCCATCTTATTTTCCCACATTTATGGCTTCCCAAAAACTACCTCAATCCCTCCCTTTCCCCTTTTCATTCCTCCCCTGAACATCCCATAAATCACAATCCCTTCCCTTGCATCCCATACTGTGACCTTTGCCCCTAGAGAGGGACCTGATGCAACCTGCAGAGTGGCCCCATTCACCCTCTGGATGGGAGCCACTCCTGAGCCCAACAAGAGCCCTGGGAGCACTTGGGACAGGGAATCCCTAGCACAGTGGAGGTTCCCAAGTCTACTCCACCTTCCCCTGCTTGTCTTCATTCCAGGAGATGAGCTTTTAGTCACATAAGCTAATGCTGTCTCATGGGGTAGGAGGGTTCCCTGCAGCACTGGCTGACCCTAACACCTACCCTATCCCTTTCCAGTACCCCAGCAACCTCAGGGGACCTACAGCCCCCCGGACATTGAGCTGAAGTGCCACAGAGGACAGCCCCTACCCCACGGTGCTGTACACCAGCCAAGCCCCAACTCACTACAGCCCCCAGCTCTGCAGAGCCTGGAGGGAACAAGGCTGAGGTTATGAGAGAGGTTGAACATGGGGTGGGGGGGTGACAGGGGCCAGGGACATGGCTCCAAGAAGGGATGTCAGGGTTGTAGTTGGAGCTCAAGTATGGGATGCAGCTCTGGGTTCTCAGGTGGGACTACTCTTCAGCACTGATATTCAAGGTTAAGTTTCATACCTTCTTCCTTGGGTGCCACTTCCCTCCAGGGCTCGATCCCATAGGACTGTATCAAACAGATCCCCACAGAGGCCAAAGTTTGCTTTCCTGATGCCCAGCAATGAGACCATGACTTGTGTCTGGCTACCTCCCCTCAGGCCTCTGAACTCCACCACCTCAGTTTTACTGAAGAGAGCAGCTGCACTTTGTTATTTGACCAGAGTAGGAGACACCCAGACCTTGCAAATCTCATTTTAGCACCTGTTGAAGCAGGCCTGTGAGTGGTAGATCTGGAGTTTAGGAGTCACCATCTAACTCCTGCTGTAGAATGAAGGCACTTTCTCCTAATTAGGGAAATGGAATTCATCAACAGCCCCTGAGCTCCCAGAGCCATTAGGAGGCACCCTACTGCCTGGTGACTCTAGAACCATGCACAGTAACACTTGAGCTCCAAGAAACCAAATTACATGTTTTAGGCACTTGTATGGAGCTGTTCCCTCCCTCATCTGGCACAACCTCCTCATTTCACCTGGCTCCTGAGGCAAAGGGGGCTGTAACACTTTGTAAATGAATAATCACATCAACACCACTGGGAAGACTGAACATGGGATTATGTCTTGGGAAAGATCAATCTGGTTTTAGATACAGGTGCTAGAATGCTGTTAACAGGCACATGGGGAAACAGGGCAAGCCAAATGCAGGAACATTTCCTAGCAGTCCGTGTGGCCAAAGGAAGTTTTGGAAATAAGAACCAACAGCTCTGTTCCCTGTATTACAAATCATGTTTTTAGGTTAATACATACAACACAAGCAGCTTTAACAAGCACAACTTATATACATTGTCAAGCACCAAAATCCATCTGTTTGAAGGCCTTATTTAGGAACTGTTGCCTCCCCCGCTGTTCTTCCCAGAGGTTCCTGCCTTCTGCATACGGCTCGCGCTTGGCTGTCGCGGCATCCTCTGGGCAGATCCTTCCCGGCTGCTTCTTTCGGTCAGAATCTGTGACCCAGCAGAGCTGGTTTTATTTCTCCCTGAATAAACAAATACATCCATTAATTTTCACATCCCAACCCAAGCACCACCACACAGCAGCTAGCCACAAGCATTCCCTCAGGAACCATGCAAGAGTCAAAATTCCATTAGATGTCATAAACATCTTCAGCAACCCAGTGCAGAAAGCAAATTGGTGAATTCAGCCCAACAGGTATCTGTGCCACAAAATCCAAAGAAGTTACAGTAGAAGCATTTTTAATTTTCATGAGGTTTAATCTACAGAGTAACCAGCCACATTGCTCCAGTCATTCCACACAGGACAGCAGCATAGCAAACAGCACTGCTGGAACACGAAGAGCTTCCTTGAGCTGGGATAAGTGAAAGGATGTGCCAGTGTCCATGGGTGTCTGAGACTGTTGCCACATCAACAGATCACACACACTTCTCTCCATATCACTTCCATCACTCAATGAGCAGATTTGGATTTCCTATAATTTCCTGGGGTTTTCAGGAACTCAGACTTCTACACAGGACTTCCAGATGTTCTTACTGAGTTCAGGAGGTGAGAGCTCCTCTCCTGGGGGCACATCTGATGGGCTCTAAGAGGCAGTGTGGGAGCAGGGAGCAGCAGTGAGTACAAAGGTAGGAGCTGAGGGAGGCAAGGGGCAACAGGGTCCTGTCAGAGAAGAGAGTGACAGACTTGCTGTTGCTGACACAAATGTGAGGAGGGGATGAGGGACACTGACTTTTCCTACCACTCCCTCAGGTGAGAAGTAGGACTCACTTTAGGAAAGAGAATAAAAGGAACATGATGTGCAGCTTTTACTAAAGATGGCAACCTCCATGAAGCATCATAAAAATGAATAATAGCAACAAGAAAACAAAGCAGGAACACAGTGCAATTAAAACGAAGAGTGACATTTTGGCAACCATTCACAGTGCAACTTGCACAATATCAACAGCTGCTCTACACTCTAGAGTCTCCATGGACATGATCTGGAAATCATTATCTTGGATCATCTGTACAATGGACAGTGCAGTTACCTACCAGACCATCCTGTCTCCTTAAAGCAGCTGTCTGGGAACAGGACTCACATCAATACTACCAATTAACATCTTGATGCACCAGAAAGACAATCTGAGAACCTCCAAGCAGGAGCAGGTGGCCATTATTAATCTGTAAAATTTGGGTGGCACAAAAATCCATTCACTTATTCCAGCCAAGTCAGGTGCTCTTAAAAAACTCTCTTCTTGTCAAGCACGGCAGTGATGTGCCAGCAGCCACCATCCCATGTCAGCCAGCCAGCCTTGCCAGCTGTGTTGTAGCTCAGGCACTTTAAGCAGCTTCACTAAAGCAAGTGCTGTTCATGAAAACAAACACACTGTGCAAAGGTAATATATGGTCTCACAGTATTTGAAAGAAGAAGTGGCAGGAATAAAAGCATTATTCACCATGATGCTTTTAGCAATCCTGGATGTGTCCCCAGGTGAATATCCTCCCCCTTCTCACATGCATCTGTCTGCTGAGAGGGCAGGTCCTCAACCCATGGACAACTCCAGCTATAGGCACACACATGTTGGTACCCTTAAACACCACTGGAGTCAGGCCCTCGATGTTCTGACCCAGCTGAAACAACTTGGGGACAAAGAGTCATTTGATTGAAGAGAAGCTGTGCTCAAAGCACATGCCCTCCATCCCTCTAGCCTTGCAATCACAGTAAAACAAACCAGTTAAACTGCATAAATACCCAGAATATTTTTGGAAGCAGCCTGTGCAGACCCATGTACAAGACCAGGGAGATAAGGGGTGGGGGTTCTGGTCAGTTCATCACCCAAGGTTTTCTTCTGCTTGGCTCAGGGAGAGAAGTCATCCCCCTGTGAGACTGATAAGAGGTCCTTACCTTCAGTGTGTATTCTGGCTGCCACAGAATAACTGCAGCCCAAATAGCTATGGAAGCAAGAAATAAGACAAGAGAGAGACTAATCTAATACCTGCCTCCCCAAAGATGACCCCAGAAGAAGGAGCTGTTTATCTCCTCGAGAGCCAGGCACATTGGGAAGAATGGTATGTGCACACAAGCAGTCTTAAGTACCAGAGGGAGAAAGAAGTACTGCCTTATGTCAAGCAGGAGGCAAGAGAAGATTGATCAGCTTCAGGAAAGAAAAGAACCCTAACCCCAAATATGCTTTCAGAAGTAGAAATCTGAAGCTCATCTCTTTCAGTTTCCTCTCTACTCAACCTACCGCTTGCCTCAAGGGATCCTTTCCTGCCTCTGAGCAGTAACAAGGACTACAGATTTTTCTCTCATTGGTAAATAAATAAATAAATAACATCACTTAAGAGCCCAAATCATTCCCCTCTCCTGCTCTTTTGACAAATGGCTTCCTTCAAGACTGCTCAGCAGAGCCACAGGAACATCTCTCCTATCACTGATTAACGTGAAACTTTCCCTACAAATTCTCACATCCAAGAAAGCACAGTACAGCTGAGAAATTTTTTGTCAGTTCTAAAATAACTGATAATTTCTGTACCAGAAGACAATAAAGGTTTATAAATTGAAACTAGTTGGTTGCCTACAATATAGAAAAAATACTCACTTTGGAATGTGAGCATGGGAGGAAGGAACAGCAACAACTTTGTATCAGGAATACTGTGCACAGTTGTCCCATATAGTTACTGTATCCCTCATTTCACAAAACATGAGTCAAGGACTGTAATTCAAAAGGTTTAAACTCTATTATTGATGGTAAGAAAACCTGGAGGGAGTGAGAGTTGCAGGATAAGATTCAGATGGCAACCTAACTGCTCCTTAGTGACTGTAGGAAATCCACTCACTGGAATGGTATTGATGGAGTGCTGGAAAATAACTGAGCAACTAAGTAAGAAAACCATGATCTATTAGTTCTTTAATTAGTCCTATATAAATCACCACTAGGTCATTCCACAGATCTTTTCTCAGAGAAGGCATGCAGCCCATAAGTGTGTCTGGGAATATTTTCAAGTGCAAGGTACAGACTGCCACCACTCAGATCCCATGGAGATATTAAATTTATAATTAAAGCATAATAGCTAGTATAACCTGCAGGAAAATTCACTGTATGATGTAGAAACCCCAGATTAAATAAATATAAGATAAATCCTTTACATCTCCAAGGGGATTCCCTCTGCCATATCAGAGCTTACACAGAATTCTTCTTGTCAGCATTATCCTTATCTCCTTAATACAGAAGTCTACACTACAAATCCCACATCAAGTTGAACCCTGAGATCACTCAAGGCTGAGTAGAAGAGTAATGCAAAGCAGCTGGCATGGCCAGCCAGCAGCACCCAAGAGTGGTAAAGACAGACTGCATAAAGAGAAAGAAACGAGTGAGAAAAAGGGACAGACAGGGAAGGATAAAAAACCGCAAAGATGGCAAGAACATACAAGAAGGACAAAGTTGGCAACAAGCTGTGTAATACACTGAGGAGTATTTAGGAAACAACTGAACAGCAACACTTACAATTCTGAGGTCTTGACTGTAGTGCGGTAGAATCTAAGTAGTCATACAGGAACATAGTTAAAAATGCAGGGGCAGAAAAGGACTTCTGATTGTTCACAGCATATTTTTCCACAGACCATGAAAACACTGTGTGAACCTTTGACGGAGCCCATGGCTAGTGATGGGCTCAGTGTTTTTTCCAACAGGCACTGGAGTATGTGAGAGTTTCCTTGGGCAGGAGAGCATTCTGACCCTTGCTATGCACAACTCCTCTCTTCCTGCATCAATTAGTTCCTTGCAGCCCTAAAATCCTCACACCAAGTGATAGGCCCACAAAGGGGACAGGTTTTGAAAGGCAAGCTCATGTTAACAACATATTCAGAAGAGAAATTAGCTGGGGCAAAGCTTCAGGAAGTAATTTTATGGGAAGACACTTTCTGGGGAAGTGGGGAATGTGGTTAGAGTGCAAAGAGTGAGAGAAGCATCAAAGACCATTCACCAGCCTGAAAAAAGAGCAGGGCATTGACATATGCATAGGTATAGAGAGGTAGAAAACTGCAGGGGAACCAGCAGGGACTTGAGGGCTGGCTGATGGAAACAGAAAGCACAGAAACAGTACGTGACAAAATGGGATACTTAATTACACATACGTCTAGTCTAGGACAAACTCTACACCACTGTCCTTAACAAAACCCTTCCCCTCACACACACAGAAAGGATATCTGGGGAATTCTTTCTATTTCAAACCAGCACTTTCCTTCCCAAATGAAATGCTGAGGGACGATTTTGAACGTAGCTCGAATTAAGCTGCATCCAGCTAAATATGCCAGATGGATGGTCCAATACCCACACACAGCAATTTGCAGGCAGCTGTAATGGATTCAGTTACCAGCCAACAGAGAATGGCTGTGTTCTGTGAGAAAATACAGAGTTACTAATTTCAGACTCCCCGATGCTTCACCAGCACAAAAGCTGAAATAACTACAGAGCATCTCCCAACAGTGCTGATCAGAACTGCTGCATCAGCCTTATTTTAGCTGTTTTTAAAAGCCTCCTTGCACCACGATGTGCTGGGAAGCCTAAGCCAGGATCTGGAGCAGAGTGGAATTGGGTGATCCTTGGTGAGACCAGGATTCCTTCAGCCACTTGTCTGCCTTCTGACAGGGCAGGGAGTGCAGGGGCTGAGCTGAAAGGCATGAAGCAGCCTGAGAAGCTTGCGCAGGACAATCGCTGTTCTTGTTACGAGCACAGAGCTTGGGCTGTAACCACCCAAACAAGTCCCAGCGATGCAGAAGAGGCATCTCCCCAGGCCAAATGCCTGGTCCTGCATGGAAGCTGCAGTGTTCTCTTCTTAAATGGAAGCAGCATCTTCCAACAAGAGATTGCAGAGCCAACAGCAGCTAGCGCTTAGGTAGTAGGGCTTAGAGCCCTTCTTTATAGCAGCTCCTAAAGGGAAAGGAGACAAGGCAAACCAAACACCCCTGCAAGACAGATCCAGCCCAGAGGCCACCCCCAGACACCCTATTAACACTTACCCAACTCCTGAAGGATGGACTTGAACTGTGCCCAGAATGAGAAAGCTCAGAGAAAGAGAAGGGATTCTTTTTCAAGTTGAAGGATGGTAAGTTTAGATCAGGTACTGCCCTATCCCTCAGTGTCCAAAGCCAGGTTGGACAGGGCTTGGAGCAATGTGGGATAGTGAAAGGTGTCCCTGACCATGGCAGGGAGTGGAATGAGATAAAGTCCTTTCCAACCCAAACCATTCTCTGATTCTGTGATCCTTACAAGGAGGTCTGGACAAAATACATACTTCACATTAACAAGATCTTACCAACACTTCCTACACTCACAGAAGTGAAAACACAGGACTAAAGGTGTGACAAGCCCCTGCTGAGCTTAAATTCTGCCTAAAGCATTTTCTGAGCATTAGCTTTTTGATGATAATTTTATTCACAAAGGGATTAGCTGATGTCTGTGGGTGCTGTGTGACAGCAAAGTCACCCGGGCTGGCAGAAACTAAAAAGAGAAAAAAGAGAAGATTTTGTTCAAAGTTAGGGCTCTAATTTAACACAAGCTTACAGAAAACAAAAAACCTGACACAGCTGGGAAGACAAAGGCTTCTGACAAGGTATAGAAGCACTGTCCATCGGAATTTGGTCAGGGATGAACGTGAAAAGAAAGAGGAGGCCCAAGTGCCTCTTCATCACCATTACCAAGCAACAGCTTGCAAAGAGGGCATTTAATGTTTGACCACATCTGCAGTAAAACTGTGGCTTGATGGGCACAATCTTCCTGTTTCAGCAATTCCAGTGCATTGCCTTGCACCAATGACATATTTTAACCTTAGGAAATAAGGCAGCAATCAGTCAAACTGACCACTGAAAGCCAAACTAATACTGGAAATATTTACCACAAGCAACACTATCTTTCCCTGAATTTCACTACAATTCACCTTTGGTTCCAAGGGCTTGTCCCAGAGCACTCCAGGATATCAACATGTCAATTTTTAAGGGATACTACAAAGGGAAAAGTCTGGCTGGATACACTAGGACTGAAATCTGACTCTGACCAGGAGATGCTCTACTAAAGATGCAGAATGAGTATCTAATTAAGCTCTCAAGAAAACTACTAACTCCTGCAATCTCAGCCTCTCTAAGGTGCCTGCAGCAAGGTGTTAGAATTCAACAGTTAACAGCATAACAACTCTACCTTAGGGCTTCTAGCTTTTCTTCTCAAGAAATTAAATGCTGACTAAAAAACAAGTGGCCATTGACCTACCTCAAACCTGAGCAATCCCACTACTAGGTAAAATTAGCTCATAGCAGTAGCCCAGTGCTAGAAAAAAAAAAAGCCTCACTTGTCCAGAATGCACCATTCAAAGAGCATACATGAGAGAACAAAAGCTGCTCCACATTACAGACAGACAGGAACAAAAACCTCATCAATGTTCCTTCATAATCTGAGCAGCCTGTAACAGCTGGAGCACCAACAGAGAAGAGAGAGCAAAATTTAACAGCATCTTTTGTTCAAAATCTCTGTGCTCTTTTGGGAAGTTTCCTCTTAATGTGGTACCAGAATAGCTGACTGCTTCACACTTGAAAAGATCCAAGTGCTGCACCTCTCCCATTTTGTTTAGGAAAACGTGGTCAGACAGGTGTCTTCCCTTGCCCCTGTGCATATTCAGTCATTTCTCAGTCACATGCGAGGCTGCTCTCTTCACCACACCCATTCTCTACAGGGAATTCTCGACCAGTTTCTCCTGAGAAAGGGAAACATGTTCATGGTGAGTCCAAGGACCCCTGGACTCTTTACCCACACACTCCATTTGGGCTTCAGCAAACTTCCTGAGTTCTCCTCAGCTGTTCAAAGAGGGGATTCTCCTTGAGCTCTGCCATTATGAAGGTGCCAGACTATGGCATAACTATTTTATCCCAAAACCGACTGCTTTTCAAATTAATCCCCTTCTCAACTTCACTTTTGACAGGACTTGCAAGCACAGCCAAGAGAATAAACATGCCCAACCATCACCCCTGTCCCTTTCTGACACACTTTTGAGCACAAGAGAAATTAACTTTTCCACTGTGAATCCAGGCTTAGTGACAGCAGACTTATTTTGGTTACTTATTTTTAAACCTTTGGAAGTAACCCACAGAGTTGTTGAGCCAAAAGTCACTGCAGGGAATAAACAGAAATTTTATTAACACTGGTTAGAAGTAAAATAAATAAAATTATATATATATATGGCACAAGTTCAGGGCTATGGTTGTTCCTGTCCATGGAGATTAGAATAGTAAGGAGAGAGAAATGCATTCAGAAGCAGTAACTGTTTTAGCTGACAGTCCCCCACAGCCTTCTATTTCATATTCCCACACAAATACCATCTCTAGAGGACAGAAACCGCTGGACGAGTGTTAGAAGCCACCACGCATATGGGGATAAAGGAAGCAACATAGCTCTCCTTCTTTTCCAGGGATTCCTCATAGCCCGGAAACTTTAACTGTTTTTGAGTTCTATACAGACAAAGCAGCAGTGAATAATATTGTAGATCAAAGTCATTTTTCTGTTAAGGGCTTGGCGAGCAGAGACAGGAGGCTACAAAGCGCAGCACAAGTAGTGCAGTAACCTCTCCCAGTGCCCCTCTGCCCAAGAACGAGGAACATTAAGACAAACGGGGCGCGGGCAGCGGTCGGGCCGGGCCGGGGCTCACACCGAGCGGGCCCCCCGGGCCGAGCCGCCCCCCGGGCTCAGCCGAGCGACCCGCGGGCCCCGTC
>VZTB01012328.1:1062570-1086975 GCA_013397245.1 Thryothorus ludovicianus | reverse complement strand
GGCGTGCGGTGTCCGCTGTGCGATGTGCGGTGTGCAGTGTCCAGTGTCCGGTGTGCGGTGTCCGGTGTCCGGTGTGCGGTGTGCGGTGTCCGGTGTGAGGTGTCCGGTGTGCGGTGTCCGGTGTCCCGTATCCGCCCCGCTGCCCTCTGCTCTCGCTCCACGGTCCCCCCGCCTCTGCTCCAGAGCGGGGCAGGACCCAGCGAGAGCCGCTGAGTGCGCGAAGGGCAGTACGGCAGGTTCGGCTGCGGAGATGCCTTGGGGACCTGGGGAGCTACAGAGAACCCGTGTTCTCACCCCCAGCTGTTCCCTGGGCCGGGCGGCAGCTCCCCCGAACGCACTGCAGTCCCTGAGCCAGAGAGCATCTGGCATTGCATGGGGAAGAAAACTGGAAATTTGGGTCTTGAGTCACACCGTGGTGAAGAACTGGCAAACTGAGATTGAAATTCTTCTATCTAAATGGAAATGAGCTGTTGCCATCAGGGAGAGATGGTCTGTTGCTGCCGGCCCTGGCCCAGCACACACAGACCCCGGAGCTGCGCTGTTAATGGAGAGCAGAGCAGAAGGGTGACTGTGTCCTGTCCCCCCGGCATTGCCATGAGAGACCCCATCCCATCCCTACACCAAGCCACAGAGACAGATGCTCCCACTCCACATCTCAAGCAACCTGTGAGTCTGTCAAAAGGTGGCCCGACTTTGTGCCCTGACAGCCTGCTGACAGACAGACATTTACTGCAGATGCCAAGACAAGAATGACATGGATGATGATCAAAGAAGGATCTTGCTCTTTATGGCCCCAAGCAGGACCAGCCTAGCAAGAGCAATTATGGCTGTGTCTCGAGTGGGGGAGCAGCTGCTGCCAGCACAAATTACTGTGCTGTCTGTGGAGCTGCCTATGCCAAAGCCACAGAGCCTAAGGCTGTCCCAAAAGCTGGACTTTCAGAGGGACCCTTAGCTGAGCAGGGAGTGCAGGGTCTGTGATGGAAGGGGACTGAAAGACACTCCTATGCTTGCTCTCTTGCCTGTTCAGGTATATGATGTTATGCTTCTTTTGGGACAGGCTGGAAGTCGAGTGCAAATGCAAGAGCCCTCATTGTGTGGGTGATGCAGCCTCCATACTTGGTCCCACATGGACTACTTCCCCTGTCCTGTGGCATGTGAGAGCTCAGCTATAACTCACAGCAGAAAAGAGCAGGATGCTTTTTAGGTCAGTCCTTCTCTGGAAATAAAAAAAAAAAAAGAAGAAAACCAGGAACCACCTTCTGTACAACAAACTGCAGAAGTCTCAGTTTGTACCTCCCTCCTTCCCATCCCAGTCTGTCCCAGCTGGCAGCTCTCCCTGTGTGCAGTGGTCACCAGCATCACAAACAGGGCTGGAGACCTTCCCAGGGCAAAGGCCAGGAGACCCTGTCCCTCCCATGCTTTCTTCATAGGTCACAGTTGTGTCACACCTTCCCCACATTTCTTGGTGTAAGCCTGGATGGGCCTAGTCTGCAACTTGGAGTGACAGTCCTCTCCTCTGGACTTCAAGGTTTTCTGTGAAGCATTTCTGGAGGCTCTGTTATCTCAGTTTCTCCCTTTTGCTCTCCCAGTCCAACAGGTCAGTAAAGGCAGTCCTTGGGAACCCATAAACTTCCCCTGAGAAGGCCTGGGTGGCATCTGGGACTCCGGCTTAAATGATATTGAGCAGGACCCTGGGTCTTGCGGCCTGCCAGACATTCTCCATGACCTCTGGCAGGACTTTAAAACTCCGTTACCACTCAGTCCATTGTTTCCAGAGAAGGATGAGCCAGGGCAGCCTGGGATGTTGATGCCAGGCTGCATCTCAGCCCTTGCAGGACGCGTTTATGAGAAGGGCTGAGCAGATGGGGGCAGGAGAGGCTTTGACAGCCTGCATGTGTGGAAAGAAAAGAGAGTTATGTGCAGCAAGGAGCCCGCAATCCTTAGAGTGAGCTCCCAGAAAGAGCTGCGGGTTGCTCAGACATCCCCCTGCGTGGAGGAAAAGCGATGCACGAGCCTTCCCTGTCAGCCAGGACACGCCTTGCACGGTCAGGGCGAGCACACCAAAGCCAGGCGTGCTCACAGTGTGCAGAGGTGACTGCGGGCAGAAGCTGCAACGCTGCACTCAGGCAGTAAATCACAGTGCACTGTGGATGCACAGCGAGGCACAGGACAGGGAGGGGACATGCAGCAAGCCTGCCAGTCCCACACAGGCAGTCAGGGCTTGCCATTTAACAGAGAAAAATACAGCACACATACGTTCATGGTGGGAATTAAGAGAAAGACTGGTGACTGTGTAGGTCATCAAGCTGAGCGAGATAGGAAGGACAGAGAATATCTGAGGTACAACCACTGGCTGAGGACACACTGTGAATGCATGAGATGAGGGTCAGCCAGGAGGGGCTGCATGACATCAGGGAAGGAAGGAGCAAGGCCACCTCCCTAAAAAAGAAGGGCCAGGTTTAAGAAAACCTGGATATGGCTCAAATCTCAAACAAATGCAGCAAATGTGCCTTCCACGTCCAAAAAATGGAAAAGAGAGATTCAAACATATCTGGACTTTTGTATCTTTCTGAGGCTCTTTTGAAGGAAACCCAGCTCCCAGATAGAAAAGCAAATCTAAACAGAATTTATCACAGATACTTTGTCTCAGGATAAGGTAATGATTTCTCTTTGATAATTAACTTTGACAAGGTGATGCAGAGCATTGTAGTAGAAGGTGTCCCTGCCTATGACAGAGGGCTGGAACAAGATGAGCTTTAAGGTGTCTTCCATCCCAAACCATTTTATGATTCTATGCTTTTATGATAATTTAGCCTGGTTAAACTTAGGGAAGAAGTTTGATTTGCACCCAGTATGAGCCATTTCCCAATGCTGGAAGTCATGGGTATGGATTTAACAACAGGGGGAACCAGCTAACCAGCTAAGTAAAATGCTGGGCTATGTTAAAGAGATGTCTCTGAGCAGCTTCCAGCACTGTACCCCACCTCAGCCTTGGGATGCCCCCACTAATATTAATAGCAAGAAGTGCAGGGTTGGTAGTGTGGAATCATCATGCCTGGGATGTTCTGGGGAGGGACACAGCCACACCACTAGCAAGGCACTGGGATGGTCTCACCTGGAAGACATAGAATCCTAGATTTGGGTCAGAAGGTCATCCAGTCCAACCTTCTATTGTGAGCAGGGACATCTTCAATTAGATCAGGTTGCTCCAAGCCCTGTCCAATCTGGCCTTGAATGTTTCCACACGTGGGACCTCTACCACCTCTCTGAGCAACCTGTATCAGGGTTTCACCACCCACATTGTAAAATACTTCTTGTATGTAATCTAAATCAATGTTCCTTTTAGCTTAAAACTCTTTCCCCTTCTATGTGCCTGAGCATAGTGGTTTGGAGACAGGCCTTCAAAACTGTACATGAAAAAGAAGAGAACTGCTCACATGTGTAGACTCAAAATAAGGTGGAGGCATCCAAGCAGAGATGTCTTGGGACAATTTCCAAACAGAATACCAGAAGCAAGTGGTTTGGAAGGATACTGAAGGGACTGAGTGAGGGTGGTCTCCAAATCAAAAGTTGAAACTTAGCCTTTGCGTCAAACATTTAGTCTTTAGGAAAGATCAGAGAGGAGGCATTCAGCTGGGCCATGTCTGTGCCAGTGTATATGTGTGCTATGCATGTGCTACCCTGCACATTCCACTGGCTGCCTGAAGGGATCAGGAGCAAATTTCTCTCCTTTGCTCTAAATTCTGGCAGCTGAGCTGTTATCTGATCCTCCTGTAGATTGTTGTGGTTGGAGGCAAAACACAGGGCACAGCATTCTCAGGGATACTCAAGTAACTTAAGCATCCCTGCTACGGCTGAGGTTTCAAACTAATCACTAGGCTTGGTCTTCAAGGAACTTCTCCAGACCAGAGGGGCAGGAAGGGAGCATGGATTACCATGTGAGGGTTTAACCCAGTCCCACAAGGATCAGTCACTAGTTCTCTCCAACCTCTGAGGTACTTAGGAGCCTTGATGACTTGTGCTGGGATGAATGATGTGATGCTTGGCTCTAAGGGCATCATTTCTAGCAGGTGGGACACATTAGGGACAGAATTCAGTGAACACCCCCCAGCTTTCCAGGTGGGCAAGCTCCAATTCTGCCCTCTATCAGTCTTTTATTCCTCTTGGTTGCCTCCATCTTGCAAAACTATGTATTTTCATAGAATGGTTTGGGTTGGAAAGGACCTTAAAGCTCATCTTGTTCCAATCTCCTGCCATGGGCAAGGACACCTTGCACTATCCCAGACTGCTCCAAGCCCCATCCATCCAGCCTGGAACACTTTGAGGGATGGGGCAGCCACAGCTTCTCTGGGCAACCTGTGCCAGGGCATCACCATCATCTCAGCCAAGAATTTCTTATCTTATCAAAACCTGCCCTCTTTCAGTTTTAAACCACTCCCCCTTGTCCTGTCACTCCAGGCCCTTGTCCAAAGCCCCTCTCTGAAGACCCTGAGGGCACTGGAAGGGGCTTTAAGGTCTCCCTGGAGTCTTGTCCTCTGCAGGCTTAACAGCCTGAACTCTTCAGCCTGTCTTGATGGGAGACAGCCCTGTGAGCATCATTTTGTTCAGTGAAGTCCTGTGCAGGGGTAACACAGCCCCAAGCTGACCCACAACCAGGCAGAGTGGCACAAGGTTGCACCGGAGCTCAGTCCCGACACTGCACAAGCTGTTCCCAGCAGTGCTAATCCAATTACAAAACAAACTTCTTTCCTCCATTACCAGGACCTGCAGTATGCTAAACCAGTTCAGAGATTATGGAGGGCTTAGTGAGGGACTAGCAATTGGGCAATGAATGACAGAGCTGTTTCACATTGTGGGAGGAGGGATACAGAAAACAGGCACTTTGGAGGACACGGGGGATTGCTGGGACAAGTGGATTAGGAATTACTATGAACAAAGGTCTTTGGTCTTTATACTCTCAACAGGGTTAACCTTAAAGCCACATAAGGTTGTCCACGATCTTGTTCCTCCTGGGGATTAGCATCCTTATGAATGGGATCCCTGTCACCTCTCTAGCCCTATATCCAATATCCTGCCCTCACCCACTCCGTTCCCAAACAATGCTCACTTCAGTCACAGGATTGCAAAGGTAGCACTAAAATACCCTTTCAAGAGAAATTCAGTTCAAATTTTCTGGGGAGCTGCTGTTCACCTCCCACCACTGAGGATGCTAGAATTTGAGTCATATATTTTTGGTGGTGAGAACAAAGGGTTATTTATTTCCCTTTATTTGGCATTGGTGAGACCACACCTGGATACTGTTTCCAAGAACATGAAGCGAGGAAGAGAGTCAGAGTGCTGGGAGTTTCACTTCTTTAGCCTGGAGAAGGGCTCAGGAGGGATGCAATTCCCACAGGAATGATCAAGAGCCACTTTACTGAAGCACTTGGACACACAGCCCAGCTAAAGTGCAGTCCTGCTGGTCTGTGACTGGTTCTGGGGAGCTGGTGCAATGCACACATGTCTCATTCCTCTCATCCTTGTGCTCAGCAAGGGATGTTCCTGAGATGGAGCCAAGCTGCTTGAGCAGGATTTCACCATAACGCTGCACAGCCAGCACTGGCTTCCAGGCAGTTTGCTCTCTGCCACAGCTCCTCAAGAAAACAGCCCCACACCATGTGGGGAACTGCATGGACACAAGAAGCCTCTTCTTTTCCACTCACAGCTTCCAAGAATGCAGAGGATCCTTCATGATGAGCTGTTCACTGGAGACATCAGGGCACAGCAGGGCTGCTAAGTGGCACTTGAAACCTTCTAAGTGTAGAAAGGATACCTGGCATCATCGCTGCAGGTTTCTGCATCTCCAGCCCTTCCTGCAGGCTGCGTGAGAAAAGCCCTCCCACCGGAGTCACCTCCACCCACACTGGACAAAATGCCTCCCTGGGATGGAGAGAGGCAGGCAGAGCTGCCAGCAGCCAAGCGGGCTGTAAGGAGACACCGGCCAGCTCAATCCGCTGCCTTTTAAGGATCGGCAGAGGCTGAGGCATCCTGGAACAACCCACCACACTTCTGCAGGCTCCCAGTCACAGGGGTGTATACACAGACTACACTGGCCATGCCCCATGGCCCCGACAGCAGCTCAAAACTGTGCAGGGCAGCCGGGACAGCCATCTCTCAGCTAAGATCGAGTCTGATAAACCCCAAAGCTCCGGATGGCAGAGCAGGGTTCCTGAAGGGGCTGCAGCGCTCAGCCACACAAAGTCCCCACAGTCCCATCAATCACCTCAGTCTCCCCCAGCAGCCAGCAGGGACAGCTTCTTCCAGGCTGCAGGCAGAGGGGAAGATGATGCTTTTTCACAAAGCCTTCATCAAGCCACTGCTAACTTATCCCACTGATGCCCAAGGGCTTTGCTCCACTAACAGGAAAAGGATTTGCTGGTTCAGCAGTGAATTTGCTGTTGTCATCTCTACCTAGAGAGCAGAGGGGAAAGGGAATATGCTGCTGGGGAGTTAAAGCAGGATGGAGCTTAGGCTGAAGCATGCATGGATAGAGCAAATGTATATGCAACGGTATAGGAGCAACATGAGGAACAAGGGTGAAAGGCAAGGCATGTATGAAACAGTACAGAGCACCAGAGAGGTTCAGCCAAAAAAGAGGAGCAAGCTGGCCCAAAGACAAGGTGTCAGGAAGACAAACAACAGGATTGGAGCCAGTGAATTCTCAGAGATCAGGAGCTCTGTGAAATTCAGGGACTTTGTCTAAGATTTATGAGTGGCAAAGGAAAACAAGAAGGCAAAAGATTCCAAGGAGCACCCTCTTCTACAGGGAGTAACAGGCAAGTCCAAAATCTGCTCATCACTGCTCACAAAGGGTCTCAAAGACATGGCAATGACATGACCACCAGCATCCTTTGTCCCTTGTGTCTCAGAGGAGTGCGCTGGCTGGACAGGCACACCAATCTCAGTGTATGCAAGGGCACAGGGAAAATCAATTCCTTTAAAGCTTTTGTGTAACAAAACTTCCCTTTCTGCTGTTTTGCTACGCTGATTCCCCACTCGTGGTGGGATGTGGGCACACAGTCCCAAGAAGCAGGAGACAACCATGCACCGCTTTATTAGGCAGTGGTGCTGCATACATGGCCAAGGCCGGTCACTATTTACGTTTGGCAAAGGATGGCAGTGAGTACTGAGCACCAGTGCAGGTAAGGGCAGCCTGCCTTGCACTCTGCATGCCTTGCTGGCCCCAGGCAGGTCCTGCTCACCCCTGCCAGCCTCCTTACCTGCAGGCACAGCTGTTTTGTCTCTCATGGGCAGAGCTAGGCACCCTCATGGAGGTACCTCAGGCCTGATACCGGATGATTTATCCCCATACTCGCACACACTGCCCCCCTCCCTGGACTCTCCAAGGTCCCAGCTCCAGTCCTGGCATCCCAAGCTCTGCCAAGGAGGCAGGTGTGGAGGTGTGGACAGCCGGCAAGCCCCACTCAGCTCCTCGCACAGGGGGTGCTTCCAGTGCCATGCCAGCACGCAAACCAGTGCACAGGAGCCCCTGGGAGAGCAGGACGAGGGGCCCGGCTGCAGCAATCCCCGACAGCACTGGCTGTGCCCAGCGAGCTGCTCATGGGCTGACGGTCTGGAGCCCATCCTTGGCACGGCGGCGCTCAGCCCTGTGGATGGGCCAGTTTTGGGTGCAGCCAGCCTTGAGCCTGGCTCGTGGGGGTGATTACTATAGGGTACGGATAGCCACCGGGTAAAGCAAGGACATGTGCTCAGCCCCCTTGATGGGCAGCTTGCGGCTGGCGTAGTGATGGATGATCTCTGGCACGCTGTCAAAGGGCGGGCTGTGCTGACCCAGCACGTACTTGTTCTCCTGTGTCCGGGACAGCTTCATGTGCATGAAGCCCTGGCTGCTCCTGCAAGGACAGATCAAGGCAGGGTTAGGGGGTACAGTTGGCTCCAGCCTCCCCTCATCTCTTGAGCTCCTAACACAGGCTGCCTGCCCCTGCAGCTGAGTGGGACACTGCTGGTTCCTGTCTGCAGCCATGGCTCTGCCTGCACCATCCTGATCCTGGCCAACTCCAACAAAACCCAGAGCAAACGAAGAACATGGCAAATGAAGCTGCACTGTGTCCCCTTGGGGGGCACAGACATGCAAGTAGGGTGTGTAGGGCCCATCCAGGGTGTGGGAAGGGAAGGCATCACTTAGGCAAGAGCAGCAGGGGCACTAGCTGTAGGGTCACAGAGTGGTAGTGGCTTTTTCTCCCTGCATGTGACAAAGCTCCTTTTGCAACTGCTCTGACTCTCACAGGATCACCTCAGCTCCCAGGACTTCAGCTCCCAGATCTCCAGCCTCACCGTGGCAAACCAGGTTATTCTGCTTTGGCCCATAGCCAAAGGATTTTCTCCTTCCCCCTCTCCTCATGCCACTGCTGCAGGCTCCATAAAACCCGCTCAGCGTAGCAAGACCATTTCCCGGCACAGCACGGGCACCAAGCCACGCCAAGCTGTGCAGGCAGATCCTGCCACAAACGTTGATTCCAAGTGACGGACTAATGGCCCTGTTGCTATTAATTTGCGTCTCCGAGGAGAGCCGCAGCCTGTCTGCAGCGTCTGGATTGCACATTATGGCAAAATATTGATGACTTAAAAGCAGACAGGACCTCATCAGTGATGCTGAGCTGCTTCTAGTGCTGCACAGCCCAGCCCCATCCCCCCGGCTGGAGACGGGCCATAATGGACAGCCCAGCTGCATTAGCAGAATGCGTTTGCAATCCATTTAGAGACAGAAGCAAGGAGCCAGCTGTCCTGGGAGACAGCCACAGCCCCCCAGCATGGGCTGAGGAAAAAGCAATAGCTTGGCTGTGTCTTGTGTGCCAGTGGCAAGGAACTGGAGCACTGCCACACAGAACCATGGAGAGACGATACTGGTTGTGTTTTGCCCAAATTGCTCCACAGGTCTTTGTCACAAGCTCAGGGAGGTGATGAGATCGCACCCTTAGAGAGATGACTGAGGGAAAAGGGTGCAAACACCAGCAGCCAGGACAAGGGGTGGGTGCTGCTCCTTTGCAGGCACAAGGAAGGACACAAAGCTTTGCAGTGTGGCCTCAGCCTCTCTCGTGGAGGCACAAGCCAGGAGGGACTTATTCTCCAAGCATCTGAGGCAATGACATGACCCTGTCAATGACAGGCAGCATGGGGCTGCCTAGCCTGGACAAGCCAGGACTGTCACAGCAGGGTTAAGTCCTTCCAGCTACCTGCTTCTGGCTGCATTCTCATGTGCATATTTTCCTTTAAAGCAACACCAAAGAACTTTAGGTCAGCATTGGAATGCTTTTCAGATCATCTCCTTGGCTGTGCCTCCCTCCTCAAGGAGAAAAAAAAAAAAAGACTTAAAAAAAAATAATAGAGAGAGCTGCAGACAACCAGCTTGCAGCTATATAAAAAGCATCCCAGGGGGTTTTCCTTGAACAGGCTCTACAGAGAAAGGCAGTGGAATAAAAATCCTGCTCCTGGGGCTGTGGGTTCTCCACAAACTCTGCAAGGACCGGCAATGCCCGAACAATTCCTTGATTGGCTGGAGAAGGTGGGATACTGCTGCACACCATGGCCTAGCCACACATGACATCTGAGAGGAGGATTTTGCCATAAGACTAAGGATGATAGTAAGGGAAAAACCACTAAGAAACAGGTGACTGGGTTGTGGAGCGGTGATAGAAAGCCACCTTTGGTGATGGGGAACCATCTCCCAGGCTCTCCAACACACATGCTGGCTAATGCCACTCACAAGGCAATGGTGAGACCTCTCACAGCTTCAAATGCAGCTCACCAACCAGAAGCAGCTGTTGCTCCAAAATGGCTCACAAGACAGGGAAAGGAAAAAACACAGAAAATTAAAACATCAGTAAAAATTCTGACAAAATAAAGGGAAAGGAGGGAGCTCTTTCAGAAGGGTTTGTTGGCTGATCTGAAAGCTCTGAATACAGAAGGAAGAGAGTGCATTTTCAGTGGAGCTCCTGCCCTAGTATGGTGCTGAAGGTAACAAAAAGAGTGAAAAAAATGTGGAGAGAGACAGAGCAATCTAATTCACAATTGTGCCACTGGGAAATAAACAGAGGCAGAAACCTGCAGGTAGAGAGACCACTGGGGAAACTCAAAGTATACAGAGAAAAACGTAGGGTTGAGAGGCCTGTTGTTGGGCAGAGACAGCTGAAGTGCTCAACGAATATTTGTTTCCCATCTGGCAGGAAGAGAGCTAATATAGCTGTCCAGCAGAAGAGCAAGAAGGTATTTGCTCATCCATCATCATCTTCAGACAGTAACAGCTTTGATTTTGTGGATTTGTGCTGCCCCAAGAGCCAGGAAAGAGCTGGACGAGGAGCTGTGGGCAGCTCCTCTGTGTCAGGACAAATGCAGAGATGCTTCATGCAATTTCAGGATTCAGGGAATTTGGAAAACTTGGGGAGTATATAAAGATTCCCCAAAAACCCCAAGCAGAAACCAAGCTGTGCAGTGGGGATGAAGTTTCCCTACTGGCAAACCAAAGCACGGTAAAACCCTCTCTCTTACAGCTGAGCAATGGATCTGTGGGCTAGGGAGGCAAGGATAGGTACTCACATTTCCATCAACAATGGCTCATACAAACTTTCTTTTGTCATGAAACTAATCTAGAAAGAACGGGGGAACAAGAAGACAGAGCTGGAAGCTGTAACCAGACGCATTTGACTGAGAAGTGAGGCACATAATTTGATCTGAGGGATTAGCACTGCCAAGGAAGAGCAGTGGGCCTCCAGATCTTCCTGAGAGATGCTTTTGCCAGACACCTGTGCCACACCGCAGGAGAGCGTGAACTTCATACTGCAGCCATTTCTGCCCACTTGTGGTCATCTCACAGTTAGGCAATTAGCACGGGCACAATTCACCTGGGGCACCCACCTAAGGCACCTGGTCACCTCTGCTGTGGGTCCACAACCCCCCAGCCAGCCCTGAGGCTCACTCACTTCAAGGAGAGGGAGAAGTCGTTCTTGCTGGTCTCGCTGTTGCGCACCAGGTAACTGGCCTCCTTGCACAGCCTCAGCAGCGTCTCTGCGTCCGTCCGGCTGATGGCCCCGTGGTACCAGCTGGAGGGGGAGAGGGATCGGCTGTGCTGGGCACAGAGCAGACACCACGGGAAGGGCTCTGCCCTGGGGCAGCAGCAATACCAGCACCCCAGCACCTCCCCAGGGACTGCAGCCACGTTCAGGGAGAGAGGGAAGGGGGTGGCACTACTGGGGTTCGGGAGACAAGGGGCAGGGACAAAAAGGCTGAAATGTGGAGCCAAGGAAAAAAGGAAGATGCAAGTCTGCCCCAGGGCTCTTCATGGTGTGGCCACAGGGCTCCCTAGCACAGGTGGAAGGGTTGGGCAGCCACTCCAGGCAGGCAGGACTCACCACTGACTCTCCAGGGGCAGGGCAGGGTCAATCCTCTCCCCGACAAAGGGGCCAGGCTCAGCGGTCAGTGTCTTTGTGCTCTTGAGGCTGCTGGAGCCATGCCTGAGCCTGGCCTTTTCCTCCCTGCAGGGCGAGGTGCGGCCATACCCCAGCCCCTCCGATGGACCTGCAAGACAGACAAGCATCACATGCTGGGATCCTAACTTTCTCTGCAGAGTCAGAGCCACTTATATCACACTGGGTCACCTCATACTGCCCCACTGCCCTGGTCTAAGCAAGGGCAGGGCAGCTTTTGGGCTGCTGCTTTCTGCCCAGGCTGGGTCCAGGCCTGGAGCCAGTAGCTGAGCCCATGGAAAGCATTTCCAGGGAGGTTTCAAAAGCTCAGGAGGTTCTGCTAATGCAAAAACAGATTCAGTGGCTGCAGTACAGAAGAGGTTCCCCAATCTCAGAAGATTAAATTTGAAAAAAAGAAGAGGGGATAGATGGAGCTAAAGGAAGCAGTCAGTTTGGAACCAATGGACACATTTCTGCTGGCACAAATAACCATGGGGAAAAGAAACAATTCCCCAAGGTAGGAAGGGGATATTTTGACCACAGGTACCTCCCTGACGCTGCCACCTGCCTGTCACCAGCCCAGCCACAGCCATGAGCGTAGGGGATTGACCGAGCCGTGCCCCAGGGACCTGGCCTCCCACTTGGCTGTTATTTCCGCCCAGGATGATTTCAGCATTAACAATCTCATTTTCCCTTCCTACCAAGAGTTCATTATTGCTCCCTGTACTGCCAATCCCCTTGCACAAATTACTTATCGATTGGGCAGAGCTGCCAGTGTGGGGCTGCCAGGGGCTGACACTGTGGCAGCATCGTCACCCTTGAGGTGGCCAAGCCCAGAAATGCCCTAGGACTACTCAAATGCCCCAGACAGGACAACTTTCCATGCTTTCTGGCTATCAGAGGGGGAAGCAAAAAACAGCCAGAGGGATGTTTTCCTGTCTAGCAGGGCATCCTCTAAGGCAGCTGTTTGAGCGACACCTTGTCCAGGCCCCATGCAGGTGAGCAGGACTCTAGCCCCTGCCAGCACTGCAAGGAGGGGAAGGCAGCCAAAAGCAAACCCAGCCAAAATCCTCTGCAACTTAACATGGCAGAAACCACCCTGAGCACAGCTCAAGGAGGAGGCACCCGGCATTATGGCTTGACAAGCCCTGCTCCTGCGGCGCTCTGGCTTTTCACCAACCATGCTCGCCCTTGTACATCACACACAGGCTTCAATTTCAACTCATCACCTTAAAGAATTGGGGCAATCATTAAAAAGCCAGACAATCAAACAGCCCAAGTGTTTGCTGGCGGCACAGAGTCATTGCAGTACAGGCTAAAAAGAAATGCATTGCACCTGTCAGAGGGAGACAGAGGCATGTGCATGATTAAACAGGATATTAAAAACAAGCCCTTAGGAGGAAGAAGACATCCTTCAAGACGTTCAAGTCACCCCCAGACATGGGAAATAGAAAATGAGACAGAAACTCTAGCAAGATAAACTTAACACAACAAAGCAAGGCAAGTCAGAGGGGAAAAAAAGAGACTCTGTGTTTCTAAAACCAGGAAAATGACAAGCTGATGTGTTCATCAGGATGCATGTCAGAGCAACTGTGGGGATAATAAATGATGGGGGAAAAGAAGAGGCTGCATAACAAAGAGATTAATTTTTCTTGACACCTGCATTCACTGCAGGAAGAGGATCAGAAAGTTCCCACCTGCCAAGACCTTTCTTCTTGAGGACTGATCTCAGCCTGCAGCATCCTTATGGATTTGGGAAATAGTCAACAAAGCCCTGGCAGAGCAGCCACTTTGCTCTCGAGTGCCCCCACCATCAGCACCAATATAAGGCATCACCTGCAGCCTGTGCTCAAGCCCACCCAGGAGGCAGCAAAGGCCACACTGGCTTTATCTTATGAAGCTCTGCAGGGATCTGGGTAGCTGCAGATAAGGAAATCAGACATCTGCACCTGGCACGTCGCAGTGCCCACCCGGACAGCATTAGTGACACATCGGCAGGCACGGCACGCCGCTGCACAGGAGAAGGCACAGCTCACATCCCAGTTCCCCACTGGTAACAATCCAGTCATGGCTTTCCATAAACTCCTCCCACCTAATGCTCTTGGCAAAATCCTAATTCACCACAGCATAAGAGCAAGGTCCTTAAAATATTAATAAAGGGTTAAAAGAGAAGCAGCAATATTTGGCTTTCATAAGTGAGTCTGCCAGCAGCATGCAAAGGGGATTTACCTAGGGGCTCTGTGCTCAGCACACACAAAAAAGGCTTCACAACAAGGCAAACCTGAGATGACAAAGTGTACCTGGGAGATTTGGCTGCTCAGGATAGCAAAAACAAGAGTGGAGAATCCACAGGGACCTCCTGACACTAAGCAGCAAGGTAATAAAACAGCAGAGGAAATAGAGCAGTGCTAAATGATGAAGAGGGGAAAAAACAGCCCCAACTTCAGCACTGGGATCTGAATTAGCCGCTAACACACCTGTAAGGGACCTGGGTATTAAAAGTCGAAAAAAACCATCATCTAAACACTCAGTGCAGTTGTTCAGAAGACCTTAAAAGCAGCCATCAAATGTTGGGAATTTGGAGGCAAAGAGGAGAGAATAAAAGGGACAGCGACAACTCTGCCAAGCCATGGAATAATCCCCCAGAGCAGCTCTGCTGCTGTGAGCAAAGATGCACCAAAGAACTAGTGCCTCTTTGCAGCAGGAAGGTGCAGCAGGACAAACACCTGGTATCCAGCACATGACAAGTGAAGGGGCCAGGAGGAGCTGGGAGAGGGCAGAGGAGGAGAGTCATGTCTGGCACTGGCCAGGGCAAGCTCCAAGGCATCACAGCGGTCCAGAGTCACAGCAAGCATCGGCTGCAGCCCCCCCGGACACACCGCTGTCACGCAAGACCCACCATTGGCGTCTTCGTAGCTGTGCTGGCTGTGCTGCGGAGGGATGGGGGCACCAGCCTCCCCATCCGGGGGGCTTTCACTGCTGTCCAGCTGTCCCACCGGCGGGGGCCATGGCAGGTCTTTAATGACCTTGATTTCAACTGGATGGGGGTGAGGAGGGTGTGGGAAAGAGAGAGAAAGAAAGAGAAAGAAAGGGTTTAGAAAAAACCATCAGCAACACCAGAGAAGGAGAGCAGTTGTGGGGGGAAAGACCTGAGGACTAAATTCCCAGGAGCCCTACACCAGCTTGGCCATCTCATCCCCTCCACAGTACCAAGCAGGGACAGGCTTGAGGGGAGGCACATTCCCAATAGAGAGACCTTGCTCCTCCATCACTTTTTCCAGCCAACCCTCTCTGGGGTTTGGGGGAGCCTGCAGTCACCTCGTTCCACATACTTGTCTGTCTGGGGGTCTTGGCCAAGCATCCCATTGCCATCTGTCCCGTGTGTGCATCTGTCTTGACCTAAGTATGTCCCAGTGACTTACAGGGTCCACATTCCCCTGCCAGGCACCAGTGGGTTGCAGCCTTGTGCCAGTAGCAGCTGCCCATCGGCAGGGGTCCCATGGACCCCCCAAAGGGGGAATGGGCCAGCACATATATTTTGGCATCACTGGAGAGAAAAAACATCCCACGAGACGCAGCAGGATCTGCTCTGACCTCAGAAAAAAACAGGCAGCAGGTCCCAGCATGGCCCAGGGAACAGCAGCCTGACTACCTTGGGACTTGGAGCAGGCCTGAAGCACCCTGGGCAGCACCCATGTGTGAACCTACATGTGAGTCAGACCTGTGAATACACCACCTCCACCCAGAGGATATCAAGCAAGGTGGCCCATCCAGAGCATGGACACCTCAGCACAAAGCCAGCCCAGCAGAGCATGGTGTTCCATGATGGAGTCCGACACACTGAATCCTCAGCACAGGGTGCTGAGGGACCTGGTAGCCTCAAGCACAAGTAGGCACTGACACTGAGCACAGCACACATATCTCCAGCTCACAGTGCCTAAATCCAAAAGGTGAACCACTCCCCAACCCTAAATTTCCACATCTCTCCCTGCCAACATCTCCACACAGTGCCACCAGCCTGAGCACCCTCAGCGCCAGCTGCAGCACAGACACACAATGCTGCAATTAAAATGCATCCTAGATAAGAGCGTAGCAATTAGCCAGCACCGGCAAGGAGCCAGCCCTAATGCACAGCATGGATTTCCTCATTACCAAACACAAACACAATCGATCCCACAGCACGGATAAATAGGTCAGGGGGGCTGGACGAAGGCTCCTTGGGTATCCTCCTGCCCTGAGAAGGAGGGATCTGATTGAGCCCAGAGTTGAACCTACCCCTGCAACACAAGGTTGAGGGTATTAATTTGTACCAGAGGCTGTGATTGGTCAGAGCATGGAAGAGGCAATGGGAGACAGCTGTAGGACACGTTACCAAGGCAGCTCTATCCATCCTTCTGTCCAGCCTGGCTCTCTGCTCAGAGAAACAGCTTCTGCAAGAGCACAAGCACTCCCTGAGCTATGGAAATGCAGCGACCAACATTATTGACTCCCAGGAGTTGAAGGAGCCTCAAAGATCCAGCTTCACAGAAAGTGTTGTTTGCTTTATGGCTGCTCCCATCACTCACCTGCAAAGGCTTTGGAGATCCGCTCCTTCTTCCATTCCCAGGGCTGGTCATATTCCTCTGGTGGCCGCTCATCATCCTCGGGCAGCCGGGACTCCCTGGGCCTGGGGCCAGCTGGGCAGTCACTGTCCATGTCCAGCACAGGCTCATAAGGAGTGTCGTAGAGGTGCAGCGGCCGCGCGGGAGCCTCCCGTAAGCCCTTCTGGCGGATCTCTATCCAGAGAAGAGGGAAAAGACCATGAGCCTTCTGCCCAACACAGCCATGGTCTCCAAAACTGTGCTAGATGACAGGGCTCAATGTCACCCATGAGTAAAATGGGGTAGGGAGCATTAGCAGAGGAGACAGCGAGCAGCTGCCAGAAGCAAGAGAGCTGCTTGGCAGCATCAAGATCCCCACGGTAGCACACCCCCACTCCTGGGCAGCCTGGCAAAATGGGGTCCATAGGGACAGAATCCCGAGTCTGATTTCCTGCAAGCAGTGAGGCTGGATTTCTACTCTGCAGAGTGGTTGGTTTAATAAAACGCCCTTCCCTCAAGCAAAACAAAGGCTCTCCCACAGGCACAAGCAGCCTCTCCACTGCTTGCTGGTTTTTCCAAGAAATATAATGGTCTACTTCAAAAAGCCATATGAGCTTTCCAGAAACCACTTGCTCCAGGAAAACCACAGAGCTGCAAAGCAGAGCGAGAGCCAGCAGGGTGACCCTGAGCACTGCCTTCAGAAGCACATGCTCCCAGCTCACCAGCTTTCCAGCCCTAGACAGGCCCACTGGGGCCTTGCTGCTGCAGCGGACACAGCATGTTCTGGCCTGGTCCTAACTGAATTAAATAGCTCCCACATCCATCTTAGTTTTAAGCCAGATGCATGGAATATCAGGTCTCTCCTGGCTCAACCTGGCAATTGGGGTCCTGGGGGACAGTATCACAGGGAGAGATGTGCTTGTAGTGTTCAGACAGTCTTTGCATGCCCTTGCAAACCCAGCACACAAGGATAAAGCTGGGAAAATCTGCCTGCAAAATGGCTGTTCCCCACCACAACCATCATCCAGGTTTGCCTTATGTGGGGGAGCTGATGCTGTCACAAGCTGCAAGGAACAGAGTACAGAGGCCACCAAACTCAGGGACCAGGAGTGTAAAGAGTGGCCTTTGCGTGCCACCTTCCCCCTTACCAGCCATCATCTTCTGGGCTTCATATGGCTCCATATATCCATCATTCTCCATCACCTTCTCCAGCCCTGCCTGGCTGCCTGCCACCTGTGCCGCATCAAAGGGATCTGCGTAATCCTCCAGAACAGCCAGCTGGAAGAGGGGAAGAAATGGAAAAAGGGTTAAGGCACTCTCTGCCTTTACTGGGAGGTGGAAGGCAGAGCTCACCATGAGCTCCTCCAGCAGCAGACAAAGCGGCCACCAAGAACCCAAACCCACATCATGGCAGTCCTGCAGAGCCCTGCAGGCAACTGACAGCTTTCCAGGCACCGGCACTCGGCCATGGAAGTGCTCCAGTCTTTGTCCTGAAAGCTGAGGTGGAGCCAAGCAGAGCAGAAGGCAGCTCTGCCCCTCCCTCACCATCAGCCCCAACTGCCAGCACCCACATATGTGCCCTGGCCAGGTCCCCACTGCAGCACAGGGCTGCCAGCAGTGCTGTACCCCTCTGTGGCACACAGATGCTCTCCTGCACACAGCCACATTTCCCTTCCCAAGGTGGAAAAGGGGCACAGATCCCAAAACAAGGGTGTCAGCTGGCACTGGCACAGCTAGCAACTCACTGTATTTTCCAGGGGTCCTGTGCACTCATTTGAAGAGCTTTTCTAACAAAAGGGCTAAGAATAGCCTATGGTTTCCTCTCCACTCCTTCCCAGGCCTCCACAGCATCCCCAGACACATCCTAAGTTAAATAAGACAAGATAGAACCTTCCTTCAGGAAGCAGAACCAGGAGCTTCTCAAGTGCCATGTCACAGGGTCAACACTAAATTCCTGAGATTTGTGCTTAGTGAAAAGGAGAGGATCCTGCAGTAGGATATGGGGCATGTCCCAGAGCTCAGTATCCTCCAGCACTGGAGCCACCTGCCTGCTCTAGTATCTCAGCAGCTTCCCAGTCAGAGCACCCCATCACAAGATGCAATCCCCAAGAAGCCTGGAGCTATATATCCCACCTCCAGCCCCAAAGCCTGCTTACAAAGTGGGGCCAGGCAATATTTCCAGCAGCCACCAAGTGTACCCAAGCACATTAGCAGGGTCTGGTCATCTACCAAGATGCAAACCCCTGGCTTGGCGGGATTTGCTACCACAAAATGAGTCATGCAGATGTCCTACAGCAAGGATCAAATGTCCCAAGCTTGGTGTGGCAGCTGCCTAGTCCCACCTGGTGCCAGGCTCCATCATCAGGCACCACTATGCTGCCCCTGCTCCTGGTCAGCCACAGAGACCACAGCTGCTCACACATTCCTCTGCAGCTCCAATAATCAGCTTAAAACAAAAGACTTCTCCCTTCTTCCTGTGCAAAATGCCCAACAATAGCCTGTGATAGAAAACCCAGCAGGAAAAGGGAACAGGAACTGGAACTGTAAACACCTCCATGCAGTCCCAAGACTTGGCATCCCTGTGAGCTGCATGAGGCACACGGCTCTCTGTGCCTGGCTCGCCACCTCCTCCCTAAATGTCCCAGCTCCATGGGCAGCCAATGCATGGAGAACCGGGTCAGCTCTCTAAGCCTGGTCCCTCCATGCCAGGGTACAAAAAAGTAAGTGATCATCCCCAGACCACATTCCAGCTGCCCCACAGGAGTAGAACAGGGTTCAGATATGGGAGCTGTCACCCCCAGCACGGCTGCAGAGAGAAGATGGTGTCAAGAGTACTGGCTCCCCTCCAGGCAGGGGGCAGCAAGCCAGGAAAGGCTGCAGGAGCAGCCAGCCCCCAGCTTTGCAGTGGGAGACAGGCAATGTGCTGTCACCTCTATCATCCAAGGGGTGACATGGCATCCCTAGGCCTCATCAGGCACTGGGGACACAAAGGAGCAGTGCTGAGCCCAGCAGTCTGCAGCCCTTTGCTTGCCACCACCAGGGCAAAATTCCCCAGGGTAAACACAAGTTGCTGGTGACTTTTACAGCTGCTTTGTCAACCAGGACCTGCTTCCCACCTGCTGCCTGTGGGATCTCAGGAAGCCACTCCAAACAGCCAGGAGATCCCATGGCCTCTCCCATGCCTCAAAAGCTGCAAAGGCTCTTGCTGCACCTGCAGAGCACAGCCCTGTGACAGCAACAGCATCTTCACACATGTGCTCAAGACAATGGAGGCATGGGCATGCCAGCAGCATCCCTGCACACACAAATGCACCAGCTCAACAGCCAAGGTGGGTGAATGGGCAGCACCATGTCCAACACTGTCTCTTAGCAAAGCTCTCATGACTCCAAGCATGATGGGGGGCTGTGAAATGCAGTTTGCTGACCCACCTGGGGTTAGTTCTCTGTTCCTCAGGCCCCAAGCCCAACCTGACCACATTCAAACCTGGCATGAACCACATTTCCTAGACAGGTACACACCTATCTTGCTGCTGGTGCCAGTCCTGGACCCTCCCTCTGCACCACACACACATAGCAGCTTCAGACTGGGCCGAGAGGCTTTCCTGCATGCTGTGGTCATTGTCATAGAATCATTAAGATTGGAAAAGACCTCCAAGGTCATCAAGCCCAATCTTATTTCCAAATGTATTTCCTCGTGTTTAGGTCGGCTTCCCAGGGAGGAACACACGAGCTCCTGCAGGCTCACAGAGTAGCCCCCACATAGATGCTTCCAGGTCTAGAATGCAGAGTTTGGTGGAGAATCCTAACAGGCCTCTGTCAAGACCCCTAAAACTGGATACTTTGCCTGTAGAAGTTTGCAGAGGCACTCGGCAGAGATTAGATGGACTTTGTTGGCAGAGGCTGTGGTTTGCTGGGTTCAGGTTGGACCCAGAGCAAATGACTCTAATTAGAGGCAAGCTCCTTGGGTTTGGGGGGAATTTGCCACACTGGTTTGCTTCCCCTCTGCCTCAAGGGTGCTACTTCATAGGAGTAAGGTCTCCCATCTGTAGGGTAATGAGAACATAAATCCATTTGTTTTTTAAATGGTTGGATATTACAGCAGAGAGCCACAGAAAAGGTGGGAAGGCAATTACTGCCTCTGGGAGCATCACAACCTCAGGATGCACAAGCAAGCCCGCGAGAATGGTACCTCAACCCCCAAGGCTGAGGGGCGGGAGGCTCCAGACAGTGCCAGGAATGGGGCAAACAGCAGGGATCATGCAATTACTGGGCACATCCTAATGCCCTTGCACATGGGGCCATATTATGGTTGCCCAGGAAACTGCATCTCTGACATTTCCTAATCCGAGTACTGGACTTTGAGCCATGCAGGGCTCTCAGCAGCAACCACAGGGCAAACAGCTGCTCCCAAGAGCAGGAGAGGGCCACTGCCAGGGCAGCTCCCAGGGGTGCCCTAAGGCCCCCCACTTTGGTCAAAGGCCAGGCATTTCCATGCTTTGCTCACGTTCCATGTTGCTGAGGGAGCTGCTCACTGCCTGCCAATCCTACCACACAGCTGTGGAGGCATCACCTGCTTATACACAGCACGAGTTTTGCTAGATTTGAAATCATTTGGGTGCAAAGCAAAAGCCTGACACGCAAAGCCATCATCCCAGGGCAGCTCTTGGTGCAGACCAGTCCTTCAGGGAGCAGCCAATCACCACTGGCATCTGAACACATATCTTGCCTGAACACAAGTGTTTTTCACATGTTGGTGTGCCATAGTAATGCACACCCAGATCCTTGCTGCAGCACTGAGGCTATACATGCCAACAATAAGAGAAAGAAAAAGAAAATCAAAACAAAATTTATGCAAAGAACCAAATCATCATTGAATTCTCGCAGTCAAACAGCTTTCATGCTGCCCACCATGAAGGTGACAGATTACAGCTCTTCAAGACCATCCACAGTTCAGACACCAAAATCCCAGGGCAGAGCTGGGGTTCTTTGTCCCATCATGCCCAGAAACATTCTACCTGCCACCATCTTCTGCCACAACAAGAAACAGAGGTTTGCAGAGGATTCCTGGGAAGATCCTCCACCTTAAAAATCAGTTTCCTGCCCTGGAGATAAAGTGCATTTGGAGTCTCCTCAGAAGACTGGTTAAATCAAGCAAACTCTGTCAGGAGCAAAATTCCTCCAGTTTTACACATCTGGCAGCTTGGCTTTTGGCAGACACTGAAGCCAAACCCAAAAGCAAACACAGCACTGACCTTCCAAGAAGGGTCTGGTCCACAGCCCACAGGGGCCAGCTGGGCCAGGCAGGGAGCACAGGGCTGCACCGCGGCTCAGGAGGAGGGCATGCAGGACGGACAGCACAGCATCGGCATCGCGTAAGATGACTCAGTTCGAGGAGGCTCTCACAGGAAAGACACACACCCAAGAGCTTCCTGACCTGCTGTTCCCACACCCTGCGGCACTGACCCCGCGCTCCCAGCAGCAGCGATTGGTCCCAGCGGGCACAGGACTAAGATGTCCTCAAGCAAATCCCGAAGTCCATCCTCAAGCATGCCCTGGGTGCAGGCAGCAGAAGCTCCCTCACTGCATCTCTCCCCACTGCATCCCAGTTGCGTTGCTTCTTGTGCCTAATCTAAACGCAGCAGGGAAGACACCTCCAGTTCACCTGGCTCAGGTGAACTGCACAGGGCCAGTGCATTGTCCACTGCTGTGGGGAAAGGCCTGGCAGACCAAGCAGACTGAGAAGTGTGGACTGTGCTGTCCACACCATTTCCAGCAGAGTTTGGAAAGCAGCAAAAGCCACTGCAGAGCTTGCTCTGATGTATCCTCACAGGATGCTGCAGATCCCACAGAAGGCACAAAGATGTGATGGCTCATGCTACAGCAGCAAAGCATCATGTGGCCCAGGCAGGAAGGATTCCTGTACCAAGATGTTTCTGCCCATTCCATTCTCCAGAGCAGGCACAACAGCTACAGCAGGCACAGGGTCCCCAGAAAACACAATCAGCCCCCAGCCACAACAAACCACAGGGTCTCAGCCAAACCACACAATCACGAACCAGTGACTGCTCTTTCCATTTCTCTCCATCCTAATCATCCCCACTTGGAAGGGCTGCATATTTTATTAGAGAGATTTTCCCCATCAGTCATTAACAAAAATCCTGTCTGGTCCAGCATCTTTGTCTGTACATAGAATTGTACTTCTCCTTTAATCTCCAGCATCACCACAACCCAAAGGGTCTGCAGTCTCAGTCCCTGCAGCAGGTAGGGAACAGTCCCCACAGCCTCTTCCTAAGACTGTGAGCACTGAGCCCCCTGTACAACCATCATCTCAGCAGAGGCTCCAGCCCAGCTCCAGTACCCTCTCCCTGTTCCAGAACAGCTTGACATCACCAAGGATCACAAGCAGAAGTAACCACCCAGCAAGCACTTCCATCCTCCTGTATCACCTCCAGGAAGAGCCACCATGATGTTGGAGCACTTGGGGAACCCTTCCACTGCTCGGCCCAGTAGATGAGAGCTGCAAAAGGCTTTTCAGCCCAACAGAGTTGCTCCACATGGCAGATGCTCCCTGGCTCCTCCAGGAAAACTGTATTAATGGACAGCTGCAAGCACTATCAAATATTTCCACTGTTACTCCGGTTTAGCCCAGGCTCTGGACCTCTGTGTCCATCACATACCAAAGCCCTAAAGAATTAGAAGCCTCCTCCCTACAGTGGCATGCAGGAGACTATCAGTAATTTAATCACTACCTATCTTGGAAAAAGGAAGGGTCTTCTTCAGCCTAGCACTGTTAGCAGCTTCCCCAAATGCATCCCAGCTTCTGACTTTTCTCCAAACTTCTCTGATTCTCCCCAGCCTTTGGATCCCCAAACAGCCTGGCTATACCTGTCAGCAGTCCCTGCTGCCCACAGCTCTGGCTCAGTCCGAGTCCACATGTTCCTGCTCTGATCCCACAACACATGTTCCAGAGGAAAAAACATCAGACTGTCTCAGCAAACCACAGCACCATGGTGGCACCTCTGATCTCTACTACCAGAGCCATCCTCCTCAATCTCCCTCTCCTGCCTGCAGTAGCCAGTTTACCCAGCTCAAAAGGAGAGCTCTGCTGGGCCACTCCAGAAATCTCCCAAAAGCAATTATTCAGTACAGGCAACTTCCAAAGATCCACCAGCAACAAGTTTTTCTATCTGCTTAAAACATTCTCTAGCAGATTTTTCCCGGTGCTCATTTCATTGTGCCACCCGGCAGTTCCAGGACCACGGATGGCATCACTGACTATCCACGATTCCCTCCACCAGCCAGATCTGCAATCCCGTCGAGTTCGCCTGACAAGCCCCGTCTTGCAGGCGGCAGCGCTAGCGGGCACTAATTACCCCCTCCTGCCTTTATTTGCGCAGTCCCCGCATCAGCCTCTCCTCCAAGAGGAAGGCCCGGCACCAACGGCCGCAGCCCTGGCTGGACTTATCCTCCACCAGGTCTCTGTGCCCTCAGAGCCTGTCTCGCCATGGGGAGCGTCTGCCCAGCTTCTACCTCTAAGCGGGGACATTTCTCGCCTCCTTGCCAGCACCGGCAGCTCCAGGCTCTGCTCTCAACCCTGGAGGAGCTGGAGGGGGGGCGACAGACAAAGAGGCGCTGAGGCTCCCTGACAAAGCAGCACGGCATCTCTGGGGGTCCGTCCGCCGCCGCTGGCACAGGCAGCCCGGGAGAGCGGGCAGAGGGAGATCTGCCAGGCATGGAGCGGTGGGAGGCCCAGGGTCACCAGCCCCAGCGTCGGAGGGCACCGCAGACGGTCCTGTGCTCCTCTGCGAGCGCGCTTCCCGCTGGGGATCATACCTGTCTCCCGCGGGAGCCGGAGGGAAAGCCGGGGCCGCCCCCGTTCCCGCTGACGTGTGCCCGGCATGTCGGTGCTGCCGGGGCACCGGGGGACGCAACACGGGAGCCCCGTGGAGCCTGGCCGTGGCCCCCACTCGGTGCTCGAACATCCTAGCCCTACTCCTTATTGCGGATGCCAACAGTCTGTCGGGACCACCGAGGGCATCTCCGTGACCGAGGCGCTCAGGCTCCACCTGCCCCTAGGGTCCTGGTCCTGCTCCTCACGGCAGGGACCGAGGGTCCGGCGCGGTCACTCGGGGCATCGCAAGTGGCAAGATACCGCGGGGAAGAGCACCGGGGCCCCGTGTCCGGTCACTCACCTCCTGCGGCGCCTCGTCGGGCGGTTCGGGGCCGGCCGGGGGCGAGCTCGGGGGGACCGGCACCGGAGGCGGCGGCGAGGGACTGGCGGGCACCTTTTCCACCGCCTCCACCTTGATGAGCCGGTGCTTGGGCGAGACGTAGCGGGGCCCGTCGGGGGCGGCGGGGGGCGGCGG
>VZTB01012328.1:1052100-1062212 GCA_013397245.1 Thryothorus ludovicianus | reverse complement strand
CCCCCGGGGCCCGCCCCGCTCCCGCCGCCTTCCGCCCCGCCCGGCTCTCCTCGGCGCTCCGGGCCGCCCCTCGCGCTCGGGCGGTTGCGGGCTCTCGGCTCGGCCCGATCCGGCCCCGGCGCTACCCACAGCCAGCCCGGAGCGTCCTTCGGCACCAGGGGAAAGGCCACCGGGGAGGCAGGGCGGTAAAGGGTCCCTCATGGGATAACAGAATGTCTTGAGCTGGAAGGAGCCCACGAGGGTAAACCCAGTCCAGCTCCTCGGTGCAAATCCGCTGCCTGGGAGCTGTTTTGTGGGAGCAGCCCCGTGCGGGACCCCCGGAACAGTTCATTCCCGGGAGATACTGAAAAACAAGGCTGGCGCTGCGGACCCCCGCAAGAAACACCGTGGGAAGGGGTGAGCAGCGACAGGGCAGGGAAGTGCTTGGGAAGAACGCCGAGTTCAAGCTGGGTGTGCAGAGACGTTGGAGCGACTGTGCAGGGCTGATCCCCAGCACACGGGCTAGAGGACAGCCCCCTGGGATGCAGTGGGAATGTGGCACTGGGAACAGTGTGTTGGAGCATGGCAGCAGAGCCCGAGGCCGTTGCAGCAACGAAAAGCTTGCTAACACATTCTGACTGCTCGCCCTGGACACACAGCCATCACCAGCCGGCATCTTCTCAGGTCACCCACCACCAAGACTGTGTCCCCATGCTATCCAATGCCTCAGCAACCCTGTCTCCAGACCTGTGCACCCAAATCCTTTAGATCCTAAATACTCACTGTCACCCAAACCTGCTTCCGGGCTCACAGGCTGGATCCCCTGAAGGCCATGACGAAAGAAAAGGGCCAGAGTGAGGATGCTCCAAGAGCAGGACCTCCACAGAGGTCCCATTGCAAGCTGTGAAGCTGTGCAGAGACATCCAGTGAGCAGGGCAGAGGCTGCAGTGTGTTCCTGCATGTCCTCATACGATGAGCCATGGTCCTGCACAGTACAGGGACAGATGCTGGGATGTTGCTGTCAGGGTGCCTAGCTGGGGAGAGAAGTTTCTCATAGTGACTTCCTTCCTACCAGCTCTGTGCAGGAGGGAGAGTGAGGATGAGGCTGCCAAGGAACTGAGCTTCCTGTGTCAGCCTGGCCCAGTACATGTGCCCAGGGAGCACACTGAGTCTCAGATTTGCTGATTCCTTGAGCACACTCCTGCTTGAGAAAGCCATCCAGATTTGCCTGGTCCAACTGGATACCAAGAGATCTTCCTCCATTGGGAGAAGACAGCCATGAAACCCAGAAAATAGCACTGGAAATTTCAAAGCATAGGGATTGCAAGATGCAAAAGGCATCAGGAGAAAAAGCCTCTGCAAGGACCACAGTGATCACCAGGCAGTGTTTGTGGTCTAGCAGCAGACCTCACTCCCAGCAGATGGAGATGAAGAGACTTATTAAAATGCAGAAAAGACAGAGATTCTCAATAAATTTGCTTGTCCAGCATTTGGAAGGAAGCAGGGCTAATGGCACTTGAAATTGAAAGCACTTCCACCCTCTGTCAGTAACCAAGGAGGATGTTCAGTAACAGCTGTAGGAGATGACTCTTGTTTAATCCTCAGGCCTGGAAAACACACGCTCTGTCTCCAGGGAGGGGATGAGGAGGGATCTAGCTTGTGGTGGTGTTTTTTTCAATACTGCCATATTAGAGGAATTGCAGAGGTTCTTCCTTCTCATCCAGTCTTGGCACATCCCTCACATCGTTCCCTCCTTGGAGAGGCACTGTGCCAGGGCCGTACTGGGATTTGACAAAGAAAGGTCTGTGGTCTGTGCCCGTGTAGGACCCCAGCACCTCCTCACCATTTGTTGGACCTATTTCTCTTCCAGGCTGGACCAATGTAGCTCTGCTCTCTGATCTGTGCCTCTGAGGCATCACCTTTTCACCTCAGGCTTCAGCAGAGCTTGGAGGGGCATCAAAGTCCTTGGACTCACCTGAGTCCTCAGATTTGAGCTTACCCTGGATATTGGCTCCCCCTTTGCCAAACCACCCAGGCAGCAACACAGGCAGCAGGTGAAGAGAATGCAGCTGAGGTGAGAGCCCCCTTGGGAGACTCCTTTGTGCTTGGGGAGCTTTAAGGGGCCTCCAGAAGGAGACCAAATGACCTTACCACCTGCATGGCTTGGCACAGGCACAGGCTGCTCATATTCTTTTCCGCAGTCATGACAAGAGGCTGGTGACATCCCTCTGTTCACAGTGGTTCAGTTCAGGTTTGGAGGAGCAGTGGCAGATTTCTACATTCGCACTGCCAAAGCCAGAATCTGTCTGCAGCTCGTGCTGCAGCAGATGCTGCTCCAGTCCCAACTGTTTACATGCTCTGTATCTTATGCACGTTGGGACCCAGGTTTGATGCCTGCACTGTAGACACTGACCCTGATACCACCAGGGTGGCTGTGATGCCACTCTGCCTGCATGTCACCATGGCTCACCATGACAGATGGCTGTCATGGAGTGCTGCGGGTGTAGGGGCTGGCAGGGGACACGGGGTGGGACTGGCAGATGGGAGAGGATGAGGGAGCACACGCTGCACCACTTGCGTGCCAGACTCCACATTTTAGCTTCTCTCTCATGCAGCCACAGCGGGAAGCATCCCCGGGTAGGATGCCTGCTGCTGGCACTGCCCGCAGTCCATGGAGCCCCCAGGAAGGAGGGAAGGATGGCTATAAAGCCATTTGCACACAGTCCTCAGATAGGAAGAGAACAACCCACAGCTGTGCAGAAGTGATTTGTGGTTCACTCTAAGGGACCAACAGAATGGGGGAGGCAGAGTGCTTCCTGCAGTTGTGTGCAAAGATGTGGGGCTGGTCCTCTGCAATGGAATCTCTGCTCCCACCCTCTTCTCCACCTCTGAAGGGTACAGGACCTCTTTGCTGAGATCTCCATGCTGGTGTTCACATCATTGCCCTTCCTCTTACCAAAGGAGCTGCTTGCCTGGGTAGATCCAGACAGGTCAGAGCATGCACTAGGAACAAAAAGCCAAGCAATGTCTTCCGGACTCCTGCCAGCCCAGCAGAGAGCTGTGTGCATCCTCAGCCCTCCTCCATCCATCCTGAGCCTGAGGAGCTGCTTCAGCTGCCCTAAGCTCTCCTAGTACTCACCCCCCCGCTGAGGACAAGAGTCCTGTTTGACAACTGGGCCAAGAACAGCACAGAGGACCTTCCCTGGGCTGAGGAGGGATCATGCCACGTCTTCATGGTAAACCTTCCCCTCCAGTTTAACCTTGGGTGGTGCGGACACAGCCCAGCGTCCCCCAGGCAGCAGCTTCCGGTGACTCAGAGGAGAAGGTCTCTGCCCCTGCACACTCCCGGGTGACTCAGCCCCAGGTAATGTGGGGGCTGAATCTGACACTTGCCAACGTGTCACTTGAGTCAGGTGCTGGGTCGACTCTTTCCCCAGCATCGACCAGCTTGCCAGGAAGCCTGCAGCTCTTGGAATCTCCAGGTACTTTTTCCACAGCTTCAAATAAAAGCCATTTGCAGGAGCTTTGGAATGCCTGTGTACCTGCTCCTTTTCTCCCCGGGAGCAACCCACATACACCCCATTGTGCAGCACAGCAGGGACCAAGAGGATGTCACATCTTCTGGGTGGCAGCCGAACCATCTCTGGGGTCTGCGTACAGCAGGGGATGTGAGGACTGGAAGGTGGCAACTGTGACACCAGAAATGCTTCCTGGGAGGCAGCCAGGGAGTCCCAGACTGATAAATGACACATCTGTTCTCTGCAAATGAACAAAAATTGGCATACGGAGGAGGAAACTGGCATCGTTAGGGAACAGATGGATAAATATGACATATTGGGGAAGAGTTGACACAGCTCTCTTACAGTGAATTTCTCTTTTCCGTAGCTAGTGGCTTTCTTGGAAAAAGCCAGCAGGCCCCCAAGGGTGATCCAGCAGAGGTCCCTGGTTTTCCACATGCAGATCTTTTGACAAGATGAGGTCAATAGCAAAATCTGCAATAATATTGAATTATTCTGGAAATTGTGGATGCATGCTAAGGTTTACAGGAGGACTTTGAGAGGCTGAGCAAGTTGGCAATAAAATGAGACAAAAGCCAGTGTAAGGGAAGTGACACATATGGGGAAACCATCCCAGGCTTTTGTCTAAAGTGATGGGTTCTGAGACAGGGAGCTCTGACAGTCTGTGAACCTATCCCCTCAGCACTCAACAGAAGGCAAAACCTCAAAGATTCTCTGTCAAGCTGATAGGAAGGGTCAGGAAAAAGGAGAGATGAAATCAGAGGTGTTACTATTCCCTAGCCAGTCCCAGTCTACATGCATTTCTGGTCCTCCTGTTCCAAGGATACAGCAGAGCTGGAAAATGTGCAGAGATGGGCAGCAGGAGGATCCAAGGTCTCAGCACATGGGGTCCATGAAGGACCAGGGCTCTTTGGCACAGGAAAGAGACAGCTGGGATCACAGAGCAGACATCTGCACAGCTGGAGGAGGTGGGAGAGGCTGAAATAGCAGCGATAACACAAGGAGGAGACTCAGCACACAGTAGCCCTCCCTGACAGGGGCTGCTGCAGATGCTATGTGGTTTAGGAACAAGACCAGACAAATCCAGAGAAAAAAATCCACATTAAATACATGGACTAGCACAAAGAAGACTTGTGAGTTTTTAGGGAGGGATCATGTCCAGGGAAAATGTTGCTCCACATTTGCACCAGGAGACCGTCAAAGCCTGGGGAGGATGTGCACAAAACATGTGTCTTTACCAAATGGAGCAAATTTCTGCAGGCACTTTTTGCAGCTCCCCAACCTTTCTGTAAAACAAAAGAAAAAAAATCATGCAATTGATAGTATAATTGAGGCAATGCTAATTGACCAAAAGAAGAGATGACAACTTGCTGAAAGACATCTTGGAGCCAGATCCCTCGGTCATCACCTCAGCCGTGCCAAGCCTGGTCCCCGCCCCTGCTCTGGCGCTGACAGCCTTCTGCACATCACGACCCTGCACATCGCAGCTGCTCTGCGTGCAGTCCGTTATTTCATTAACACCTTGACGAGGTGTGGAGAGCCCTGGGGAACGTAATTTCCACAGTTTCAGGTTCAGCATCCTGGAGACAGGCCAGAGAGAGAGCTGGGTGACAAGAGACAAGAGAAAAATCATTGCAGGACTGACACCTAGAGGGTGTGAAACACTTCTTTCACTGACAAATGCAAGGTTTGAGGGAAATTTCCAAACAGCCATTATGTAAACTCTTTGATGTTTTTCTTTTTTTTTCCTGCAAAATCATTTTGTGTGGGCTCAAGTCCCAGAGAACTGAATTCTCCCCACTCAGCTCCCGTGGGGACAGGGGAACCAAGACACAGGAGCTTTCCTGCAGCCAAACCAGGATCATGACAGGAAAACCTCATGACAGATGCTGGCTTGGTGGCAACAGCTCTATTATATCATGCAAATCGCATGGCCTCATCCAGCCACCCCCTTCCACACTCTGACAGCCAGGTGGATGCTCTTAGGGCTTCAACCACAGCACACATTCACTCCCTTCACTGCTGGCCCTCTATCGGGTTTTTTCGCTCTTACCAAAGGGTTTGATCCTGCCAGGGCAAAGCAGTGTCCAGCTGGGATAAAATGCCTGGATCCCTTTTCTGAATGAGCGGAGGAAGCGGGGCCAGCAGCGAGAGCATGGATCTGAACTCAATAGCAAGTGGTAAAGTGGAATTGATTGGAGCTGCCTGCACTCATCGATCTGAGGCTGAGCAAACTAAGGAGCTGCAGCATTTGCAGCTCAATCAGAGCCATGTGCCGGTGGGGGCCTGTGCTGTGGGGCTGGCAGGGGACCTGAGTGCCCCGGGAAGAGGTTAATGGTGGGTTTGATTAATCCAGCTGCAACAGCCACGCTCACACAGCTGGGTCCTTCTCCAGATAGACTCACTAGCTTTATGTTGCCTGTGGGGTGTGAACCACCCCTGGTATCCCCTTATATCTCTTAATAGGGCTGTCATCAGCCATCAGGAAGATGGGCTCAGTGTACAAGAGCAAAACAGTGGCCATTCCTCCCACAGAGAGGGGATCAATTGCAATTGCCACCAGCCCAGTTTTTCTGAAAGAGAGGCAGAAAATCAAGGTGAATTCAGAGATGAGTGCAAGAAGTGGAGAGGTGAGGGCTGGCAGGCTGCCTGGCAGCGCATGGTGGCCTGTTTTCTGCCCATTCAGCAGCACAAAGCTGGGTTATGAGGTGGCTTCATGCAGGCCATAAATCTCTGCAGCAGGAGGAGGCTCCTGCTGTGCACAGACAGGCAGAGTGAGAGCTGGGGCTGGCAGCTGGAATCAGGCAGGGCACACACAGACATGTGGCAGCATCTATTTAGGACTGCAGGATGGCTGGTTCTCCTCTGGGACACTTTCCTCACATTCCATCTTCAGCTGGATGCTGGACACACATGCCATTTGTCTTCCCTTCCAGTTTTCTCGCTGGCAGACTGGAAAATATCCTTTGAAGTTCAGGCTTTGGAAGAACCAGGACCCACCTCATCTGCTGTTTTGGGCTCATAAAGCCTCTGGAGAGCATCACAGCTGAACACTCATGTCAAGGGATGCTCAAGTTCTTCTCATTCAGTCCTCAGTACATGTCTCATGAGCTACAATCAAGAATGGTTTGGGTTGAAAGAGACCTTAAAGCTCATCTCAGTCCACTCCCTGCCACGGGCAGGGACACCTTCCACTATCCCAGCTTGCACCAAGACCTGTCCATCCTGGACTGGAACACGTCCAGGGATAGGGCAACCACAGCTTCTCTGGGCAACCTGTGTCAGGGTCTCAAAACCCTCTCAACCAAGAATTTCTTCCCAGTATCACATATAACCTTGCCTTCTGGCTGTAGGAAGCCATTCCCACATGTCTCGTTACTCCAGGCCCTTGTCCAAAATCCCTCTCCAGGTCTCTTGGAGCCCCTTTAGGCCTTGGTAGGGGCTCGAAGGTCTCATTGGAACCTTCTCTTCTCCGGGCTAAGCCCCCCACTTCTCCCAGCATGTCTTCAGAGTAGTTGGGCTCCAGCCCTCAGACCATCTTTGGAGCCCTAGAAAAGGTGGGGACAGTATGAGGTCAGTTTGATTGCAATTATCTCCCAGTTCAGATGTTTTATCCTTCACTCCTAAAACCCACACAAACTTTCACCTTCAAATTGTCCCAGCCCCAGAACCTTTCCCTGCTCTTGCTCCAGCATCCAGCTCTGCTCCAGCAGTGCCTATGGGTATGGGCATATGGGATGCTGGGCTAGATGGTAGAGTTGCTCTGATTTCCTTAGGAAGGAAGGTGGGATTTCCAGAGCAGAGCAATTTCCAAGTTGGATTAATGGCCTCTGAATAGCCAAAGAGGACCGCATTGGCCTGCACCACTGCTTTTCCAACTGTAAAACATAGAGCACCTCCTCATAGCAGTGGCATCCATCCTGCCTCCCCAGCACCAGTGCTGCTCCTGTGGCTGCTCCAGCAATCTGTGAGAAAAAGAGGAGGTGGTGGGGATTCCTCTGCCTCCCAGCTGCCTTCCTGAGACTGGGAAAGAAGGCCAGGGGCTGCCCCAGTTAGGGAACAGCTGGAGAGGCTGCTTGAGGGGCAGAGCAGCCGAGACAGCCATGCAGTGATGAATTGTGCTTGTCCCTGTGCCAGCTGCAAGATTTATATTTGTGCTACAGAGTGGCAATGCCTGGGTGCAGCAGCGTTTCTTTCTGGCTGCACTGGTGTTTTGACATTCCATGCACCTTTAAAATCACACTGAAAGCAACCCACAGGCATCAGAGGGCTCAGAGAAAAGACATCAAAGGACAGAGCAGGGTGGGAAGAGCAAAGGAGCCTGCCTGGAGCAGCCATCCTGCCCGGATGCTGAGCATCCTGAAGGGATCAAGTTACCCAGTAGACTGAGGCTCTCAATGCTCCCTCAAGCTCATCACTCTCCCTTCATGCTGTGCAACACATCCTGGCAGGTTCAAACCATCTGGACTAAACAGCACGTGGCAAAAGGGTGGTTGGAGGCCTGACAACCTGGTAAGGTTTTCTGAGGAGTGCTCACATCCCAGTTCTGTTGGGGAGGGCAGTCTATGGCAGAAAGTTGTTCTGGGACAGACCACCACTGCCAGCCGTGGGTGGCAGCAGTTTCTTGCCTCCTTCTCATCCACACCCGGTACCTTATCTCTGAGTCCTTTTGTACCTCCCTGCTTGCTTCCTTCCATGTTTGGTTGGCTCTCCTGTATTGCTGCAGTGTTATCTCAGCCATGCCTGTTCCAGCAGTTGAGGTCATTGTAATTCTGTCAACTTCCACATTCTAGAGACACCTGCCAAGCTGCCAAAGCATGAGCCCTGCTGCCTCCTCCATGCCACCAAGGAGCCCACACTCGGTGCCCTGTGTGAGCATCCACTCATCCCCTCATGGTGACATCAGCCTCAGGGGTCCCACTCTGCCTGTCCATGCAAATCCTGGAGGAGGAATCTCCTGGTTATCTTGTGTGCCTCTTTTAGTTCTTTGTCCTGCCAGAGCATGCCCCACTATATCCCATGGGTCCCACACACTGTCCTGACCCAACGCAGCAGTTGTCCAGGCTAACGTGGAGCTGGGCTTATCCCTTCACCAGTGACATGGCTCAGCTCTTGTCATTGTGCCAGTGTGGAGGAAGGCACAAAAGGCCAGGCATAGGGCAGCACAAGAACATTTTCCCTTCACAAGCTCATGACCTGGGATTCAGAGGTTGCAGTGATCCCACCTCTACAGCTCAGCTACACCTGTCCTGCAGTGTCTGTTGGTTGGATTTGTGTCCTTGGTGCAGTCAAGGGGATGATGATGGTGTCAAACTCCTTGGGCATGGGAGAAGAACCACACATCTTCTTCCAGTGTCACTGCATCTACTTTGTTCCAGCATAAAGACATAAGATGGTGACAGGGTTGGACACGGACAAACAAAAGCAGTATCCCTGCAGTCTCGTAAGAGGCATGGACTGGGATCTTGGCACAAGAGAGGGAGGAAGGTGGCACTGGAGCAGGTGGCATGTGGACACTCAGGTCATTCAGATACCCCTTCACCATCTCTTGGTCAGCCAATTTGACATGGGAGAGCATCTCTCACTGCAAAGGATCCCACCATTGCTGAGGGACCACCAGTGCACATCAGCAAACTGCTGAGGACAGGACAAAGGGTGGACGCAAAAACCCGTTCTGTCTTCCTCCAACACTCTGAGATCTTTTGGGTTGGTTATGAGCAAGATGAGCTCAGAGTGGCAAGAATAATTATTTCACAGAGTAATCAAGGTGCATGAAGCATTTCTCCAGTTTGCCTGTCCTCAGAAAAACTCTTAGATTTAGGATTTTCCAGCTGCAGCAGATACACCAGGATGGATGGGCTGCAGAGACATGGCCAGTATGGTTGTAGAAGTCCCTTGCCACTCCCTGTACCCCCTCCCAAGGGATGTGCCTATATATGACAAGGGATGAACTCATCCCATACGAAGCAGACGATGTTTCTATGACCAGCTCTTCAGAAAGAATGATTCATGTTGCAATCACTCTAAAATATTTTATGTCAAGAAATCTTGATCCCATGTGTTTGGAATTCTTTGGATATCTGTTGAAAATGAAAGAACCTTTAATACCAGGAGCAGGAAAGCAGCAGCAGTGGTGAGAGCAGAGTCGTTAGGTATGGATATATGCTTAAGCAGGAGAAACAAGGAGTCCGGCACGGACTGATACCTGTTGCTGTTTCAGGGGCATAAAATCCTTGGACACTCTCTTCTTCTCCCATCCCTCTCTGTCAGGTCGTTCATTAATCCTGTGGTTGGGAGAAACTTTACTGCCTAAGAAATACGCAGGGGAACGAGAGGTGAGGTTACTGCTCGGGGAACAGGGTTACCCTAGGATACGGAAGGCTGGGATGAGGGGAAGGGTCAGGATCAGAGTCAGAGCAGGAAGCGGGACCGAGGGCAGAGGTTGAAGGAGAGGGGGTGAACGCCGCAGCTGGGGTCAGACACGGAGTGAGACTCGAGGTTGGGGCCAGGGAGTGCGTGGGGGGACATGAGAGCACCGGGGCCACGGCCCGGGCTGGGATCACGGGCCGGACGCAGGGCGGGGGTGCCAGCCCGGGGCTCATCACCCGCGGCCCG